>JASAUF010000046.1:0-559396 GCA_030180095.1 Magnolia changhungtana | reverse complement strand
CACGTTTTGGGAGATGATGCGATGCATTCAAACGTCGAATCCCACGGCGTATCGGTTCCTCGGCGGTATTGAAAAGAAAGATGGGCGAAACGCTTTCTTTCTGGCATGCGGTATAACATCGTCACCACCAACATCGTGGAAAGCATGAATGCATTGTTCGTAGATGCGAGAGTACCACATGTCACTAAACTTCTCGAGACAATGGGAGGTAAAATCCAACACTTCTTCCTCTCGACGCCAGGGCGAGGGCCTCGGCATGCAACGAAAGATTTGACTCCTTGGGCATCAAAGCCCACATCCAGACCCTATATCGGTCGGAGGTGCGGGGGACCTGATACCTGCAATGCGATTTCGGTGGATGAGTTCAGTGACGGCACGAGAGGGCAGCGGATGTAGTGAATCAATAGACATGGTAAGTGTACGTGCGATGAGTTTGCAAAAATCTTTAGCTGCGTGTGTTCATGTGATGGCGGCATGCGATAAGTTTCGGCTTGATATGTACAAATCTTGCTCTCGTTATGGCTTCCAATGAGATATATCGCAAAACATATCGAAGTCGGTTTGCCGGTCTTTGAATGAGAACACGATGGAACACTCAGGACGAAGTGAAGGTTTTATGCGATAAAATGAAGCCGCGGAGAAACGAGAAGATCCTATTTGGAAGGCAAAAAGGTTCGCATTACGTCTCAAGGAGAAGATAGGACAAGACCCAAATGCTCTCAGATGCAATCGAATAGGTCCTGGCCGGCGTTGATGCACTTTCATCCTCGGGCTTGGGTGAGGCGAACCTTACGGAATATATTGTTAACCACGATGCATGTTAATAATATCGGTGTGGAGAATACCCGAGGAATTCTTATGCTTCTGAACCACGATCCATATTGGGAGCGGTGAACGTTACCTACCGTGGCACTCTAATATATATATATATATATATATATATATATATATATATATATATATATTACACTATCGATTCATGAATAGTGGTGCATGTCTCTACGACGATCCTGATTCTTGACCATTTGAACCACGACCCATACGAGGTCTTGGCGAGATTAACAAAGGGTCGTAGCACTCTTGGTGGTGGGCAGTGGTTGTCATGTTGTATGAGTCGTGTTTCTCACTATGTCGTGCTTGTTCGCGACGATCCAACCGGACGGCTTAACCACGAACCATCAAAGCTGCTGGACCACGGCCTATTTACCGTGACAACCATAATCACGATCCTTTATGCACCTGGGTCACTAACGAAAAGTCGGTCAAGAGAATAAGGTCTCACCAAATGACAAGCTACGATAAATGCTTCACATCGACCACGAACGCATAACACTTCAACCACGATCGGTATAAAAGAAAACCAATAACCATGGGGCTCGGTGATCAGCAACGAAGAAGGCGCTTTAGTGTCTTCCACTTAAGTATACGACATAGCAAAAAATGCGTATTTTAGGGGTTGATTATAATTCGATTCTCCATATTCCCGGTGTCACTTTTCGCTTTGCAATAGCGTGTTTCATTCATACTACAGTTACCGATTATCATAACCATTCATAAGAGCTAATCTAAACGGTGTATATCATCATGATTATACGTGTAAATGAACAAAATCTAAAATGTACAACCATATAACATCATGTCACATAGTGTCCACCCCGATTGGGGACTCAATATACATATCCAAAAGATTTGCAATGTAACATAATGGATTTTTGCCAACCTGGATTAGACGTCCTTAGGCAATGGGTCGATCCTAACACCTTATGAACTGTCGAACTCAATCCCAAAGTCTAAACGCTTTTGAACCCATTTCCTTCACAAATCTCACGCAATTCACCACCTTGATCCTTCAATTTTTCTAAGTACTTTCACTCTAGACACTATCTTAAATCGGCCAAGTATATAACTTGGATCACCTTATATACAAATCAGTGAATACCTAGGTACCACCTTAGACAAAATCTTATAGGACCAAATCCTTTAGAAATGTGACAAAGTTAACAAAGTGCTAAACTAGATTAGCTACGAAATCCATTTGATCCACTTTAAATACGATCTCAAGACCCAAAACTTGTAGAATCATTGTGCTAGGTTACCCTAAAATCTAGGATCAAAATCATTACAACAACCACACATACTACGTGACAACCACGACCATATAACATGACAAGTACGACCCATGGAAACAACGACCCATAAACAGTCAAACCTGGGTGAGAAGCTAACGTTGCAATATCACTTCATTAATCGCGAATAAAGTCTAGAACCGCAGGCGATATACACGACCATGTAACGTAACAATCACGAACCATGTAACATGAAAACAACGGCCCACGCGAACAACGACCCATCCAGCTCTTTTCTTCGCATGAGAGAAGCTAATGCTTTGCTCTCCCCCCAACGTCTGTCATTGTACGAGAAGAGAGGCTCAGCTGGCGACAAACACGACCATAGTTGCGTACGGTGTGAAAAAACGGCTTCCCTTCAAGGGCACCCAACATTTGAAACACTGTTTTAGAAGGTGAATTCGATTTCTGTGGAGGCCGTTGATCTTCACGAGATCGTCAAGACACATGAGGAAAGGGAAGGGATCACCCATAAGCGAAGAATGGGAGGAGAAGAAATCAATGGCTCCGTCGAGTATCTCCACCAAGTATTTTGATTGGCGAGAAAGAAATCCATGAATGCTTAAGGTGTTGCAATAGGATCCAAGCTCGGACGAGACTTTGAAAACAATTTCAAACTCAATTACTCCTTTTATAGGTGGGTAGAACATTTCGAAAGGGTGTGCGATTTCATAAAACACGAGTGTGTCGCTGAGTCCGAAGGGTAAAGATTCTAGAAGGAAACGGTCGTGGAAAGGGGACCCATATAAGACGACCCGGTCTGTACGACAACCACGACCCAGTCGCGTGATCGTGGTTAACATGCAAAGTGGATCGTAGGTAGTATCCACGTTGGATCGTGACTTAAACGATGGGGAAAGCGACCCATGTGAAACTACCACCACGACCCATACAACTTGAGAACCACGACTCGACATGACACCGTATCCACGCGATCCATATACTCCGTGATAACACCATGGTTAACAATCTCCTTGTTAAATTTGTCGTGGCTCTCGGCTTGTTGTGGATCGTGGTTCTCGTCCATGTTGGATCGTATTCGACAACCACGACCATATGAGGAACACGACACATACATCATGGAGACCACTCCAGTGTCATGGGAACCATGACCCATACAACTTGGTGGTCGTGCTCACATCAAACACGATGAAGGCAACATGACAACCAGGGACCCTTAAAACATTGCGACTACAACCATATATGATATAGCATTACAATCACAACAAATACGACCAAGGCAACACTACAACCACGACCCATATAACAAAATAAATGCGAGAAGAGAAGCTCGGTGATGCGCGAGACTCTCGCTCGGGTCTTCCACTTAAGTTTACAATATAACAGAAAACGCGGCGCTTACAGCAAATTTAACTGGTCGTGATTGCAATGTCATGGGGTCGTAGTTGTCATGACTTTTAGATCGTGGTTTACATGACGTATGGATCGTGTTTCTCTCGTTACCGTGGTTGTCAACGATGATCCAAGGTGGATGATAACCACGAACTATTACGTATTTGAACCACGGAGATATTGACACGACAGCAACGACCAAGTGATCAATCAATCCGGATGTTCTTTTTTCTAATCTCTCATACAACCGATATATATATATATATATATATATATATATATATGGGAAATGGTACTATGTGCTCGAGCGGCATCACGGTGGCGCCCACATCAGCTCGACCTCATGGAGGACGGCTTTACGCTCGAGCATAGTACCTTTTCCCTATATATATATATATATATATATATACACACACACACACACACACACAGACACACACACACGGGATTTTCGGTATCTACGTCTTCCACGTCCTAACTTTGATAGGGAGATTTCCATACACATCAACGGAACGAGATCAAAGTATGTGGATGGGCGATTTCCATACACTTGTGATATAATTTATCAACCACACCTCTCTATAAATGCGATGGCGGATAGAAAACTCTCCACGAACAACTGCGACCATCTCACTCTCCAACCCATTATAGATGATGATAACAAGTAGAAACATCAGATACACCTATCCATTCATCATTCAACATCGATTCAAGTGTTTGGCTTTCTTCGCCGGTCTACCTGACGCCTCTTCTCCTTGTTTTTGTGGGAACGCAAAGGCATCTTCTCGCTCTCGGCGCTTGTCAGACAGGTCGTATGCGATCGTCTTTCGAAATTTAGGAATTTCCTCCTACGAATCGAAACGAACTAATATTAATAATACAAAGTACAAATCAATAAAGATTGAATGTAGGCAATTAAATATATCTTACATGCGTAAAGTCAATTGCACTCATCTCTTACGAAAGGAAGTCTATATATTTCGGCATATAAACGCCACAATCGTCAAGTTTGGTTGCGTTGGCACGTCGGCGGATGGCGTCACAATCCATGGATTCTCCCACCTAACGATCCGTCATCAAGAACATGGAATAACCACCTCGGTCCATCGGTTACATGCTTGCGACGACCAGCACTCGTTTTTCCCTTCCACTTCGGTTTTCGGTTGTCATCGTGCAAAGTGACCTCTCTCTTCGTCGGATAAACGTTGCACCATCGGCCAGTCTTGATTTCTTGCATTAAGAGGGATGTACACCTATGACGCTAATGCAGAATACGACAACAAGATTCTGATTGCCTTTCAATAAATGCATCTAGTCATTGAACTCCATGTACGTGTGCAAGAAACTAAGATCTAACCACATTATACTTCCATAGAGGTTTCGGTTTACGATCGACTATTTCTATAAGCACTTGAGACAACCTTTCGAGACTTCATGCTACCACGATCATTATGGTTCCCGGCGCCATAGGTTCGCAATGCGGGTCAAGTTGTTGTCCCATGCATTGCTATTGATATATTGAAGAATATTGTTAGAAACGAGTTGAGTTAGAAACGGAAGTGATTATCGACGTTTTAAGATAACTATGGTCCTCAAATTCACCTTACCGTAAATAGCGACGAGACAAACGCGCGATCCCCGTCTACGTCTCCCTCGTTCGATCTTTCCGGTGCCCGATAGGTATCTTGGTACAGTCTATGGTCTACGTAACGAGAAAAATGTGTGATGTAACTACAATTCATACATTGATATGATGCGATGAAGAGAAAGGGTAGAAACTTACCTCGAGTCCACCCATGAATTTAGGTCATAGACACTTTTCAACCAGACATTTGAACCTCGACTCTCTCGACAACTCTCAACTCGTCCTCTTCGGCATCGGTAAGAGCTCGATGGAGTTCATCGAGCCCCCGACGAGGCTCACTCACGCTTAGAGCTCTGTCGGGATCCCTTTGTCAGTCGTGACATGGTCTCCCTTCATCACAGAGTTGCGGGGTAACGATGTTGATCCGTAATAAAATGACACATTATCTATGGAGTTCATAATATAATGTCCGATTTAAACCACGATCCAAATGTAATTTCACGTACAATTGTCTTATTCACTTCATCCTTTAGCAGAGTTCATATCTGCTTCATTTGCGCCCGTAAGGCAGCATTCTCATCTTTAAGATGGGTCATCCCGACTTCAAAACTAGAGAGTCACTAATCCCGGCCTCAAATTGGAGACACATTAAAAACTTGTATTTTGCATTCATGTCATATCTCGTCCACTTTGGGTCGTGGGTCAACTAGACCAGGTGGTGGATGATAACCACGACCAATCAAACATGCTAGCAACGATCCATCATTGACATTAACCACGGTCAACTACACATTTATTGCTTCTACCTCCTCTGTAAGCTGCGTCATCTCCTCATTCAAGTAGGCACTCTCATGACGGAGGACTCGTTGAATGGGCAAGGGCATATAACATCGACCCTCACCGGATCATAACCACGACCAAAAAGGAACACTACACCATTACCAAATACGACAAGGGAAAATTCTATTCTATATAGAATTATATACATTTATTCCTTGAATTTCCTCCCCAACACTTGTCACGTAATGAAATCGTATATCGAGATATGGCTAAAACAACCCCACTGGAGCCTGGTTGTCATCCATTAGTGGGTCGTCGTTCACGTCCATGGAGGTTCGTGGATGTCAACAACGATCCACTATGTATGACAATCGCAATCGACATTGGATGGAAAGAGCGATCGAGACGGATGATGGTGAAATCCACACTGAACGATAATCACGATCCACATTTCTTATAAACCACGTCCAGTGTCTACATAGAAGACAAATCATTTTATATCGATCGCAACTCATCCAAGATCCACTGTGCATGTCAACCACGACCCCGGGTGTATGATAACAACGATTTAAGATAGATCCAACTTCATATACCTTAATAGCTTTGTATCTCCTCTCTCAGTTGCTTCATCTGCGCTGCAGTGAAGAATTGATATCCTCTCTTATTTGCTTCTCCTGCTCCCGAAGAGAAGCACTGATCTCCTCCGTGAGTTGCTCCATCTGATCCCACAGTGCAGCATTGATCTCCTCTCTATGCTGCCTCACAATCTCCTGCAGTAAAGCATTGATCTCCTCTCTATGTTGCTTCACCTGCTCACGCAGTGAAGAATTTTCCAGACTGAAAGGGCTGATTGAAGAGACAATGTCCCGTAATAAATAAAATACCTATTATTATGTATTTCAATCTGTCTTTCTACAAGGAACACAACCATGATATCATGTATGTGAACCACAACACACCGTGGATGACGACACCGATGAACTAAGTGTCGTGGTTATTACAAAGAGTGGATCGTGTTTCTCGACCGTATCGGGTCATGGTTGACGATATGTTGGTGACGGCTACGATCAAGGATAGGGTCGTGGTTATTACGACCAATGGGGCGTGGCTGACGACCATGTTAGGTAGTGCTTCAACCACACGAACCATCGTGGATGAAAACCACGATCCATTAGTCTACGGTAAACACGACCCATACTTGATCTAAACCACAAACCACGTTACACGACCCTAGACCATCAATGTTGTCTCATGGACCCTCGGCACATGAGAAACACGACCCGTCCTGTGTGCAACCAACGAACCTCAAGCTTATGACAAGCACGATCCATTTTTCATTTTCCTTTAAATGAGCTATTAGCAAATAGGTTACAAGAAGCAAGGAGATTTCACGTACGTCTTTTGTATTATTAATATCATCTCTCTTCAACACCACTTCTCGTAAAGATGCATAATCCTCCATGAGGTGCTTTATTTCTACTCCAGACTCGTTAGTCTGCTTCAATTCACCCTTCATTCCTTGCACTTCAGTGACGAGAAAATGAATCTGCTTACTCAATTTCCTTATTGCGGATCTTGTAGTCTTATTATCTTTCAGTTCATTCCCAAAACGGGGAGATTTCCCATCAAGCTGAGTTGTATTTTTCAGTTCCAAGAGGGAGGTTGTAAGATCAGCCTCATCTTTATTTATTACGTCATCCACCGTTGTCTCTGCCGTGGATGCTGACCGCAGAGCCTTGTCCTTCGTTTGAATGTCGTCGTCGTCGGTTATACTCCTGACAACCTCGCTCTCCGCTTCTTCGACCGTTGGTTGAAGATATGGAGCTAGCACCACCTGCAGGAGCAAAATTGATTGATTAATTAATTAATTACAAACATACTGCATGATTCAAATTACAATATTAATTGAATAAATCTTACCGGCACAGCTGTGAAGATGACAGATACTGCGTCATATCTGCCTGATTTCCTGTGACACCAGTTTAGTATTCGCGGAATCCTTGTAGGCAGTCTTCTAACGGACCACCTACGGTCACCAGTGAGTTGAGGGAACCGTTCGTAGGCCCAAATCTGTATAAGAACAATTACCATGCATTACATCTTGGTTGACATGTATGGAAGAAAAAGGGAAAAATACGAACTCAAGGTATGAATCAGGACAAGACTGACATACTTGTAGGGCAAATGCGCATCCGCATATGTTGTATGATTTGGGAGTACGGCGGTCGCCCTTTCCCCCAGAATAGTGCCAGACGCATTAACCCCTTTCTTCGAGATAATCATACCCCACACTACCCCATGGGTAGTTATTAAAATAATATAGGTCATCAACCATGTCGATAAACGTATCAATACAGTTATTCTTCTCGGAGATCCAACCAATAGGCTCTCAACGCAAATTATTAGTGCCAGCTTCACCGCGTCCATATGTTCGTCTTGATCGGCAAGTGACAAATAGGCTTCTTTCAGTTCTTGTTTACTAACACCCCCTGTGCTCAAGTAGGTCTCCCTAATGCCTTTTCCTGACTCTGCTCCTCCAGCCTCGGCACGAAGACGACGCCACCATCTATCCTAAGTGGACCAAACTTAAGACCCATTATTAGAGCAAAATCGAGCTCTGTAAATCTTATCTTGGTGCCCTGAACATCGAATTTCAGATCACCAACATGCCTTTGCATCAGGCAATGCAGGATCTGAGACTGTGCCGTCCACTCGGCGACTGGAAAGTCCAGCAGAAATCCAAAACAGGTGTCTCTAAATAGTTTATTTCTATCGGGAAACTTCAACATATCTTCAACCAAGACTTTCAGAAAAGTGACGGAGCACTTGGGAGAGACCTGTGCCTTTTCGAAGTCTAGGCATGTGGTCATGGTTGACTTCTTTCGACCTGCATTCCAGTATGGTCGTGGATTTTTAAGTAAAAATTATATGATGGTCTTGCAGAATCTAACATCGGTCGTAATTGTACTACACAGTGGATGGGGATTGAAATCCAAGAAGGGTAGTGTTTATAACGAGTTTTAAAGGAATGTGGTTATGATGCGACACGGTTCGTTGTTGTCACGTACGCTGGATCGTGGTTGTCATCTGTCTGGGTCGTGCTTGACAGTCGTGCTGAGGTTCGTTGATGTCATCCATGTGGCCGTCACCAACGATCCATTAGGCATTATGGCATACAGATCGTTGTTGTCGTCTACATTGAATCGTGGTTAACAGGCACGATCCAGATCAGATCGACTGTCAACTACGACCAATTGTGCGACAAGCCATGATGACGACACTGATCGCCGTTGTCATGCCATACATATCGTTGATGTCATCTGCGTTAAGTCGTGGTTCACAGGGTCGACGACCCTGTGAACCACGATCCATTCTGCATATCAACGCCGATCACAACAACGATCGTGATTGTCATGGTATACATCTCGTTATAGATACATTGAGTCGTGGTTCACAACCCATACCCACATAACACAATGGTCAGTGGTCACCGTACACCGTCCATGTCAACCATTACCATACCTTGCTTCGCCATTTGTATTGATGAGCTGCACTGAACTTGTAGATGTACTCGTGAGTGGCGATGGAGGGCCCAGTGAATAAGATTCAAAACCAGTAGAAATGGGTTAGGGATAGAGAAAGTGAAGAGGTCCCAGAGAAGAAGCATGCGCAATATATAGTCGGTGTTCGTATGGGGATAAGCGGATGAAGTTTTACTCTCTCGAAAGAAGCGTCCGTAAAAGCGTCCATTGATGTTGTGAGTTTGGGATGGAATCGTAACCATCCGTAATAAGCGTCGGTTGATGACTGCGTTTAGGATGTAATCGTGTGCGTCCGGAAAGCATCGAAGTGCCTTATCTCTGATCCGCACCGTCCATCTTATTGTAACATCCAGAAACCTAAAGAATGGTCAAGATATTGGAATCCAATAGACCACAAAAGTTCAACCAATTATTCCCCACCATTAATTGATTCCCACCATTAGAACGCCATCTTTCGTGCATGTACATGCGACACATTACTTCCGTACAAACAAAGATATATGGTGTCCACATAGTTCACGACACCTTCTAGCCGTTCGGTGTGATCAGTTCCGCATAGATGTATACAAGTGAGTTGCCCTATTCTCGTTTCCAGGCAAACGAAGTCGATAGTATATATAATAAAGGGAAATTGACATGACA
Source organism: Magnolia changhungtana (assembly GCA_030180095.1). NCBI lineage: Eukaryota > Viridiplantae > Streptophyta > Magnoliopsida > Magnoliales > Magnoliaceae > Magnolia > Magnolia changhungtana. The sequence goes on along the minus strand of JASAUF010000046.1, from coordinate 549,368 downwards.
ATGGCAACCCATATAACAGGAAAACAACGATCCATATAACATGAAAACAAGGATACATCAAGCATGAAAACAACGATCCATACAAGCCGACATCAGCGACCGATGGTTGTCGTGTTGCATGGATGGTGATTGAGAATTCGCATGCGTCGTGGTTGTCATATTAGGCGGGATCGTGCTTGTCATCCGTACCGGATCGTTGTCGACAACCACGTCCACTGAGTACAGCACAACCGATTATCATGACAACCACGATCCTAGAAAAGACAAAACCACGACCTATGTTATGTACACTATTCCTGGTCTTTGAGTACGTAGTTAATATTCAAAAAGCTCTTCATTATCGTCCACATTGGGTATTGTTTGTCATGATACATGGTCCCCACTGTCATTGTATATGGGTAAGGGTTGTGAGGTTGTATATGTTGTGGTTGTCACGATACATGGACCCTGACTGGAATGATACGTGGGTCGTTGTTGTCATCTAACATGGGTCGTGGTATACGTGAAACATTGGTCGTAGGTGATATGGGACGTGGCTGTAATGTTAAATGGGCGTGGTCCCAGTTGTAACGGATCATGGTTTGTGGTGCTTGTTGATCCGTGACAACCACGACCTAATGAGAAAGAAGACGCATATAACATTTCAATCACGATCGTATCGTCACGACAACCACGACCCGTTATTGAGTTCACGTTTTCCTATATTGGTCGTGGTTAAAAGGCACAAAGGATCTTGGTTAGCATACACATTGGAAGGTAAATAACATGCCACAAAGTTGATGAATCAATAAATCAATAAGATAAGTACATATATTACAGTTCACATTACATTATCACAAGCAACAAAAAATACGTAATGTCATCACCAGCCTCGGCCTCATCCTCAGCCAATGAGGGACGATGGTGGATCGACGCCGATGTCACCTATTCGTTTGCATCTCGAGCATCTGGGTGTTGGCCCATCTTCTCGCTGGGACGTAATTCGAACCTTCGCCTCGTCCGAAATGTCCGCCCGTACACTTCATTTCCCTTAGATTCACTACATCGGTCGTTCCCGGTGCGGTGATGCACTTCCGAGCTGCATCACCGTACACAACTTTAATTATCAAATCGAATTCAACCGACGCGAGTCTTCGTAATCTTAAGGTAATGAAGCACACTAGGTCGTAATCTTATGGTAATGAAGCACGGTAGATCGAGGTTATCCTACACGTTGGGTCGTGGCAATTAATCACAAGGGGTCGTAGTTGTATCCAGTGCCATTTCCCTGACGAGCACGACCCATAACAGCTGACAACACAGCGTTCGTGACAGGTGGCAGCCACGATCCAAATACCGTCACAAACATGATGCCGTGGTTGTCTACCATACAATTGTGGAGGTTTGATCAAGGTGTGGCCTAGGTTACGGATCCCTTTCGCGTGACCACCACAGTACCTCGGCTTCCCGACTGTGTTCTTTACCACAGCGGTGCCTACAAACGGTTGAAGTAACTAACCACACCGAGTCGTTGAGCTTTGGCGGATCGTGAACGTGGTGAGGAAGGAGAAGGATCACGACTAAAGGAAACGCGGTTGAAACGGAATAGAGTACAAACCTCGCAGTGGAAGAGGCTTTCAGACGAAAGCGAGCGAGGAGGAGAAACAACGTCGCCCTCTGGCGGTTGGCCCCTGGATGTTGGCTTCTCTAGGAAAGCAAGAGAAAGGGGAGGAGAGGGCCTCTCAAATGTGCATTAGTGCGACATCTGCCCCATCAGAGAGTCGTGGTGCAGGTGATGGGTGGTCTGTGGGGCCCAGCAAGATGTATGTGCTTCGTCTACGCCGTTCGTCCGGTTTAAAATATCATTTTACGGCATGAAGCGAAAATCGAGAGTGATACAACTCTCGGGTGGACCACACCTATGCGGAAAATAGTCGTTATTGGATATCCACCACTATGATCCCCTAGGTCCCACCGTGATTGGATCATGATCGTTTTTGGTCTCCTGCCATACAATGATCTTTAGAGATTATATGGACGGAATGGATGAAACACGTAGTTGGTGGTGGGACCCCTGAGCCCCGAGCGCCAGCCATTGGACGGTGTCCCGGGGGAGTAGCCGAACCGTCCATTTCTCGGGGGTTAAGACAGCGGGTGACTTCGCTTCACGCCAGGCCAGTACAATTCCTGAACCATGGTCGGGGCAATTTCGTCCAATAAAAGGTCCAAAGGCTGTCAGAAGGCCGTTTAGGGAATATATGGAGTGTGGTAGCGATCGAGGTAATTGACCCAAACTTCGAGGCGAGTAAGGTCAAAATCCCTCATATATACAATAAAGTCAAGTCTACCGACAGAAGTCATCGCTTATCTTCTCTCCAACCACTGAAAGAGTAAGTTTATGGACAAAAGCTATGCCGTTTCGACCACTTTGAAAAGTAAGTTTTGCGATGGAGAAACCATGCCCTATCTCCACCCCCATGGCTTGTTTTTTGGGTCGTTCATGGTCTTCATCCAATGTGAAAAGACATACAAATCCACTGTGAAAACTGATGCACTGTCTCACCATACACATGTTCTTCGTAAAATGACGTCAAGTCTAGCTACATAAGTCATGGCATATCTTCTCTCCAACCACTGAAAGAGTAAGTTTATGGACAAAAGCTATGCCGTTTGGACATGAAAAGTAAGTTTTGGATGGAGAAACCATGCCCTATCTTCACCCCATGGCTTGTTTTTCGGGTCGCTCACAGTCTTCATCCAATGTGAAAAGACATACGAATCCAATGAGAAAACTGATGTACTGTCTCACCATACACATGTTCTTCGTACAATGAAGGCAAGTCTAGCTACAGAAGTCATGGCTTATCTTCTCTCCAACCACCGAAAGAATAAGTCCATGGACAAAAGCTACGCCGTTTCGACCACTTTGAAAAGTAAGTTTTGTGATGGAGAAACTATGCCCTATCTCCACCCCATGGCTTGTTTTTCAGGTCGCTCATGGTCTTCATCCAATGTGAAAAGACATGAATCTACTGAGAAAACTGATGCACTGTCTCATCATACACATGTTCTTCATCCAATGAAGTCAAGTCTAGCTATAGAAGTCATGGCTTATCTTCTCTCTAACCACTGAAAGAGCAAGTCTATGGACAAAAGCTATGCCATTTCTACCATGAAAAGTAAGTTTTGCGGTGGAGAAACCTTGCCCTATCTCCACCCACATGGTTTTAAACTTCTCAGTGCCAATAGCCTCGGCCCCGAGGATCCTGAGATGGTATGGTGTAGCCCCTGAGCATGATATAGTAATCTGTTCACATTACATGTAAAATAAAGATGTATCAATGGATTGTTATCAAAATAGTTTTCCCTGCTTTGGATGGTGAAATGGTTCAAACCAAACTTTAATAGGATGGTGAAATGGTCCGAATCAAACATGTGCAGCGTTGATGGTTAGAATATGTTAGATTGAATATCTACACCACCGGATCTTCCCCGAACATTTCAAAATACCCTTAGGTAAGTAGGAAGAACTTCTAGATCCACCCGTTGCTTTGGACCCAAGACTCTCGGGGAGGCGGATTGCGTCCTACCTCTGCACGTCTCAGCAGCTTTGAGTGGCCACCGTGATGTATGGCTCTTGTCTATACTGTCCATCCATTTTTTTCGTATCATTTTAGAGTATAAAACAAAAATAAGGCAGATCCAATGTTCAAGTGGACTACACAATGGGGATTAAATTCTTACCGTTGAAAGCTTCTTGGGGGCACAAAAGTTTTGGATGGAGTTAATATTTGTGTTTTCTCTTCATCCATATCTACGTGACTGTATGAATAGGTTGGATGGTAAATAAACATCACCGTCGACCCTAGAAAAGTTTCAACGGTGAGAATCATTATCACCACTGCTTCCTGTGGTGTGGTCAACTTGAGCCTTGGATCTACTTAATTGTTTGTCTTATCCCCTAAAATGATACGAAAAAATGGATGGACGGTGTGGATAAGAACCAAACATCACGGTCGCCACTAAAAATTTATCCACATTGCCAGCTGGGGACGGGCGGGGTAGGACGCAATCCGCGTCCGACTCGTAGAAGTTTAATACATAATAAATGCGGATTTCCTGGTAACGTCCCCATGTGAGAGCCGGACGGGGTTTGGCTAGGGACACCGCCACCAGCCAGGTGGATAGTGGTCGGTGTTATGTGGAGCCCACCATGATGTATGTGTTTTATCCACGCCGTCCAACTAATTTTAGGGTTTGATCTCAAAAATATGGTAGATCTAAATCTTAGGTAGACCACACCATGGGAAAACAGTAGTAATTGAATGTCCACCATTAAAACCTCCTAGGGCCCACTGTAATGGTTATTTGACATCTAACCTGTTAATTATGTCATAAAGACTTTGATGAAGGGAAAAAATTATATATCAGCTTGATCCAAAACTTTTGTGACCCCCACAAAATTTTTAATGGTGAGTGTTCAATCAACACTTTGCAGTCATTTAAGATTTGGATCAACCTCATTCTTGGGCTCGTACCATAAAATGGTCTGAAAGAATGAGTGGACGGCATGGATGAAACACATACATCATGGTGGGACCCACAGGGCACCAACCACTAGCCATTGGCTAGTGGCAGGGTGAGTAGCCCATCCCCTTCCAACCTGAGAGCCACTGTGATGTATGTGTTTTATATCATTGCCATTAATCAATTTTTCCAGCTCATTTCACGGCATGAGCTAAAAAAGAAGCAATCCAAGTGCACCATACCGCAGGAAACAGCGGGAATTATGACAGCCACGATTGAAACCTTCCTATGACCTGCCGTGATGCTAGCTTGTGCTAATTTGCCATCCAACCTGTTCACACCGTCACATAGACCTGGACAAGGGAAACAAAAATATCGGCTTGATCTAAAACTTTTGTGGCTGCCAAGAAGTTTTTAATGGTGGGGTGTTCAATCTCCATCATCTTCTGTAGTGTGGTCCACTTGAGCGTTTGATCTGCATCAATTTTGGGCTCAAGCCCTAAAATGAACTGACAAAATGGATGAATGGCATTAATGCAAAATACATACACCACGGTGGACCCCACAGCGCTGCCTATGCCTATGAGAACAAGGATAACACCAATTCAAAGCATAAGCTTGGAACGAGCCCCAAGGATCACAAGTAGTCTGCAATATTGCAGCACCAAAACTAGCCTTCAGGTCACCCATCACCGCATGGAGTTTCAATCAAATTAGTGGTCAAAATAGCTGATAATGGACAGCAATGAGCAAGCCTACTCAAAATGTTGATTTTTCCTAGCCCAGGCTTAGTCCATTGCCAGCTTTAATCATTCCATAAATTTAACATCAATATCTACATCTTACTAATAAAAATGTTCAATTACATTTTTCAGATTGTAGGATTGGATGGGCATATCCATATATTTACAGTGAGACTGATGCAACCCCCTAATAAAAGCCAAAACAAAGAAACGGATGTCCTGTTTAAATCAACCACACATTCAAGAAGACAAGCTTTTCATTCATCTTAGATACGACGGTAGAGATGGTGCCAGACAGTCGTGGCCCGAATCCAGTTGCACATGTTGAGCATGCCCTCAATCTAGTCCTCGTCATATATGGAAAGAAGTCAAGTCTACAAAAAAGGGGAAGAAAAAAAAAAAACAACAATGCCCTGTCTTCTCCTTACCCACTGAAGAGTAACTCTATGGACAGAACCAATGTCCCATCTCCTTCCGTTTGAAAAGTATGCCCTCATCTCCACCCCATGGATGAAACAATTGATGCCATAAAAAATGTTTTCTCCACTTAGGATGGTAAAATGGTCCAAATAAAAGTTTGATGGGATGATCCCAACCATTTGATTAGCATGGGAAATTGCAGTTCCATGGGTGGAACTGTCTAATAGATATTGACCGTTAAAATATGTTAAATCAAATATTTGCACCGCCATATTGTCAAATTAAAATGGTTAAAAAGGAAGATTAGAAAATCTAGAAAAGTAAGTAAATCAGTTTTTACCTTTGTTAATCCATTTGCCTTAATTATGTTTAGTTTTGTCCCACGTTAGAAAGTTATTAAGAAAACTAATTATTTATTTAAAAACTCCTCACTAATCCGCTGTATTTTTAAAACAAGAGTTTGTCATGTGAGCAACCTCGTGCAACCGCGGGTGCAATGGTTGGGATCATAGCATGGTGTGGTGTGGTGTGTCTTTAATCGGCACTTTTGTTTTCCTGCTTTGGATGGTGAAATGGTTCAAACCAAACTTTGATAGGACAATGAAATGGTTCAAACCAAAATCATGAGAATGGGCCAGGCACGTCTCTAGAGGGTCAGAGGATAAGGTCAGAAGTGTTTTATCTTCCACAAACGAATCAATTAGGTTAATATCGTGAAAATCGTCTTCGTTCTCTAACTGTTTGCCTGTATTGAAAATGATATTAAACTCCAATGTCATATTCTCGAAAGACATACTCATGACTCCATTCCTACAATTAATGATTGCATTTGATGTGGCAAGGAATGGATGACTAAGAATGACGGGAATTTGAGTGCTTATGTCCACGATGGGTTGAGCATCCAAGACAATAAAATCTACTGGATAGTAGAATTTTTCAACCTGGACCAACACATCCTTGATTATCCCTCTTGGTACACGGACTGAGTGATCGGCAAGTTGTAACGTGGTCTAGCTGGATTTTAATTCGCCTAAACCCAGTTGCTCGTAGACCAAGTACGGGATCAGATTCACGCTTGCTCCTAATTCAAGAAGTGCATGCTCAATCTGCTAGTTTCCAATTACGCAAGCGATGGTTGGGCTACCGGGATCCTTGTACTTTTATGGCACATCTTGCTTTAGGATGGCACTCACTTTTCAGTTAAAAAGATCTTCTTATAAATATTTTGTCATCTTTTGGTCGTACATAAGTTTTTCAAAAATTTGGCATATGAAGAAATTTGTTTTACCGCATTCAGTAAAGAAATATTGACCTTCACTTGTTTCAACACCTCTAGGATGTCATGAGAGTTAGAGAGAAGTTTTGGTGCTATCAACCGTTGGGGAAATGGGGCAATCGACTTGCCTTGAAGTTCCGGTTCTAATTCTTGTGGAGTAGTGATAGGTCTATCATTGTTGTCCTCTTCCGGGTCCTTAGGCATTTCAATCCTAACCGGAATGGTTTTGTCATTGGTCTTCCCACTCTTAAGAATGGTGATAGATTTATCTTACTCCATCTGATTTGAAGAGCTCGGGTCGTTAACTTCATATTGTGGTTTTAGATTAGGAAGAGGTTGAACTAGAAGGCTCCCCTTATACCCAATCATATTCCTTGTATCAAGCCCTTTTATGGCCTTTGTAAGGTCTTGGAAGACTTATAGCATCCCGTGATTGAAAAGTTCTTGATTTTGAAGATGTTTTAGAACTGGATCTTCTTGAGGTTTCCCTTGATTTGGATTTTGATTGAAGAAACCTTGAGGAGTAGCAGTTTGTCCATTCCTCCAACTGAAGTTTGGATGATTTCTCTAACTAAGATTGTACGTATTGGAGGTAAGTCCATTAAAAGGTCTTTGGTAATTATTCACGGCATTAGATTACTCATTCAATACCTCTTGAAAGGCAGGTATTGTTAGACAATTTTCAGTTGTGTGAATGTTGCAAGCACAAATACCGCAAACAGTTTCCTTATCCTTATCCTTCTTCAGTTTCATGACCTCAAATTTTCTTATAAGATTAGATACTTTAGCATTGATATCATCGTCTTCTTTCAGAAGGTATATCCCTCCCCTCTCCTTTGATTGAGTGGGCCCAGAGGTGGTGCTTGATTTTGGGGATGTGTCTCATGATTGTGCATTTTCAGCAAGTCTGTCCAAGTAATCCCACACATCATTGACATTTTTATTCATGAATTCCCCATTGCACATTATCTCGATCAATTGGCACATGGAAGATGTCAGTCCATCATAGAAAAATTGTGTAATATGCTACGTTTTAAAACCGTGTTGTGGGCATAAACTGAGAAGATCCTTGAACTGCTCCCAACATTGGAAGAATGTTTCATCTTCCTTTTGGGCGAAGTTCATGATTGACTTTCTGAGGGTGTTCGTTTTATGATGTGGAAAAATTTTCTATATGAACTCCCTTATCATGTCATTTTATGTGCCATTTGTCATGCCCCAAACTCAGAAACCGGGCTCACAAAATTCCTGATCGCCGAATCCGGAGCCAACAGCCTCCGTAGAACCCCATTCTCAGCTCCTAGCGTCCATACGCCAGGTTTCGATCCTGGGATGCTACAAGGAGGATTTTTAATATTAGTTTAATTCGTAATAAGCATAATCAAAGGCATAACCCACAAACAACAACCAAAAACTCCATCACATTTCTAATATGATCAAAAACTTTACAAGTACAATGAGCATAAAGGAAAATACAATGATGATAGACAAAAGCTCCAAGACGATCTGATATGCGCTCCTGCCTCAGCACTGCTGCGATCCAACGTCACCTGCACACAACGGTCGTGTATAAGCTTATAGAAAGCTTAGAGGGCGGTGAAAGTGTATGCGTAAGGTAGTAATGAAGTATCAGAGTAATGCGGAATATGCTGATGAATCCATGAATACCACTAATCGTAATAAGGCTATGCGATGCAAGGCATGAATAATGTCGGTCATACCAAGGCCATACGATGCAAAGCATGAATAATGTCGGCCATAGCAAGGCCATGCGATGCAAGGTGCAGCTCAAGCATACAAATCTTCATCTAAGTCCACATATCAATACAGCTCAAATCTGCAATATCACCGGAGTATAGTACACTCTAAACCAGATTGCCGCCCCATCGCGCATAATAAGGTAAGTGGAAGAGACCTCACTACCCGCCTGCCAATATCAGGCTCGACTCGTCGATAGCAGACCCATTCCTCGAGCTGGTCAAACTCAGCCTAGCTTTGCCCCCTCCTCTTGGGCGAGTAAGGCCACACCCCCTTCCAACCGGTCACGACACAGTGGAAAGTGCGACCTCTAGTAATCGGCACTCAGCGCTCCTGCGCCCACTCGGTCTAGACGTTATAGCAACCTCTTGGTACCATAAGGGTTTAGGAACTTTCACCCAGGGATATTTATAGTATCCCATGTAGAACAAGATTTTCGGTATCCAATCCTGTCAACCACGATATGCCTGTGGAGGCTATGACCCTGATGTCGTTAAGGCGTACGGTAACCATGTCACACAATGCGAAATGCATGAACCACACTATCCGGTCATGCAGCAATCCTACGTGTATCATACGCTCATGTGGGGCAACACCGCCTAACCGGGAGCCCCTAAACAGTCTGCCCTAAGGCATATGCTATGATCAGTCACTTCTCATATCAAGCATACATATGATGCGTATGATCATGAATTATGGAACTATACTAAACATGTTATATGGGATAGATGCCGTTCATAACGAAGATGGGCCTAGGCGGCCTACAAGTATGGGCCTAACAATGGGCCCTAGGGAGAATTATAATGCGGACATTGTTCACTCCCCAAGTGCAGGGTTGTGATGTAGTAATAAACTCGGTAAGACCGAGGTCGAATCCCAAGGGACTGATACTTGTACGCTTTCTAAAAATAACCAGATCTAGAACTAGGCTAAGATGAAGTGTAAACCAATTATGATTTGAGGAATAATGGTGAAATAATTAAACTAAAATTTAAGAGAATTTTGAAGTGGGAAACTAGGGATTCAGAGGATCCACTTGTAGAGATCAGGGAGAACTACACTTGATTCATGAAAATCAAATGAACTTCCTTTGATTTAGTTTTGAAAAGATGAAAGGTATATGAATTAGAATGGATTCCATCACCAAACCATGCCCAGGAGACAAAGTAAATAATAGAATTAAACTAATTACCAACCAATCAATGTATGAAGGTTAGGAAGGTTACCGTCATCCGACCATGCCCAGGAGACGATGATGAACAACAGGGCTTCCTGACGTCATAAACATAAAGAGAGAAGAAATACTCAAAGCCACCGCAGATCTATTGTAATTTCAGTCACAACAAACCATTGAAAACTAAAAATATTCCCTTAATGAAACAAAAATCAAATTCAGTTCATGAATTAAAATCAAATCAAAGGCAATGAATAAAATTCCCCATCTCACTACAAGCTTCACCTCTTAGCCCTAGCTAAGAGGTTTAGCCTAGCATGGATAGGCTATAAATCTTAAAAAATAAATAAGGAAAACTATTAAAAAAAAAAAAAAACTAACTGTTATTTTCTCTCTCTACTTCACGTCAACGTCCAAGCCAGAATCAGATGCTTCTCCATTCTCTCTCTCTCTCTCTCTCTCTCTATCTCTCTCTCTCTCTCTTTTATAACAATAGTAAGGGACCGTGGAAGGGAGAGTCCATGCTGGAGTCGTGAACAGGTGCGAACGGAGGAGAGTTCAATGTTTACGCAGCAAGGCAAGCTTTTCTTGTGCTGAAGTGTTGGCGGGCCCACTTCAGTTGCCTTTTATGAAATTCACTCCATCCATTGTCTGGCCCTCAGAAATTCGACCACAGAAGGGTGGTTTTAATTGTCTGTTGGCGCGACCCAGGTGCGAAACTCTGCTGAAATCAGTGCAAGCTGTCCATTTGTGACCGCTGAACCTAGTACGTGTGTGAGCATGAATGCACAGGGTCAATGTGGTTTTGACTAGCTCGCAGCCCTCTGCATGATGGACGGTTCAGATCAATCGTCAGATCACGGACGGTGGCCCACAGCTGCCCACAATCTCCGGATTTCCCGGACCGCGAAACAGAGCTTTCGCTCTTACGCTGTGAAATCGGTGGGTCTCATTCGACTCTTTTTCTGAAAAATCCATGCCGTCCACTGGATGCAGGATAAAAATTTAGTCGGAAAGGGCCTGTTTTGGATTGTTGCTGACGCGGCCCACTGGATTTTTCTTGCCGCTGTTCGTCCTGTGTGTGAACGGCTGGAAGCCCATTATCGTTATTCTTTGGAGTTTTGTCACCTAGGTCTTGGTAATAGGGCTTGTGGGAATTCAATGGACGGTCCGGATCGGGACTTCGAATCAAGATGGTGGCCCACTGCAACGAGTCGGTGGCTCTGTTCGCAGCAACAGAGAAAAAAAACCAATTCCTTCCGCTGAGTACAGTTGGTGGGGCCCACAATTCAAATCAGCTGAGAAATCTACACCGTACATTGAATTCCTGGCGAAAAATCGTCCGGAAAAAGTGAGATTTTATTAATTTTCGGTGTGGCCCATTGAATTTTAACCCAACCATCCATCCTGCGGTTTTCATCGATCAACGTCCGTACACATGCATGGGACTAAACGGACATCTAGGCGAGGGTGACACCCACCCTAGAGATGCAATGGGCGGTCTAGATCATCAAAGTACATGATGAGTGGGTCCACAACAACAAAATTGGACGGACGTTTTACGTCCGCTGGACTTTTTTTTGCAAGAGACGGGTCAGCCCGTCTTTTGACCGGGCTGACCGTTCGGTGTACAGTCAGTGCGTGTACTCTATGTACACGCACTATTTATGGAGGGTCCACTATGATGCTTACGAGGAATCCGTGCCATCCATACATTTTGTTACCTCATTTAAGGCGTTGAGTCCAACATTGAAGCGTATCCAGAGATCAGGTGAGCCCCACTTAAGGTTTAAAGGGGCTGATCTGTGCGTTGGGCCACTTTCAGAGGGATCCAATGGCTGAAAATTGACGTGTACGGTTCATTTATGGTCCTCAAGCCATCTATGAAGTTTCGAGCCAATCGGATGGTAGGAATCCTGTGATCTTGCATTTTGCACCAGTTTCGGGCCTCTTTAACATGAACGGCTTGATTTCCTCGGCTCCCTGATGTGTAAATCCATCGATCTTGATCCCCTGGAATCTGTCCCTTACTTTTATGACATCGGAGTGTCAAATCCACGCTTTTACTATCAGTTTTCAGTCAACGCTCCTGATTGCATCCTGCAACAAAACACAATTAAAATACTCCATTAAGCATTACTGTGTATGTAAAATCTGGCAATAATCGAGGTCTGATATGCAATATTTGACCCTCAACACAACCCCCAACCAGCATTTTGCTAGTCCCGAGCAAAATATGCGAAAATTAAATTGAGAATTACGAGACAATTCTTGTGAAGCCGAGTGATATTTTGAAAAACAATCCAGATATGAGAAATCTTAAGATTCATGAATGTTGATTATCAATTTCTCCTGGCCTCTTATGCACGGTGAATTTCATAATCAAGTTCAAATATTAATCCATAAACTAGAATAATTTTAAACATTGAGTTCCATGGGTGTATAGTGAAATCTCGGCCTATCATCATTAAAAGATCAAATTGTCAATTTCATAATATCATTGGTAATCAATCAGAAAATTCATAACTACCATCACCTAAACCAGAACTTTGCCTCATAGATCATTCTTTCATTTTCTAGTTTATTTTATTTTATTTTATTTTATTTATTTATTTATTTATTAAAGACTAGATGGGAATCCAATTTTCACTTATAGGGAGCAAACCTATGGTGAAACTAGTTGCCCAACTCTTTCTAACTTTTAAGCATGGAAAATCGAATCCACACCTATATGGAGCAAACCTATGGTGTAATTCTTTTTTTATTATTATTATTTTTTTTATACCCTGATGGCCAAATCTTTTAGGCTGGTTTCTTTCATGCTCAGTGATTACCAAATTAACCCTTCAGTTTCAAACTGAAATCTTAATGTGTAAGCGAGATGTGACATGTGAAATCATGACTCAATCAATGTTTATAACTTCTAATCATGGATTAATAATTCAAACTTAACTGTGAAATCTAACGAGCAACTGAATCCAAGAGTAGTAAATCACCAACATTCCATATCCTGTAATTCTAAATCAAAGATGGTCATTAAATCACTTCGAATTCACCAGAAAGTCCAAAAAAATTTTAAAAATTTTCACAATTTTTGCTCAAGACAAAGAAAACACTGATTAGGTAACCTAATCTCCCACCCCTAACCTAAAATCTACATTGTCCTCAATTTAAAAGATATAAGCATGCCATGCACATGGGACAATGAAAGTAAAAGAGAAGTGATGGGAAGATAGTACCTGGATAACGAATCGAGAGACGTTTCCAAAAATATCAGCGAGAGAGTAAGTCAGCACAAGGAGAAACCAACACAAGTAAAACACAAATAACAAAAATAAACTCCTACCTATACCACTTTCGCAGGTGCTCTCGATTGCATTTAGCATATGCAACAAGCCTTTAAACCCTTAGGTTGCCCCTAGTGGACGAGTTGTAGTCTCGTGAGGGTTTGCAGTAATGTTACCCACAAACATTGAACTACTAAATAGGAAAATGAAATGAATTGAAAAGCTGGGTTGCCTTCCAGGAGCGCTAAGTTTAACGTCTTCAACCAGACAAATAAAGCAGACTACCCTAGTCCTAAGAAAGCGATAAACCTACCTATACCTCCATCAGACTAGGAGATCAGTCCTGGTAAACAGGATCATTCAGAGGCGTGGACATGTTCTCTGAATCAAATTTCTTGACAAATGGTTTTAATCGATGTCCATTTACTTTAAATTCCTTACCATTGTCGGGATCTCTTATCTCAATGGCCCCATGAGGATAAGTAGTAATAACAATGTAAGGGCCGGTCCAACGAGATCGAAGCTTACCCGGAAGAGATGTAATCGAGAATTATACAAAAGGACTTTTTGACCTGGCGTGAATAATTTTCGTAGAATATGTTGGTCATGAAATGCCTTCATCCTGTCCTTGTAAATTCTCGAGTTCTCGTATGCGTCGTTCCGAATTTCTTCAAGTTCATTTAATTGAAGTTTGCGTAGCGAGCCAGCGTTGTTCAGATTGAAATTTAGATTTTTGATTGCCCAGTAGGCTCTATGTTTCAACTCCACAGGCGAGTGGCAAGCCTTTCCATAGACGAGTCTAAAGGGAGACATTCCAATAGAGGTTTTAAAAGCAGTACGGTAAGCCCATAAGGCATCAGTCAATCGGATTGACCAGTCCTTACGATCAGGGTTAACCGTTTTCTCCAAAATGTGTTTGATCTCCCTATTATAAATCTCAGCTTGCCCACTTGTCTGTGGGTGGTATGGGGTGGTCACCTTATGAGAGATACCGTATTTCTTCATTAAACTCTCGAATGGCCTATTACAAAAATGTGAGCCCTCATCACTAATGATGGCTCGAAGCGTTCCGAATCGGGAAAGGATGTTTTCCTTTAGGAATTTAATGACCGTGCGATGGTCATTAGTTCGACATGGAATCGCTTCGACCCATTTAGTGACATAGTCTACAGCAAGCAAAATATATAAATTCTCAAAAGATTGAGGGAATGGTCCCATGAAATCGATGCCCCAGCAATCAAATGCCTCTATGATAAGAATGAGATTTAAGGGCATCATATTTCGACGGGACAATGCTCCCAATTTCTGACAACGCTCACAAGTTTTGCAAAACTCATGAGTGTCTCTGAACATAGTGGGCCAATAGAAGCCATACTGCAGAATTTTGGCTGTGATCCTTTTAGCAGAAAAGTGACCACCACAGGCCTGTGAGTGACAAAAGGAGATGACACTCTGATGCTCATCTTCTGGCACACATCTCCTTAAGATTTGGTCTGAGCAATATTTAAACAAGTATGGATCATCCCAGAAGAAGTTGCGCACCTCGGTGAGAAATTTCTTCTTATCTTGCGCAGTCCAATGTGTCGGTATGGAACCTGTAGCAAGATAATTAGCGATGTCAGCGAACCAAGGTGAATGGGAGACTCTAAACAATTGTTCATCAGGGAACATGTCGTTGATATGGGTCGCCTCAAGGGAATCAGAGGTATTAAGGCGAGAAAGGTGATCGGCCACTACGTTCTCTACTCCCTTTTTATCTTTAATTTCTAAATCAAATTTTTGGAGTAAAAGGATCCATCGTATCAAGCGGGGCTTAGAATCATTCTTAGAAAAAAGATACTTCAGTGCCGCATGATCTGTATAGATAATGATCTTGGATCCGATCAGGTAGGACCTAAATTTGTCCAAGGCGAACACCACGGCTAAGAGTTCCTTTTCTGTAGTCGAGTAGTTCACGTGGGCAGGATTTAAAGTTCTACTCGCATAATGGATGACGTAGGGCCTCTTATCTTTTCTCTGGCCTAGAACCGCTCCAAGAGCATAATCAGAAGCGTCGCACATAAGCTCAAAAGGAAGGCTCCAGTCGGGTGGCTGCATGATGGGTGCAGTGGTTAACATGCCTTTGAGCTTGGTGAAAGCTTCCTGGCATTGCTCAGTCCACTCGTATGGAGCATCCTTTTGAAGAAGATGATATAAAGGATGAGAGAGGAGACTAAAGTCCTTTATGAATCGCCTGTAAAATCTTGCGTGTCCTAAGAAGGATCGCACGTCCCTGATGTTCTTGGGTGGAGGTAGGTTAGAGATAAGATCGATTTTTGCCTTATCTACCTCAATTCCCTTGGACGAGATGATATGTCCAAGGACAATCCCCTTATGAACCATGAAATGACACTTCTCCCAATTAAGTACCAAGTTCTTTTCTTCACATCTTTTCAGCACATATTTAAGACTTTCCAAGCACTTGTTGAAAGATGAACCATAGACAGAGAAATCGTCCATGAAGACCTCTAGATATTGCAACACCATATCAGAAAAGATACTCAGCATACATCGCTGAAAGGTGGCAGGGGCATTACATAGTCCAAATGGCATCCTTCAATAAGCAAAGGTGCCGTAGGGACATGTAAATGTGGTCTTTTCCTGGTCCTCAGGGGCGATTTCAATCTGATTGTAGCCCGAATACCCGTCAATGAAACAGTAATAGGAATGACCAGCTACCCTTTCTAAGATTTGATCAATGAAAGGCAAAGGAAAGTGATCCTTCCTTGTGACGGTATTCAACTTTCTATAGTCAATGCACATTCTCCAACCAGTAGTGACTCTAGTTGGCACGAGTTCATTATTAGCATTGGCTACGATGGTGATTCCAGACTTCTTAGGAACCACCTGAGTTGGACTTACCCATTGACTATCAGATATAGGGTATATGATACCCACATCCAATAGTTTGAGAACCTCGACCTTAACCACTTCCTTCATGTTTGGATTTAGTCTACGTTGTGGTTGCCGAGCGGTCTTCGCATTATCCTCAAGATATATGTGGTGAGTACAAATTGAGGGGTCGATTCCCTTGAGGTCCGCGATCGTCCATCCTAGGGCTCCTTTAGGCTCAATGAGAGTAGATATGAGCATACTCTCCTGTTCTTTCTCCAGGTGGGCAGAGATCACCACCAGGTATGTCTCATCTTGACCTAAATAGGCATATTTCAAATCAGAGGGCAAAGGTTTTAGGTCAAGCTTCGGTGCCTTGAGGTTAGACGGAAGAGGCACTACATTAGTTTGTGGCAATTCTTCAAATTATGGCCTCCACCGGTTAACTTCAAGTACCGATGCAGTATCAAGTAAGGCACACGTCTCCCTAATCATATCATCATCAAACTCATGGGAGTGGGCCAAGCACGTCTCTAGAGGATCAGAGGATAAGGTAAGGGGTATCCTATCTTCCACGAAAGTATCGATCATGTTAATGTCGTGGACATCGTCATCATCCTCTGAGTTGCTGTCATTATTAAAAAAAATGTTTGACTCCAATGTCAAATTTCCAAAAGACATAGTCATGACACCATTCCTGCAATTGATGATTGCATTTGACGTGGCAAGGAATGGGCGACCAGAATGACGGAATCGAGTGCTCATGTTATTGATGGGTTCGGTGTCCAGGATGATAAAATCTACAGGGTAGTAAAATCTATCGACTTGGACTAACACATCCTCAATAATCCCTCTTGATACACGAACAGTTCGATCGGCAAGTTGTAGTGTGGTTAGGGTGGGTCTCGTCATAATAAGAGTCGTCGTCGGAACTTTCCTGACAATAAATGGAGGTAAGTGTTGAATCTCACTTGTAATTTAAGGTTTTCAATAATTATTTTTTCATAATCTCACAAGTTTATATGCTTGTTTAGGTTATTCAATGATTTTCTCTAAAATCCTAACCCTAAGAGCATCGTGGAGAAGGCGAATCGTCACAAGGTGCGGACCATTATGCTAGGTTTCCATTTATCGACCCTTGAGGGTCTTAGTTAATGATGTCTTGTGCTGAATGGGTTGTAATAGCTAGCATGTTCATATTTCATGTTTGATTGTATTATTTGATATTGGTTGGATATAGATGCTCACATGTTCGATGAAATGTCTAAGTGGCAGAACGTGTTGCTTTGTCGATGTTCACATGCTTGATCTATTTCCTAAGTGATTGTATTACTTTATGCATGCTCATATGTTTGATTTAATGCTATAGTGAACGTAATACCTTATGGATGCTCACATATTCGATGAAATGCCTAAGTGGTTGTGTAGTATTACTTATGCTATAATTGTCACTACGTGAAAAATGGAAAAGATTGACGGATTTAGAGACGGTTCTGGACCGTCTCTAAAATTGCTTGGTTTAAAGACGCTTTAGAGACGGTCATAAACCGTCTCAAAAATTTTAGACGGCCCTTGACCGTCCTTAATATTGTCTTAAACATTTTAATGTCTACAAACCATTTAAGACGGTCAAAAACCGTCATTAACCGCTAATAAAAGACGGCCATTGACCGTCTAAAATAAAAGACGGTCTCTGACCGTCTTATATGCCTTCTTTTGAGACGGTCAAGGACCGTCCATATGAGAGACGGTCATTGGTCGTCTCTCGTCATCGGGTAAATTGAGATCGTCAAGGACCGTCTCCATTAGAGACGGTCATAGGCCGTCTTTTCCTATCATTTGAGACTCCCAAAGTCGGCAAAAATTGTTTATATTAGGGACGGTTCTTAGTCGTCTACGCGAGATCATCAAAGACCGTCTATGAGAGACTGTCTTAAGCCGTCTTATATTGGTCATTTAAGATCAAAAGATCGTTTTTATTAGAGACGGTCACGAAAAAATCTCTAATGCTCAACACTCAATAACAAGAAAATTGATGAATTTCGAAAAAAAAAAAAAAAAAAAAAAAGTTAAAAGGCTTAGAAAAATAACTACTAATGTTTAAGAAAAAAAATTTAGATTTTGAAAAAAAATGTAATTTTATAAAAATCTAGATTTTGAAATAAAAATTAAGAACTTTGAATAATGTTGATAATTTTGAAAAGAAAAAATTCAATAAGAAAATGATATTTTGAAAAAGAAAATTTTAAAATTTAAAGAAAATCGTGAAAAAATTGACAAATTGTAAAAAAATATTTATTTTAAAAATGAAAACTAGATTTTGTATTTTGAAAGAAAAATTAAAAAGTTATATAACAAAAGTGATATTTAAAAAATGATATTTTGAAAAAGAAAATTTAAAAAATTAAATAAATTTGTGAAAAAATTGACAAATTGTAAAAAAATATATATTTTTAAAAAGAAAATTAGATTTTGTATTTTGAAAAGAAAAATTAAAAAGTTATATAACGAAAGTGATATTTAAAAAAATGATATTTTGAAAAAGAAAATTTAAAAAATTAAACAAAATTGTGAAAAATTTGACAAATTGTAAATAATATATATTTTTTAAAAAAGAAAACTAGATTTTGTATTTTGACAAGAAAAATTAAAAAGTTATATAACAAGATTTCGATAAAAAAATGATATTTGAAAAAGAAAATTTTAAAAATTAAACAAAATTGTGAAAAAATTGACAAATTGTAAAAAAAAATATATATTTTTTTTAAAAAAAGTAAACTAGATTTTGTATTTTGACAACAAAAATTAAAAAGTTATATCACAAAAGTGAGATTAAAAAATGATATTTTGAAAAAAAAAAAAAGAATTTAAACAAAATTGTGAAAAAATTGACAAATTGTAAAAAAATATATATTTTTTAAAAAAGAAAGCTAGATTTTGTATTTTGACAAGAAAAATTGAAATAAATTGGATCTATACCAAATTGAATGGATGTGGCCTACAATACACAAGGTGGGATTAAAACATGTAAACGTGAAAAGACAAACGAAAAAGAAGAAGAAGAAGAAGTATTAACTTGAAGTTAAGAAAAAATATACACATTTAAGAAAGAGGATCGAGTGCAAATCAAAGTTCTTCAATACCTTGGTAAAAAAGAAAATGATCTAAATTCAATTGTAATATCAGATGGTTGAGATTATCCAATCATTGTGATATTAAAATAAGTGTTCTACCCAACAGAATAGATGTACCCTTCAACACAATAGGATTGCAGATCAAAGGAGATTGAAACATATAGATGTTTAAAAAGAATATATAGTACAGTACAACTCAATGTTCCTCATGATAGTCAAAAAGAAAATGGTCCAAAATAATCCAACGATAATTTCAGACAGTTAATTAAGATCATCCAATCAGTGTGACCTTTGGAGAGGTACAGGTATGTCAGGTGCAGGGTGGGTGAATTGCCAACATTAAGAATTGGTACCAAATGCATACATTAGTATAGGCCATTCTCATGTTATCATTTTTCGGCTATTAAACTCATCTCCAAAGCAATGAGATGTAAACTTGCATAGCTTAGATATAGTTTAAGCTGCTTGTTAAAAAGGAGCTGAAATATAGTTTAAGCCAAATGGAATCTCAAAAAAAAAAAAAAAAAAAACAACCGACATCGATCTAATTGTATGAAGTCCACCAATCAGGCGGGATTGTTCTATGAAAGGCATTACCAAGTCATGGACTCATCCACAGTCGGCCCCCATATATTAGCTCCAATGACTCCAAAACAGTAAAACACAACACATAAATCTCACTAGAAACCATAAAACTTGTAGAAACACAAGACATTGACACTGACAGAATTTTTTTCAAATGGAATCAAATTAATATCAGAGGTTAGTTTCCAAACACCACTAGTAGAATCGACCAATCTTTAAGAACAAAACAAAATCAAACCCTACAACCCCTAGAATTCAACATACAACCTCATCAAAACAGAAAAATCCAAAGGTGAAAAAATCATCATAAGAGCGATTTCATGACCCACCCGAGATTATTGAGTTCTTATGATTCAAATCACTTCCTAAATATATGATGGAAAAATATATGGACGGTGTCGACATATATAAAATATATCAAGGTGGGCCCTACATGGTTAGAGTAACACCCATGAAGGAGTTAGGTAAATAGTGAAATCGGTACTATAAGGTCACCTTATGGGAACTTCGCATGAGGTTAATCTGTGTGCGCCCCACCATGATGTATGTAGAACATCAACACCATGCATTTGATGTGTTCCATTTAAGTCCAAAAATCAGCGTATACAAAACTCCGGTGAGCCATAGCATCTAAAACTATGTGAAGATATCCCTAAAACATATAAAAACATTTAATTGGTGGGGCCCACATGAGTTTTGGATGCGTCTGCATTTAACTTGGGCTGACTCCTCATCCAAGTGGGACACACGTATATAATGAATGGGTTGGATTTATGAACCACATCTAGGTGGGCCCAATAAATGATTATGAATGTTTTAATGGGAGGGTAACCCTCTCAATTATAGTATGTGGTGTGGCCCACCCAAGTCATGGATTGACTTTATTTTTATAAGCTCGTGGCCTAAAGTCATGGTTTATGATATCAACATCGTCAATCCATTTTTCCAGATCATTTTAGGGCCCGTTTGGACAAGTGGATTGGAAGGGGATTGGAAGTTAAATCGCTAGATTGGTCGGGCATGCTGCCAAACAAACTGGATGATCTGATCCTGGGATATATAGCAATCCCATGGATCTTAAGACAATCCACTGACAACACCATCATTACCTTTAAATCCCATCCAATCCACCCTAATCCGTTCAAATTTGCCTGGGACATGTTTGGTTCGAGGGATTGGAAGGGATGGGAAGGTTTAATCTCGGGATTAGTTGAGTGTGCCAAACAGACTTGATATAGCAATCCAGGGGGATATAGCAATTCCATGGATCTTAAGACAATCCATTGACAACGCCATTATTACCTCGAAATCCATGCCATCCACCCTAATACCATTCAATCCCTTCCAATCCACCCATCCAAACAACCCTTAGTGGTTGAGTCCACAATTAAAGTATATCTAAAGCTCAAGTGGACCATACCATAGAAACAGTGGGAATAATGATTTCCAACGTTGAAATCTTCCCATGGCTTACAGTGATTTTGATTGGTCATCCAACTTGTTCAATAGGTCACAAATATATGGATGAAGGGAAAACTAAAATATCAACTTGATCCAAAACTTCAGTGGCCTCCAAAAAAATTTCAATGGTAGACGTTCAATTTATACTGTTTCCTATGATGTGGTCCACTTCAGATTTTTCTAGTCTTCAATTTTGACCTTACGTAATAAAATTATATGTTAAAATGGATAGATGGAGTGGATAAATTGAATAAATCATAGTGGGCACCAGAGGACGCTTAGGGTATAAGGGGCCCTATAGGGCCTAAAAAAATATGTCTTATCTAAACCGTCTATATATTTTAAAATATTATTATAGGGGCATGAAACCAAAAATTATTTAGATCGAAGGCTAAAGTGGACCATACGGTAGGAAACATGGAGATTAAATCACATGTATTTATTTTGGTGGGAAACAGATTGGCTACTCCCCCTGACACCTGCCAATGGCTAGTGGTCAGTGCTCTGTGGGGCCCACCATGATGTATGTGTATCATCCATGCTGTCCATCTATTTTTATATATCATTTTATGATATGATAAAAAAAATGAGTTATATCTCAATCTCAAGTGGACCACATTACAGGAAATAGTGTTGAATGAATTTTGACCATTAAAAATGTTTTGGGGGCTATAAAAGTTTTGGATCAAGTTGATATTTATTTTTTCCCTTCATCTGGCTCTTTATGAACAAATAAACAGATTGGATATCAAATCAACAGTAAATTGGGCCTTAGGAGGATTTTAATTGTAAATATCCATTCATTAATTTTGTCCTGTGGTGTGGCCCACCTAGGATTTATATCCTTATTGTTTTTTGCATCAAGCACTAAAATGATCTATAAAAATGGATGAACCGAATGGATGAAACATGTACATCATGGTGGGGCCCACAGAGCATCGACCACCAGCCACGTCCCCCTCCCCAAAATTTGGGCGCGCGCTCAAACAGAGCAGCGCGCCCAATGTCCCCCATTTCAGCAGCGCCCGCCCTCCCTCTCTCTCTCTCTCTCTCTCTCTCTCTCTCTCTCTCTCTCTCTCTCTCTCATGGTCCGGTCTCTCTCTCTCTCTCTCGTCGTCCGGACCCACCGACTCTCTCTCTCTCTCGTCGTCCCGACCCACGCGACTCTCTCTCTCTCTCTGTCCCTGGTCCCGGACCAGCGCAACTCCCGCCTTCTTCCTACCCCCGACTCTCTCTCTCTCTCTCTCTCTCTCTCTCTCTCTCTTCTCACTTGCATCATCTCCAGATCGGTGCGGTCAGCAGCCCCTCCCTTCATCTCTTCCCCGACCAGGTACTCATTTCTCTATTTAGGTTTTAAATTTGTAGATCTGTAAATCCGCAGTGGGGGTTTGATGGCCATGTCTGGTAAACAATGGGGACCAATGATCTAGATGGCCTGAGTTACTATAGATGTATACCATGTATACAATGGATGCAGACATAGAATCGTCTTGCCATTCATCATTTGTTGTGAATGTTTAAGGTGTGCACAACATGTGTTTGATGAAATGTCCCTGCTGTAGAAGGTGGATTGCATACTTTGTAACTCAAGCATGCGAGTAAACTCTATGGGGCCACTGCGATGTGTGTGTGTTATCCATGCAGGCCATCTATTTTTCACTCGTTTTATGGCATGAGCCCAAATGGAAGCATATCCAAGTGCTCAAGTGGGCCCTGTGTTATCCATGCAGGCCATCTATTTTTCACTCGTTTTATGGCATGAGCCCAAATGGAAGCATATCCAGTGCTCAAGTGGGCCCACCACAGGAAACAGTGGGAATCGAAGACCCACTGTTGAAAACTTCTTAGGGCAGCAGAAGTTTCGAATCAAGATGATATTTGTGTTTTCCCTATGTCTGTGTCAGCTTATGAACAAGTTGGGTGACAAATAAACATCGCTGTGGGACGGCGGATGTCATAATCCCCACTCTTTCCTGTGTGCGGTCCAGCTGAGCTTTGGATAAAATGAGGATTGTTGGTCTCTGCTGGTTTGTAAAAAATAAATTCTTTTTGTTGAGCTTGCCAATGTAGAATGTGAATTAGGTATAGTCCTTCCGCTAGTTATGATCAGGGTGAACTGATTCAAGAAAATTCTGGTTGGATGGTGCAAAATAAATTCTTTTGATCCACCGGGGAAACCAAAATGCCAATGAATTGTAACGTTATATAAATCAAAACACAGTTTTTCTTCATCTTTTCATTTGTAGTGCTGATTGTTTATCAGTTTTCTTTTCTATCATGTAGAACAAATGTAATATTAGTAATATCATCCATGGTATTGCAAGAATCAATATCGTGATGCATTTCCACATGATATATAATAATAGGGAATCCTAGTAGTGAGATGAATCATGGAATATCGAGAAAAATATGATCTTATTTTGGTTGAAATTGTAAGAACTAGGAAGAGCTCTTAGAAGGCCACTATTCTCTTTTCCTTGGAAACATTGCTTGTAGACAAATAAATTGTTCCTTGCTATTGTTGTTTGGTATGTGCGTTGGAATAATTGAAACTGGTGGAATTAGATTAGCAACTCTCAATTTCTTGACAGAATCCATTGAATTTAAATTGACATGAACTTTTCTCACCTGAATCAGTTCCAATTAATGTGCAAAAATGATCTGAAATGGCAGCTGCATCATAACTCATTAATAGAGCTGAAAAAACAAGTTAAACATGTTTGAATTGAGCTAGATGGAAAAGATAATTGTGGACATGTTTGAGAGAGAGAGAGAGGTACCTGTTAAACATGTTTTCTGTTGCAGTTAAACATGTTTGAGAGAGAGAGAGGTACCTGTTAACTTGTTTGAATTAACCATGAGGTACCTGTTAAACATGTTTGAATTAACCATGAGGTACCTCTCTGTCTCTCTCAAACTGCATTTTTCTTGGGGGGTTTTGGGCTGGTTGTTGTGGTTGTATTTTTGTTTTTCTTTTTGTTTTGAATGGCTAGATAGCAGTCTAATGAGAGGGCCACATGTTCTCTGTCTTTTTCCCTTTTTTTTTGTATGTGTTTTTTTTATATATATAAAGTCGTAAACTTTCTTATTCAGACCCATGGCCCACTATAGAGCCCGGCATGTGCTGATTTTGAACTGTTTATTTATACATTTGGGCCCTAAATATCAAGAGCAACAATTTACAATTTGTGGGGGATATGGAAGGAAATGATGGATCATGTGGGGCTGATATAATTTAGTGATTTTGCTGCTGATTTTGAACTGTTTATATAAAAAAAATGAGGCAGGTCCAAATCTCAGGTGGACCGTATCACATGAAAACAGCAGTGATTGAACACCCAGTACCATTAAATATTATAGTGGCCCCTAGAAGTTTTAAGTGGTGGGCATTCAATCATCTCCTTCAAGAGTTCCACCCAAAGGGTCCCACCACTTACATTTGCAAAGGAAAAACCAGGCTCTCCATCTCTTTTCCTGTGGATTTCTATGGAAGGAGGTAGAGAATCCATTTTAATGACAATGCCATTGACTGCTTGGGCCTGGCCATGGATGGAGTGCCCAGCTCCTCTTGATGCAACAGTAACCTTGCTGAAGGAGGGAGCAGAGAGGAAGCTGAGGAGCTAAAGGATCTCTTTCGAGGATTGGGGTTGGAGAATTGCAGAAGGAGAATTGAAGAAGATCCTCCCAAAGTCAAGAGATGCTGTGGTTGTTTTTGGAGGAAGTTCAAGGGACCAAAATCCATTGGACTTTGAATGAATGTGCAGGGTGAGGAGAGGACCAAAAGGAGAACCAGGACATTAACTCTAGTGCAAACCATGGTGAACTCCATGGAAGGAGGGAGAGAGAGAGAGAGAGAGAGAGAGAGAGAGAGAGAGAAATTTTGCTGATATTCTGAAAAACCAAATTGTTGATTTTCTTCTCTCTCCCACTCTCTTCAAACTTAGTTTATGTGGTTGATGCACAGATACATTTCAAATTAGAGAAATAAATGTAATTCATTAATCAAGGTTGCATTAGACGGATTGAAACAGGACTAAAAACAGGCAACTGAAAAATACTATAATTCCAAAAGCAAAAAAAAAAAAAGGCGGCAGATGAGAAGAACAACTTATTTTTTCGTTGAGGAAATCATTGGGAAGGGAATGCAGTGAGAAGAAAAGCGAGATAATAGGTTCTTAAAACACATCAAAATGAATGCGATTGAATGTTTATATAAACATCAACCAATCGAATCTGATGTATGTTTATTGCATTTTGCTGCTCTTGTTTCCTAAATAACTTCTGAATTATTAATTCTACACCACATGTGTGGCATGTTTTGACAGTTTATGAAAAGCCTCTTTTTTATTGTATCTCACTTTTTATATGCTGCATGCATGTGATATCAGAAATGGATTTGACGCCCCCGAGCAAGAATTGGATGACGAAAGATATATTGAGTGATGAATACATTAAAGGCGTTGAATCGTTTATTATTTTTGCAAAAAGGAATTCGAGTGGTGTTGATTGGTATAGTTGTCCTTGTGCTAGATGTCGTAATGTGCATGGGAAGAAAATACTAAGTACAGTTTTTGAGCATTTGATTATGAATGGTATAGATCGACATACACAACTTGGTTTTTTCATGGAGAACAACTTCCCAATATGGGTGTCAATGCCAAGGCTCCTAGTACATCTCGCGACTAATTGTAATGAAGAGTTGTTGCCCGTAAATGGTTGATTTGGTTAATGATACTTTTGGTCGTGTTCAACCCGATGACTTAGATGCATGTATGAATGAGGTCAATGAGGAACATGGTAGTCAGCCTCAAGATGACATAGACAATGATACTCGGTACAATAAACTAAGGGAGGATGCGGTACAACCCCTATATCCATCGTGTAAACGTGAGTATACAAAGTTGTCAGTGACAGTTGAGTTGATGAGCATGAAGGCTAAATATCAGTGGTCAGATAATAGCTTTACGAGTTTGTTGCAACTGCTCAAGAAGATTTTGCCAAGCGAGAACTCTTTGCCAGATAGTACCTATAATGCAAAGAGATTGATCAGTTCGTTGGGTATGAACTATGAGGTGATACATGCATGCCGTAATGATTGTATTTTGTACTGGAAGGAGCATGCTAATAGGGAAAGTTGTCCTACATGTAAAGCAAGCAGATGGAAAGTGAATAGTGTTGTAAGATCAAGAGTCTCACATGTACCATGGAAGGTGGTAAGATACTTCCCATTAACACCAAGGTTACAAAGACTTTATAGCGTATCATGGATTGCAGAGAATATGTTGTGGCATTCAAAGGGGGCTAAAAATGACTCGTACATGCGTCATCCTGTGGATTCTTCTATGTGGAAGTTTGTAGATAGAAAATTTAGTGATTTTGCTGCGGATCCACGTAACGTTCGGTTGGGACTTGCAACAGACGGATTCAACCCCTTTGGGCATATGAGCATCTCATATAGTTGCTGGCCTGTTATGGTTGTTCCATACAATCTTCCACCTCATTTATGCATGCGGAAGGAATTTATTCTGTTAACACTTTTAATTCCCGGAAAAAATGGTCCAGGGCATGACATCGACATATATTTACAACCATTAATTGAAGAATTAAATGAATTGTGGAAAGGGTCGATAACATATGACTCATTCGGGAAGAACAGGTTTACAATGAAGGCGATTTTATTATGGGCAATACATGATTTTCCAGCCTATGGACATCTTTCTGGGTGTAGGACAGGAGGAAAGTATGCATGTCCTGTTTGTAGTGAGGAGACTGACTCTGTTTGGCTAAAACATGGAAAGAAGTTTGCTTATATGGGGCACAGAAGATTCCTCCCAAGAGCTCATATCTTTAGGAGCCAAAGATCTCAATTCAATGGGAATGATGAAAATCGGCAGGCTCCAAAGCGTTTGTCTGGAGAACAGGTAATGGTTAAAATGAATAATATACAAACCAAGTTCGGAAAGCATATAGGAAATAAGAGGAAGAAGACCACGGATGAGGAGTCTAACCTTACTGCTTGGTCGAAGAGATCAATCTTCTTTACATTGCCGTATTGGGAGCATATGCCCATTCGTCATAATTTGGATGTGATGCATGTTGAGAAAAATGTTACTGAGAACCTTATTGCAACAATTATGGACATGAAGGACAAGTCTAAGGATGGTTTACAAGCCCGTCAAGATCTTATGGCTATGAAGATAAGATCAAAATATTGGCCAGAGGAAAAAAATGGTAAGTTGTTATTGCCTAAGGCTCCTTTCACATTATCTAGATCTGAAAGAGAACTCATTTGTCGAACATTGAGTGATTTGAAAGTTCCAAGAGGGTATAGTGCAAACTGGAAACATCATATCAGTATGGATGACTATCACCTCAAGGGCCTTAAGTCACATGATTATCACATTCTAATGCAGCAGTTACTACCTGTATTATTGATGCATTCATTCAAGAAAGAAAAGTCATTGCGCGCCATTATACAATTGTCAAGATTCTTTAACGTCATATGTTCTAAAGAAATTCATCGTATGGAGCTTCAAGAAATGAAAAATAAAATAGTGGAAACATTATGTGTTTTCGAAAAGTATTTTCCACCATCGTTTTTCGTTTCTATGACACACCTTGTTGTGCACTTGGCGGAGGAGGCACAAGTTTGCGGACCTGTCAGATATCGATGGATGTATCCTTTTGAGAGGTAACTTTAACTGTTATAATTTATTAACTTTTTCAAAATAGTTTTTATTTTTTCATCAATAACTAATTTTAATATTTAACAGGATGATGAGAACATACAAAAAGTATGTGATGAATCAAGCTTACCCAGAGGGCTGTATTGCGGAACGCTACATTATAGAGGAATCTATGATGTACTGTATGGAATACTATCCTAATAATACAATAGGAGGTCATAAGCAAGGACTAAAAATATTCAATGATGATGAAAATGCTGGTGATTCCCAGAATGATAAGAAAGGAAAAATTTATGATCTTACTACAGTGCAATACCAACAAGCACGCAGATGGGTTTTGCAACATCACATTGAAAATCATCAATGGGAGGAGTAAGTTAATGAAGTAGATTATTCTTTTTTTATATTTTTAAATGGCTTATGGTAATAAACATTGTTATATATATAAAATTTATGACCATTGTTATATATATGTTTGTAGGAAGTACCAAACATACATCCAGGGCCAAACACGTACGGGACAAAATCGAAAGGGTAATCTGTCAGCAGGCAAAACAATGGAATACATTCCTTGGTTAAGACATCAACTACATAATCAAGAAA
The DNA here is from genome assembly GCA_030180095.1 of Magnolia changhungtana. Classification (NCBI taxonomy): domain Eukaryota; kingdom Viridiplantae; phylum Streptophyta; class Magnoliopsida; order Magnoliales; family Magnoliaceae; genus Magnolia; species Magnolia changhungtana. The sequence goes on along the minus strand of JASAUF010000046.1, from coordinate 520,864 downwards.
TGACTCAATTTAAGAGAATTGCCGATGGTCCTGACTTCAAATGCATATCATATAATACTTACTCAGTAAATGGATATGTTTTTAGCACTGCGAATTCTGAAATGAACAGAACAACACAAAACAGTGGAGTCTCAATGAAAGCGCTAACTAGCTTCAGGGCAAGTGCCAAGGATAGGAATCCAATAGAAGAAGAAGTCACTTATTATGGCATCATTAGACAAATTCTCGAATTGAACTACTTCGAGTTCAGAGTAGTACTCTTCTATTGTGATTGGGTGCATATTGAAGATAAAGTGAATGGATGTTTCATAGATCCCGAAACAAATCTGATATTTGTCAATCTAGGAAGGTTTAGACGGAACTTAAAGGAAGACGATGAGCCGTTTATTCTTGCATCTCAGGCAGCTCAGGTCTTCTACTGTAAGGATCCAACTAGAGATGACTGGCATGTTGTACTGGATGCTCCTATGAGATTGACGAAAGATGCATATGCATTTGAAGATCCACTTGAGTTTGAGGCCAGAAGGAATGTAAGTTCTTCAGCACTTTCATTAATTGATGATTTAAATTATGAAGATGAAGATGTACAGGAAAAATCATGGGTAGAGAGTGAGCCGAGTACCTCACGTCATAGGAAACGGAAAAGAAACTAATAAGATTCAAATCAGTTTGAAAGTGAGTTGAATTCTATTTAGTAATGATTGTTAAAATCTTTTAGCTATCAAAATATTAATAGAATGCCAATAACATAATAATGAGATATTGTTTTGTTTTATAAAATTGCAGGAATTATGTCGGATTTTGGTGGTTCATCAGCTTCAGCCCAAGGAAGCAATACAAGGAAGAGACTTGAATTAAATGAATATAAACAACCAGTCGGAGAAACATCAGCACCTTTCAACACATTTTTAGGGCAACTTGGCAGGACACACTGTCCAATTTCATTTGCTGATTGGCGCAAAGTGCCTAGTGCAATTAAAGATAATATCTGGTCTATGGTTTTGGTGAGCATGTTTGTTCTTGATTTTATTTTTAATTCTTACTCAATAAGATTGTCTGATTATAAATTTTATAAAATAGGCCACGTACGACATCGATGATGATTTAAAAGAATATGTATTTTTGAAAGTAAGCAAAGCTTGGAAGGTATGGAAATACAGTCTGCGAAAGGAATATGATAAAGTTGATAATGATGTAGAAAGAAGAAGAAATTGTCCCATTGGTGTAAAGCAAGAGGATTGGGACATTTTCATTAATTTACAATCTACAGAATTATTAATCAATCTTCGTAAGAAGGGGAAGACTTCCAGAGCACAGGTGAAATGCCCTCACACGTCTGGAAGACGAGGTGCTGCTAGGACATTAGAGAAAATGGTAATTTGTACTACATTTTTTGACAATTTAATTGATGAATATAAATTCTTGTTAACTAATTTACTTATATAATTACAGCGAAAAGAAAATCCAAATACTATCATCACCAGGACCGACTTGTTTGTTGCCACTCATAGCAGACCTGATGGGTCTTACCCAACACAAACGCATCTTGAAACAGCGGTGAGAATAATTTTTCAATTTTTAATCATTTTTTATTTAAGTACAATGAAGGATTTATTGTAACAATTATCTTCTAACAGGAAAGAATATTATCGATAGCTAGCGGATCCTTCCATTAAGCACAAGGATTTAGACCACGACCCAGTTTCACAGGTTTTCCATCAATTCTACTCACTTTACATACATTGTCGTTGGTTTTTTTTAAAAATAATAACATACACACATCACTAAACTTAAAAATTATTGTTTAGGTTTGTGGTCGTGACAATAGAGAGGCCGAGTTAGGGGCATGGGTTTGGGTATTTCTAAGACTACTATGAAGGTTGTCACCCCCTACATTATAGAAGCTCGGTCAGAGAGGAATGCACGTATATCCATTGAGGCAAAATTTGAAGCATCAATGACTCAATTTACTGAACTTAGGCAAGAATTTGCTGAACTTAGGCAACAAATTACTCAAAGCCAACTACTTCACCGCTCTCCTGATACAGCTGCATCTCAGGTATTACATTTGCCGCGATCAAATGATATAATTATTATTTTTAAAGATAAAAGTAGCATTTGTATTTACATGAAACCATTATTTTAGGCCCACCGTCGATCTGGTGAGCCGAGTATTCGAGAAGACTCTGCAACAACTCCATCGATAGAACAAATTTGCCAATTGAGAGATATCCGTGGTCGGATTGTTGCTAGTGGGCGGATGGTGTCAGATAATACTGGCATCCCTCCAGAATGCATCAGAGTTGTAATAGATGATATCAACGTTCGAACAGCAGAGTTGTTTAATGATGACAGGACATTTGAAGATATTCAATTGGGTGAAATGATTGTTTGGCCCAAATTCCTGATGAAAATTTGAATATTCAGTAGTTTTGATTAACTTTTTGAACTTTTGGACATTTTGTATGACGAAAACTTGAATATTCAATGAAATGCTTTTTTGATCAAGTTGCCTTTTTTATTTATGTAATCTTTAACATCCTTTTTATTAATTATGGCTTGTTGTCATCTGTTTTTTATTAACCAAGTCACTAAAGGATTTCAATTTCAAATGTAACAGAAGTATTGACAGACGTTGTCACTTGTTGCAGTATGAGATGTAACAAGAATATACATTGATTGTGCACCAATTTATTTATTTAAATGCACCAACCAGAAACGATTTGAGACGACGTTCAATGATACTTTGTTGAATATGAAATTTATGACCTTTAGTAACTTGGTTAATTAAAAAGAACTACGTAGTGGCTTGATCCCAATCTGACTTTTTGGGTACGTAGGCAGCCGTTCGTAATGTACTAGAATATCGGTGCAGCCACAAATCTTTTTTCTCATTTGAATTGTAACAGACTGTATCGGTTGCATTTTTCTCTGTCATACAGGTTGTGGCTATCAAAGATATAATATCACCTCCTTATAGGGAAATATTTAATGATGTGTACAGGTAAATTCATTTTTTCTTATTCCTTATATTGTTTCCCAGTTATATTTATGTTGGTTTCAGAGTACAGGTAATATGTAGGTTAGCAGTAATGGAGGGACTGCAAAAAGATTTGGTTAGGGAGACTACTGATGGTGAACTAGCAGCTGCAACAAATATGAAAGCTACAAAGGTGAAAAGAAACATAAGGTGGTCGGTAAGATAAGATAGATTGACAGTATTTGTTTCAATTTTCTTGGATGGATGGTGAATGTATTTGGGAATGTAAATGAAAATAAAAAACTTATAATATATATATATATATATATATGTTATCAATGGAGGATACCTTGTTTAGGGGGACATGAAATTCTTGTAGCTTATGGTATGGTGCCCCAATATTGGTTGTATGTTACTAGTATGTAGTAGATAATATTAGGTTCAATAATAGATAATACTAGAGAATCCCTAAACCTAAACCTACACCATCTACTCCTAAACATAAACCTAAACTTGAAAACCCAAACCTAAACGCGATCACAAACCCGAACCCGATTTCCTAAACCTATACCTTAACCTATTTTCAATTCCCTAAACCTATAGCTTATAACCTAAACCTAAATCTTAACCTAAACCTAAACCTATAACCTTAACCTAAACTAAAACCTATGACCTAAAACCTAAATGTATTCTCAAATCTCTAAACCTAAACCTACACCTAATCCTAATCTCAACTCCCTAACGTAAACCTAAACCTAATCTTGAAAACCCATACCTAAACCCGATCCTGAACCCGAACGCGAACCCGATTTCCTAAACCTAAACCTTAACCTATTCTCAATTCCCTAAACCTAGCTTATAACCTTAACCTAAACTTAAACCTATAACCTAAACCTAAAACCTAAATGTATTCCTAAATCCCTAAACCTAAACCTACACCTAATCCTAATCTCAACTCCCTAATGTAAAACTAAACCTAATCTTGAAAACCCATACCTAAACCCGATCCTAAACCCGAACCCGATTTCCTAAACCCAAACCTTAACCTATTTTCAACTTCCTAAACCTTAACCTAAACCTAAGCCTAAAACCTAAACCTATGACCTAAAACCTAAATGTATTCTCAAATCCCTAAACCTAAACCTACACCTAATCCAAATCTCAACTCCCCTAACCTAAACCTACACCTAATCCAAATCTCAACTCCCTAACCTAAACCTAAACCTAAACTTGAAAACCCAAACCAAAATGCGATCCCGAACCCGAACCCGAACCCGATTTCCTAAACCTAAACCTTAACCTATTCTCAATTCCCTAAACCTATGGCTTATAACCTTAACCTAAATCTAAACCTAAACCTTAACCTAAACCTATAACCTTAACCTAAACCAAATCTTATGACCTAAAACCTAAATGTATTTTCAAATCTCTAAACCTAAACCTACACCTAATCTTAATCTCACCTTAACCTAACCTAAACCTAAACCTAAACCCGATCCCGAACCCGAACCCGATTTTCTAAACCTAAACCTTAACCTATTTTCAATTTCCTAAACCTTAACCTAAACCTAAACCTATAACCTAAACTAAGCCTAAAACCTAAACCTATGACCTAAAACCTAAATGTATTCTCAAATCCCTAAACCTAAACCTACACCTAATCCAAATCTCAACTCCTAACCTAAACCTAAACCTAAACTTGAAAACCCAAACCAAAATGCGATCCCGAACCCGAACCCGAACCCGATTTCCTAAACCTAAACCTTAACCTATTCTCAATTCCCTAAACCTATGGCTTATAACCTTAACCTAAATCTAAACCTAAACCTTAACCTAAACCTATAACCTTAACCTAAACCAAATCTTATGACCTAAAACCTAAATGTATTTTCAAATCTCTAAACCTAAACCTACACCTAATCTTAATCTCACCTTAACCTAACCTAAACCTAAACCTAAACCCGATCCCGAACCCGAACCCGATTTCCTAAACCTAAACCTTAACCTATTTTCAATTTCCTAAACCTTAACCTAAACCTAAACCTATAACCTAAACTAAGCCTAAAACCTAAACCTATGACCTAAAACCTAAATGTATTCTCAAATCCCTAAACCTAAACCTACACCTAATCCAAATCTCAACTCCCTAACCTAAACCTAAACCTAAACTTGAAAACCCAAACCAAAACGCAATCCCGAACCCGAACCCGATTTCCTAAACCTAAACCTTAACCTATTCTCAATTCCCTAAACCTATGGCTTATAACCTTAACCTAAATCTAAACCTAAACCTTAACCTAAACCTATAACCTTAACCTAAACCAAATCTTATGACCTAAAACCTAAATGTATTTTCAAATCTCTAAACCTAAACCTACACCCAATCTTAATCTCACCTTAACCTAACCTAAACCTAAACCTAAACCCGATCCCGAACCCGAACCCGATTTCCTAAACCTAAACCTTAACCTATTCTCAATTCCTAAACCTAGCTTATAACCTTAACCTAAACTTAAACCTATAACCTAAACCTAAAACCTAAATGTATTCCTAAATCCCTAAAGCTAAACCTACACCTAATCCTAATCTCAACTCCCTAATGTAAACCTAAACCTAAACTTGAAAACCCATACCTAAACCCGATCCCGAACCCGAACCCGAACCCGATTTCCTAAACCCAAACCTTAACCTATTTTCAATTTCTAAACCTTAACCTAAACCTAAACCTATAACCTAAACCTAAGCCTAAAACCTAAACCTATGACCTAAAACCTAAATGTATTCTCAAATCCCTAAACCTAAACCTACACCTAATCCAAATCTCAACTCTTAACCTAAACCTAAACCTAAACTTGAAAACCCAAACCAAAACGCGATCCCGAACCCGAACCCGAACCCGAACCCGATTTCCTAAACCTAAACCTTAACCTATTCTCAATTCCCTAAACCTATGGCTTATAACCTTAACCTAAACCTTAACCTAAATCTAAACCTAAACCTTAACCTAAACCTATAACCTTAACCTAAACCAAATCTTATGACCTAAAACCTAAATATATTTTCAAATCTCTAAACCTAAACCTACACCTAATCCTAATCTCACCTTAACCTAACCTAAACCTAAACCTAAACCTAACCCGATCCCGAACCCGAACCCGATTTCCTAAACCTAAACCTTAACCTATTCTCAATTCCCTAAACCTATAGCTTATAACCTTAACCTAAACTTAAACCTATAACCTATAACTTATAACCTTAACCTAAACCAAAACCTATAACCAAAACCAAAACCAAAACCTATAACCTAAACCCAAACCCATTCTCAAATCCCAAAACCAAAACCTATAACCTAAACCAAAACCAAAACCTATAACCTAAACCCGAACCCATTCTCAAATCCCAAAACTTAAAATCTAAACCAAAACCAAAACCTATAACCTAAACCCGAACCCATTCTCAAATAAAAAAACCTATAACCTAAACCTAAACATATAACCTAAACCTAAACCTAAAACCTATAACCTAAATCATTACCTATAACCAAAACCAAAACCAAAACCTATAACCTAAACCCGAACCCATTCTCAAATCCCAAAACCTAACCTAAACCTATACTTATAACCTAAAACTATTCCCAAATCCCAAAACCTATAACTTAATCCTAACCTTTCCCTAAACTTATAACCTAAACTCAATTCCCTAACGCTAAACCTACACCTAATCCTAATCTCGACTCCCTAACCTAAACCTAAACCTAAACTTGAAAACCAAAACTTAAACCCAATCCCGAACATGAACCCGATTTCCTAAACCTAAACTATAACCCATTCTCAAATTCAAAAACATATAACCAAAACTTAAACCCAATCTTGAACATGAACCCGATTTCCTAAACCTAAACCATAACCCATTCTCAAATCCAAAACCTATAACCTAAACCCGAACCCATTCTCAAATCCAAGAACCTATAATTAACCTAAACCTATAACCTATAACCTAAATCAAAACATATAACCTAAACCTAAACAAAAACCTATAACCTAAACCCAAACCCATTCTCGAATCCCAAAACCTATAACCTAAACCTAAACCTTAACCTAATCCTATAACCTAAAATCAAATCACAAAACCTTAACCTATAACCTATAATCTATAACCTAACCTAAACCTATACTTATAACCTAAAACTATTCCCAAATCCCAAAACCTATAACCTAAACTCATTTCCTAAAGCTAAACCTACACCTAATCCTAATCTCAATTCCCTAACCTAAACCTAAACCTAAACTTGAAAACCCAAACTTAAACCCAATCCCGAACTCGAACCCAATTTCCTAAACCTAAAAACTTAACCTATTCTCAATTCCTAAACCTAAACCTAAACCTAACCTAACCTAAACCTAAACCTAAAACCTAAACCTAAGCCTAATACCTAAATGTACTCTCAAATCCCTAAACCTAAACCTACACCTAATCCTAATCTCAACTCCCTAACCTAAACCTAAACCTAAGCTTGAAAACCCAAACCTAAACGCGATCTCGAACCCGAACCCGATTTCCTAAACCTAAAAACTTAACCTATTCTCAATTTCCTAAACCTAAATCTAAACCTAACCTAAACCTAAACCTAAAACCTAAACCTAAGCCTAATACCTAAATGTACTCTCAAATCCCTAAACCTAAACCTACACATAATCCTAATCTCAACTCCCTAACCTAAACCTAAACCTAAGCTTGAAAACCCAAACCTAAACGCGATCCCGAACCCGAACCCGATTTCCTAAACCTATACCTTAACCTATTATCAATTCCCTAAACCTAAACCTAAACCTAAACCTAAACATAAACCTAAACCTAAACTTATAACCTTAACCTAAACCAAAACCTATGACCTAAAACTTAAATGTATTCTCAAATCTCTAAACCTAAACCTACTCCTAATCCTAATCTCAACTCCCTAACGTAAACCTAAACCTAAACTTGAAAACCCATACCTAAACCCGATCCCGAACCCGAACCCGATTTCCTAAACCTAAACCTTAACCTAAACCTAAACCTAAGCCTAAACCTAAGCCTAAGCCTAAGCCTAAAACCTAAACCTATGACCTAAAACCTAAATGTATTCTCAAATCCTTAAACCTAAACCTACACCTAATCCTAATCTCAACTCCCTAACCTAAACCTAAACCTAAACTTGAAAACCCAAACCCGAACGCGATCCCGAACCCGAACCCGATTTCCTAAACCTAAACCTTAACCTATTCTCAATTCCCTAAACCTATAGCTTATAACCTAAACCTAAACCTTAACCTAAACTTAAACTCGAACCTATAACCTATAACCTAAATATATTCTCAAATCCTTAAACCTACACCTACACCTAATCCTAATCTCAACTCCCTAACCTAAACCTAAACCTAAACTTGAAAACCCAAACCTAAACCCGATCTGAACCCGAACCCGATTTCTAAACCTAAACCTTAACCTATTCTCAAATCTCTAAACCGTAAACCTAATCCTAATCTAAACTCCCCAACCTAAACCTAAACCTAAACCTTAACTTGAAAACCCAAACCTAAACCCAATCCCTAACCCGAACACAATTCTTAAACCTTAACCTTAACTCGTTTTCAAATCCCTAAACCTAAACCTACACCTAATCCTAATCTCAACTCCCTAACCTAAACCTAAACCTAAACTTGAAAACCCAAACCTAAACCCGATCCCGAACCCGAACCCGATTTCCTAAACCTAAACCTTAACCTATTCTCAATTCCCTAAACCTATAGCTTATAACCTAAACCTAAACCCTTAACCTTAACCTAAACCTAAACTTTGAACCTATAACCTATCACCTAAATATATTCTCAAATCCCTAAACATACACCTACACCTAATCCTAATCTCAACTCCCTAACCTAAACCCAAACCTAAACTTGAAAACCCAAACTTAAACCCGATCCCGAACCCGAACCCGATTTCCTAAACCTAAACCTTAACCTATTCTCAATTCCACTAAACCTAACCTAAACCTTAACCTATTCTCAAATTCCTAAACCTACACCTACACCTAATCCTAATCTAAACTCCCTAACCTAAACCCAAACCTAAACTTGAAAACCCAAACTTAAACCCGATCCAGAACCCGAACCCGATTTCCTAAACCTAAACCTTAACCTATTCTCAATTCCCTAAACCTAAAAACCTAAACCTAAACTTAACCTATTCTCAAATTCCTAAACCTACACCTACACCTAATCCTAATCTAAACTCCCTAACCTAAACCTAAACTTGAAAACCCAAACCTAAACCCGATCCCAAACCCGAACCCGATTTCCTAAACCTAAACCTTAACCTATTCTTAAATCCCTAAACCTAAACCTAATCCTAATCTAAACTCCCTAACCTAAACCTAAACCTAAACCTCAACTTGAAAACCCAAACCTAAACCCAATCCCGAACCCGAACCCGAATTCTTAAACCTAAACCTTAACCTATTCTCAAATCCCTAAACCTACACCTACACCTACACCTAATCCTAATCAACTCCCTAACCTAAACCTAAACTTAAACTTAAAAACCCAAACCTAAACCCGATCCCGAACCCGAACCCGATTTCCTAAACCTAAACCTTAACCTATTCTCAATTCCCTAAACCTATAGCTTATAACCTAACCTAAACCTAAACTTATTTATATGTATTATGCGTGGATGAATGTAATGTGAATAAGATTGTTTGTGTTTGGATGGATGTAGTTTATGTTTGGATGGATTTATGTAGTTCGGGTTTAGATGGATGTGAATGTGATGAAATGTGGATAAGATTGTTTTTTTACTTATGAAGTTAAACTTATATGTATTATGCGTGGATGAATGTAATGTGGATAAGATTGTGTGTTTGGATGGATTTACGTAGTTTGGGTTTAGATGGATGTGAATGTGAATGTGATGAAATATATTATATAACAGTGTATATCGGAAGATTGTGTTTGGATGGATTTCGTAGTTTGGGTTTAGATGGATGTGAATGTGATGAAATATATTTTTAACATGTGTATATCAGGAAGATTGTGTGAGTTTGGGTTTAGATGGATGTGAATGTGATGAAATATATTGTATAACAGGTGTATATCGGTGTATATCAAGATGTGAATGTGATGAAATATATTGTATAACGTGTGTATATCGAGGATGTGAATGTGAAGAAATATATTGTATAACAGGTGTATATCAGGATGTGAATGTGATGAAATATATTGTATAACAGGTGTATATCAGGTGTATATCAAGATGTAAATGTGATAACAGGTGTATATCAGGATGTGAATGTGATGAATATATTGTATAACAGGTGTATATCAGGATGTGAATGTGATGAAATATATTGTATAACAGGTGTATATTAAGATGTGAATGTGATGAAATATATTGTATAACAGGTGTATATCAGGATGTGAATGTGATGAAATATATTGTATAACAGGTGTTTATCAGGTCAAATTTAATGTGAAGAGTAACAGGTCAAATTTAAAATGTCCTTAAAGGATGATAAGAGACGGCTCATAGCAGTCCTTTTAAAGGACGGTCCATGACCGTCCTTTTCAAGGACGGTCTATAACCGTCCTTTGAAGGCTCATATGAGACGGTTCGTGGCAGTCCTTTTTAAAGACGGTCCATGACCGTCCGTTTAAAGGACGGTCTATCGCTGTCCTTTAAAGGCTCATATGAGACGGTCCATCACAGTCCTTTTAAAGGACGGTCTATGACCGTCTGTTTCAAGGACGGTCTATAGCCGTCCTTTGAAGGCACATTAGAGACGGTTTATGAGTCTTTTTCAAGGACGGTTCATGACAGTCCTTTTAAAGGACGGTCTATGGCCGTCTTTGTTGGGCTCATAAGAGACGGTCTATGACAGTCCATTTGAAGGACGGTCTATGGCCGTCCTTTTTTAGGACGGTCCATGACCGTCTTTTTTTCGTCAATAAGAATGACGGTTATCAACCGTCCTTTAAGTAATAGGACACGTCAAAATTTGACTGCCTATGCGACGGTCCATGACCGTCCTTTTTGGTCATTTGAGACGGTTTTGGACCGTCCTTTTTTCGTTGTTTTGGCGTAGTGTGTATGATGTAATATTTAGTCCATAGCGATACTTAGGATTGCCGATGTTAGGCTAGTTGGTTAACTGCCCGAACTAAAGGTTTGACCCGAATTGGGGCGGCCAACATAGGCTTGTTCGATCGACGCCGGTTGAACACAGACAACAGAAAGTAGCTGGACTACATGAGATGCTCGCACCCAATGTCGGTTGTGCCGGGGTTCTCCTATGTCAATCAAATTAGTCCACTAGCCAACTGATTATATATGTTCAAAATGTGTTACACGAATGAATAGATTCTAGGATACCACATTCCCAATGGATGAGTCAATTCATAATCGTTAGTGCGATACAATCCTACTAAGACTCATGAGCCGGGAATGGTGGTATGTGATACCGTGTCCGAGCTGTCAGCCTATGCTGGGGTGACAAGCTTCCCCGTAGTGACCAGTGAGCACTAATGAAGGTGATGGATCATTGTTCGAATGGCCCCCGCCAAATTACTCGGCCGATGTTTTCGTACCAGAGTAACGTTCGAATGACCTGAGCGTGAATGGAATTGGGTGACGAGTCCTTTCCTTTGTGGTGAATTAGTTTTATTGTGATAAGACCGCACCTTGGGATTGAGTGATCATACTCGATGTTTGGATGACGACTCATACCGAGTTGATCCTCATACATTTGGGTATCATGTCGTACCTTTGGAATCACTAATTTGTAAGATAAACGAGTGATACCTAAATTTGGATCTAGGGACATTAGTGAGGAGCCGCTACGTGCAACAATGAGCCATATGATCCGAATAAGGACTTATGATATAACGTCGATATTCTAGCTTCACCAATATGCTAGATAAATAGAACTTAATAATTACTCGGCTAACATGAATATTCATCGCATTAGTTTAGGTTGTGGCTACTTAGGCGTTGTGGTCGCATGAAGAGGGAGTGTTGGTATTTACAAAATCGTTGTTGAAGTCGCATGTGAGGGAGTGTTGGATTATAAGGTGAATGCATCATTTCATAATATCAAATATGCATTTAACAAAAGTATTTAGGAAACGCTTGATTAATTGTTTATTATTAACTGCACTGATTATGTTGATAGCATGTGTAACTTAGGACCAATGGAACCACTGAGTTAGCTACTCACTCCCACCTGGGATGGTGTTTTAAACCACCAACCTGGCGTCATTGTTGTTATAGGTGCTATCGAGGCCTCCTGCAGGTAGGCTTGAATCGACTTGTGCTACCACCGTTATGTTTTAGAGGATTGGGCGAAAGCTGAAAACTTTACACTTTAATCGTCTTGGATATGTATATTGTGGCTTGTATAATCTCCATTTTGAGCGATCACCACTACTGGAACTATATTTTTACTCTTAACATTATATTTATAGATTTTTGTTATCTCTACCTCTCTTTGGTTCCGTTAAGTTGAATTGTGCAACTCTGATTATCCGTATATGAAATAAACTTGAATCTGAACGAGATCACATGTGCATTTTCATTTGGTTAACACCTAGGAACTCAGGATCAGAGTATATGTACTTGGGTGCCGATTTTTGTGGCTTTATAGAAATTTTCAATGCGATCGATTTTAATTGATTTCAAAAGGCAATTGTGCCATGAATGGTATTGTTGTACGAATAATTTGATTCACATACCTTACATCTGAACAAAATCTAAAAGGTCTTGCAATACAATATTTTGCTTTGATTAGTTGTCCATAGTCCATTAATAAGTTATTCTGGAAGTATAATGTATCTCAAGCAACTTGTTTGAGATGTTAATCTCATACTTCAATTATAAAACCACTTAATGTGTGTAAACATATATTAATGCTTTATTCTTTTGTTGGAAATATTTATTTAAATTTTCATTCATGGACTTATTATGGAGAGAAATTAGGAGGTCCTCAGTCTCGACAAATACATGGGCACCCCATTGTTCAATAATCTGGATCATTGATCTGATTAAGCACACGATAGGTGAGGGAGTTCCAAAAAAATTATGAAAGAGGAAGATTCCAACCATCTAAGCAATCTGATCAGGTTCATATGCAGTTATGCAAGCATGTGTGGGACATCCAAGTTGTGGATTAGGTGGCTTTATTCTTGTAATGCCGCGACTTTTCAGGACCCGAGTATATGACTCGTTTCCCAAAAACCCGAGTGTTAACCTTAAAGGATGATCAAATTTAAGTAAGCAGAGTAAGCAGATGAGCATGAATGGACAAGTAAGCATAAAGGAAAATTTTCAAATTTCATTTAAAATATACAAGAGGTTGCCCATAATAACCTATACAAACCAATGTCTCAAAAATTAACAAATACAAGAATTACATGATCCAATACATGAGAAATAGTAGAATGCAAGTAAATTTGAGCCGCAAGACCCCTCAGCTTCTCAAGGTAGATACAGTCATGCAACCCTGGCACTTGAACCAGGCTCCTCATCAGCCTGAACCTGGAAATCACTTAAGCCACCTGTACTACCTGTACGATTATATTTATTTGATGGATGAGTGGCCAACTCAGTGTGAATTTCCCTCAAGATTATACACCGCCGCATTAGGTAAGTATAGTTATAAAGTAAAGCCAAAACAATACATGAAGCAGGTCTTATTAGGTGCATGGATGCGTGAATGCAATCATCACCTCGGGGATGCTCATCTGTGCGAACAGTGGGCTCGTCACCCATGCAATCATCGAACCTGGAAAAAATTATTCAGTCGGAACAATACGTACATCATGTACGATAGCAATAGATGCTGGTCTGTGCCATGTATGCATGATTAGCCAACTGTTATTAATCCAATTACACTCAGCCAATTTAATTAAGCTCACGGTCACTACAGGGAGCTCTTGGCCCAGTGTAGTCCGACGGCTTGGACATAGTGTCCCATGACCACCATCCCTGACCCATGAGACTACCATCTTAGGATGTTTAATGGAAACCTGTCGACTAGTGACCAATCATATTACTGTATATAGGGCTTACCATCGCATGGTTGCACAGTATAAAATATCGAACCCATATAGGAGAAATACCGAGACAAAGCCACATAGGATGATATCAAAACAAGCCATATAGGGTAATTATCAAAATAGGCCACATAGGGCGAGTGTCAAAACCATGCGATAAAAGACCATTCCTGAAAACCACTTAGACACAACAACCTTGGATGGTCTGCCCACATCAATGATTCATCTAGACCACCACTTAATAACCACTAGATCGAAGGTCCATTACAATCACCATCAATCGAGTTACATCCCAAGTATGGGTGTACATTTATAAGTGGGGTTTCTCATTGATGTACCAGTTTAAGTTCCATAAGCAATCCACAAACAATCCATGAGCATGAGATAATATGCATGATAAATATTAAGCTTGAGATCTAGCAGTTCAATTTCAACTATTAACACATATGAGTATAGAGTGAAGATATCAATTATTAATCGAAATTTAAAATAAAAACTATCACTTAAGCTAATGAGAAGATGGAAAGCTCAAGGGGAAGAAATTATCACCTGACTAGTCGAATCGTCAATGCCAACTAAAGCTGCTAGGAAGCGCGTGCACCCTTATAATCGGATCCTATCATGAATTATGAGGTTGTGCGTGAGATCAATGTCCTACAAAGTGTTCATGGTCAAGATTAGTATAACCTAGGGATTAGATTATCTAGGTTTTAGGGTATTATCTTAAAGTTCAATTTGGCGCTTAGATTCTAGGATTTGATTCCTAAGCTATTATTATTATTGTTGTTGTTGTTGTTGTTATTATTATTATTATTATTATTATTATTATTATTAACATTATTATAATTATACAATAGATCAATTAATGTTCATAATAGGAGTGTTAATCCATCAATGTTAATAATGATGGTTCACAGGTGGCTACTTAATTATGCCAACAATGCTTAATGTTCTTATAATAATTAATAATCTATTAGCTGATGGATGTACTAGAGATAGAATACTTACTATCAAAATGTGACGATGACTAATAATTATACTAACCCTATAATGAAAGTGGTAACATTTTCTATTGGTACTTATAGTAACTATCACTGCTGAGTCATTTTCATGATAATGCTTAAGGAAAGTAAATGCAATGTAAGCGCCTAATGGTCCTAGTTCTGTTTATAATATTAAATGCTAATGTGAAGAATCAGTCAATGGTTAATCCCGCTTAGTACATTGTTTATGGTTAGAGTCTTAACCCAGGGTTTGAATTTACCTAAGTCTAGGGTTTCACCCTAGAGTTTAGTTTTGTGTAGCTCAAACACAACGTCATGATATGGTTAGTTATAATTTAATGTTAATGATATAACCAATATTTGTGACCATGGTAATATTAAGCGCAATCTAATAATGCAATCTATTTTATTTTTATGATAATATCTTCAGGTGATGGATACTACACTAATATCATTAACGGTAATTTGTTTATAATAACTAACATTAGCGCAAACAGTGCATTGATGAAGATTTGGGTTTTCATCCTATAGTTCAATCCTAGGCTTGGCTCATAGGATTGAACGCTAATTGATGTATGGTTAACCGCGACGTTAGTAATATTAATAATTGTAAAACCACTATTAATCTTAGCAATGTAATCAATATTAGGTACTTGATAATAATAATCGTTATGATGACAATATTATTTTAATCTACCATTAATGGTAATATTTAAGAGTGATAAGTAGAACACTACTATATGATAATTGAAATTTTGTTTATGCTAACTAGTTCTAGCATGAATAACTTACTAATGGCTAATCACTATTAATATTAATAACCCTAACAATAACAATGACAATAATACATAAAAATGGGTCTAGTGTGGGTTTGAAGGGTCCCATGAATGAGGTTATTTAGGGCTGCACAAGAGTGGCCAGGCCCACCAAATCCTATCCAACAAAAAGGCCCCCAATTTGGGCCCAAAATTATTCCTAGCCACGGGCCGAACTGGGCCTTACTTTGGCCCAGTTGTTGGGTCCAATTCGAGCCCAAAATGGGGCTAGGTTAGTCTATCCTTGGCCCAACAAGTGGACGGCCCAGCTAAGCCAATGGGCCAAATCATATTGAAGGCATGTTTTCCAGCCCGATTCAAAGCCTAGTTGGGGGCATTTTCAGCCCCATCCATGGCCTAATGTATAGCAAGTTTCAGCCCATTCCACGGCCCATAACGTGGCGGTCCAGACCACAACCCAAGTTATGGGCTACACTCGACCCACCAATTGTTCAAAAATGGTGCGGCCCACTGAGTTTGTGACCCGCTAGGTTCCATCATCAGTGCGGTTAGACGGTTACCTGGAAATGGTTCGGATTTTCGTCTAGTTCCTGGACCCCAAAGGAAGAACGTCTACCAGGAGGCCCACGTCCATCATCAGGACTCAACAAGACTCACCCCGGTCATGACCCAACTGAGTCAGGCTGGTGCAGCCGCACCACCCCTCTCAAGCCATCACTCTTCTTTCTGCTTCTGGCAAGTCCAGAGGTGACTGGACTTGTCACAGGTGCGGCCCCAAATCCATAGCTCGACTCGACTCAAGGCTCGGCCTGTCTTAACCCGGGTCGAGTTGGGTCAACATGGTGGTTGCACCACATGACCACCCTCCTTCCTTCATATCCCTCCTTTCTTTCTCCTACTTCACCTCCATTCCATTTGTCTCAGCTATACCCACAAATAGCCAGCAAAAGCTCACAGTCGAGTCCAGTTTTGCTGAAGAAGATGAAGTGGGTGGAAATGGCAGATTCCCACCCATTGCATCTTCTTCTGATCCGATCGTTGTGGATGGTGTAGGTAGGCCCAGGGAAGCTCGGAGGATGGGAGGAAGGAAGCTTAGGGCCGGTTTAGGTGGTGGGTTCGGACAAGGAAGAAAACGGATTGGTTTTCTCGAGCAGCTGCAAGGAGTGTAGTCGTGCCCCTGTGTTTAGGTTATTCCTTCTTTATAGTAAGCCCTAGATCTCCAAGAGCCGTCGGATGAAGGATAAACGACCTGGATGCTTTCTAGGGCCTCCTCTCTTCTCTCTTAGAAAATATCCTATCGTCAGGTTGAGTAGCTGGCAACAGCTCCTTCTGTTCTCCAACGGCCAGGATCAACTCCCCATTGATGGTTAATATAGGCGGATCCGGCCTCACCGGATCGTGCCAGCTGGCCTGCCAGAATGCTTTCCACTTTCAGAAAGAATGGTTTTATAGGGCCTGTTGTCAGAAAGGATTGTGCAGCCGTACGTGCATGCCGACGGGTGGAATCACCATGGTTTCCTTCGAATCTTGTTTCCTGACAAGATGAACGGCTAAGATCATCCATCTGAGTAGTGGAGATGGGCCCCATCTCGCTCAAACGGAAACAGTCCGTTTTAAACAGCTGCGGGCGGGAAGTCAGAAAGGGAAGGAATGATTTTCCTTCTTTGGAAATTTCGGGTCAAGCCGATTTGATCGGGCAGGCAGGTTTGGTGCTCGTCAGGTGCACGTACTCCACGTGTACAGCCACTATAGCGTGGGGCCCTCTTGATTGTTTTCATGAAATTCACTCTGTTCATTCCATTCTGGAGGTCCCTGTCATAGCCTTTTACAGAAGACTGGGCAGATCCAAGGTCCAGGTGGGGCCCGCAACTTGATTTACATCCTTTAAGTGTCGACTGCGTTGATTCGATGGTCGGATCAATTTCGGTTCGAGCACCAACAGTCCAAAGGTCCTAATGGATCGTTTTTTAAGACTCTCATAACATATTACTAACCACATATTAACATTAATATTAATTTCATTATTATCACTACCATTGTTCACTTTACTTTATTATTACTTTCTAACATGTGTGCATTCCATCATGTTGTGGGTCCTGATCCGTAGATTATTAGGACTATCCATCTTATGCTTTTATGTTATTAAATATTTAATCATTATTACATATACATTGTTATTTATTTATTATTATTATATTTATGTGTAGGATGTGAGACTACTCCTTATGTGTTATTTTGCTACATACCCTAACATTAGGGTTGCTTTGTATTTAATGTGAGCTACACCATGTGAATCTCTCTAATTACCAAACCACGATTTACCGAGCATTCAAATAATCCAACGATTGGATTGACTAATATTTAATTATCAAAATCCCCTAGGATCCTATAAGAATGTTTTATGTGTGATCTGGGAGTTGGATATGAAATCAGATAATCTGATCCGTATTTTCAAGTGATGGATCGCCCTTAGGGGTTCAGTGTCAGTTTGTTTTCGTCGGTGTAGGGTTTGAGTGTTTTTGAAGTCTTTATACCTTGATGTAGCGTCTTCTCGAGTGGATACGCCCTACTAATATTTTGGTGAAAGCGTTCGATGTGCGTTCGAATGTGCTACAGTACAAGTCATAGTGGATCAGTGTTATTTTAAGGATTTGGTGCGGTTCAGTGTGTGTCTATGTGGGGTTAGAGTGTTTTTGGAGTATTCGTACCTTGATACAATGTCTTCTCAAGTGGATATGCACCCACTCGTAGTTCGGTGAAAGCATTCGATGTGCATTCAAAGGGGTTGTAGTACAAGTCGGAGTGGATCGATGCTATTTTAGGGGTTTGGTGCAGGTGAGTATTAATCGTTATAGGGTTCGATTATTTTTGAAGTCTCTATACGTTGATGTAGCATATTCTCAAGTGGATATGCACCCACTCATATTTTGGTGAAAAGCGTTCGACATGTGTTCGAAGAAGTTACAATGCAAGTCAAAGTGGGTCAATGTCATGTGGGTCGGTGTGCGTCAATGTTGATTACTTTTGGAGTCTTCATAACCTAATACATCGTCTTCTTAGGTGGATATACACCCATTCGTGGTTTGGCGAAAATGCTCGACACGGCTTCAAAGGGGCTGCAGTGCAAGTCAGAGTGGATCAGTGTTATTTTAGAGGTTTGATGTGGATCGGTGTTCGTCGGTGTGACGTTCGATTATTTCAGAAGCCTCCGTACTCTAATGCAGCGTCTTCTCAAGTGGATACACACTCACTTGTAGTTTGGTGAAAGCATTCGACATGCATTCGAAGGAGTTACAGTACAAGTAAAATTGGGTTTGTGTTATTTTAAGGGTTCGATGTGGGTCGATGTTAATCGGTGTGGGCTTAGAGTGTTTTTGAAGTCTCCGTATCCTGGTGCAGTATCTTTAAAGTGGATATACGCCCACTCATAGTTTGTTGAAAGTGTTTGACATGCGTTCTAAGGGGTTGCAGTGCAAGTCGAAGTGGATCGGTGCTATTTTAGGGGTTCATTGTTGGTCGGTGTGCATCGATGTTGGCTTCAATTATTTTTGGAGTCTCCATACCTTGATGCAATGTATTCTCAGGTGGATACACACCCACTCATAATTCAATGAAAGCGTTCGTCGTGCTTTCAAAGGGGTTGTAGTGTAAGTCAAAGTGAATCGGTGATAGTTTTGAGGTTCAATGTGGGTCTTTGCTTGTCGGTATGGTGTTTGATTATTTCTGGAATTTCTGTACCCAAATTCATCATCTTCTCAAGTGGTTATGCACTCACTCATAATTTGGTGAAGGTGTTCAATGTGCTCTCGAAGGGGTTGCAGTGCAAGTCGAATTGGATCGGTGCTATTTTAGGGGTTCGTTGTTGGTCGGTGTGCATTGATGTTGGCTTCAATTATTTTTGGAGTCTCCATACCTTGATGTAATGTCTTCTCAGGTGGATACACTTGTTCACTCCCCAAGTGCAGGGTTATGATGTAGTAGTAATCTCGGTAAGACTGAGGTCGAATCCACAGGGACTGAAACCTTTACGAAATCTGAAAGTAATCAGAACTAGAACTAGACTAAGATGAAATCTAAACTAAATTAAATTTAGAGAATCATTGTGGAATAATTATCTAAACTTAAAAGAATTCAGAGGAAGGAAACTAGAGATTCAGAGGATCCACTTGTAGAGATCAGGGAGATCTTATGCCTGCTTCATGGATATTAAACTGAACTTACTTAATATAGTTTTCAAGAGATGAAGGTATAAGAATTAGAATGGATTCCATCACCAAACCATGCCCAAGAGACAAAGTAAATAACAGAATTAAACTAATTATCAACCAATCAACATGTTATAAAGGTTAGGAAGGGTACCGACATCCAACCATGCCCAGGAGACGATGGTGAACAACATGGCTTTCTGACGTCATAAACATAAAAAAAAAAAAAGGCAATGGAAATATTCAAAGCCATCGCAGACCCATTGTAATTTCAATCACAACAGGCCATTAAGAACTAAAAATATTCCCATAATAAAATTAAATCAAAATCCATTCAATCTAAACTAAAGGCACAAGCATAGATTCTCCCATTATGCTACAAGCTTCACCTCTTAGCCCTAGCTAAGAGGTTCAGCCCAACATGAATGGGCTGGATCCCTTAAACAAAAACAAAATAAAATAAAAAGAAAAAAAAACAAAAGAGAAGAAAAACTCTGTTAGAGTCCAGCTCCCCTGCCACGTCCACCAGATCCGGATGCCCCTCTCACGTTCTCTCTTTCTCCCTTTTATAAGAAGCAGGAAGACGGTGGAGAAACTACCCCTAGAGTCAGTGGAGCTTCCGCAGCTGCATGCAAACCGTAAATCATCTTACACTGATGTATTTGGTGGAGCCCATTCTTAATGTCAGACATGAAATCCAGTCCGTTCACTAGATTCTTCTCGGAAAATCAGTTGGAAACGACTGATTTTGGATTAGATTCGGAGTGGCCCACATGGTTTTCCGCTCTGCCATTCATCCTTCATTTGGACAGATAGATTTCGATCCTCGTTACTTTTGGAAATTATTCCACCGAGGTTATGGTTAGTGGACCTGTATAACTCTGATGAACGGTCCAGATCGTACCTCTAAAGTACGGTGGTGGCCTACAAAGCTTCGTCCGCAGGCTCTGTTATGAAACAGAGCCTGCGTATTTGCTCAGTGATGGTCGGTGGGCCCCATATTGACAGTGATGAAGAAATCCACACCGACCATTAGATTAATAATGAAAAACTGTCTAGAGATGGCTTGGTTTTGGATCGATTTAAGTGCGGCCAATTGAATTGTTTTTATTGCCCTCCGTGCAGTGTTTTCTGAAGATTCACATATGTACACGTGCATGGACAAAAAATGAGAGCTAGGCGAGGGTTGTAGCTATCCTACGGGATGAATGAACGGTTCAGATCTGTGATTTGAATGAGTAGTGGGGCCCACAGAGTCCGGGCACTGTTTGGACGCACGGCCTGCGTAATGGCTTATGCTGAGCCGATGGTGGGGCCCATTGTTGATTTTAATGGGGGAATCCAAACCGCCCATTGTGTTCCTCTCGAAAAACTGTCCAGATATGCTGAGATCGAGCTGATTTCAGTGTGGCCCACAGAATATTGTACTCTACCGTCTATCCTGAGTTTGATCATGATTTACCTATGTGTACGTGCATGGGAACCAAAAGAGACCTTGAAAAGGGTCTTGGCCTCCCTCTAGATGTGATGGACAGTCCAGATCATCATAATGGATGATGGGTGGGCCCCGCTACTCGAAACCGGCGGTCGCTGTGCGTCCGCTATTTGAAACAGAGAAGGAGAGACGGGTCAGCCCATCTTTGACTGGGCTGACTGTCCGGTGCAGCTCGCGTGTGCGTGCATACAATGCACGCACACCCTCATGTGGGGTCCACTGTGACGTTCGTGAGAAATCTGTTCCGTCCATCCTTTTCCCCATCCACTTTAAGGCATTGACAATGGAATTGAAGTATATTCAGATATCAGGCGGGCCCCACTTAAGGATTTAAGGGGTTGATCTGTCCGTTGGCCCCACTTCTGGAGTGATTTGAGGTCTGAAATTTGACGCGTATGGTTAATATACAGTCTTCAGGCCGTATATGAATTTTTGAGTTGAACAGATGGTGGGAATCCTGTGATCTTGCATTTTGGATCAATTTTGGGCCGCTCGAGCTTCATTTTTTCGGTTTTCTTGGATCCCTGGCGTCGATCTTGGTCCCCTAGAGTCCGTCCCTTACCTTGGTGATATCAGAGCATTAAATCCACCCTCTTAGCATTCTTTTCAGTCACATGCTCGCACAGTTAAAACCGGGCGTTAAACAGTATCATGCCCTTAAATCCAGGTAATAAATGGGGTCTAATATGTAATATTTGACCCTCAACAACACACCCACTCATAATTCAATGAAAGCGTTCGTCGTGCGTTCAAAGGGGTTGTAGTGTATGTCAAAGTGAATCGGTGATAGTTTTGAGGTTCAATGTGGGTCTTTGCTTGTCGGTATGGTGTTCGATTATTTCTGAAATTTCTGTACCCAAATTCATCATCTTCTCAAGTGGTTATGTACTCACTTGTAATTTGGTGAAGGTGTTCAATGTGCGCTCGAAGGGGTTGTAGTGCAAGTCAGAGTGGAACGATGTTATTTTAGGGGCTTAGTGTGGGTCATTGTTTGTCAGTGTGAGCTTTGAGTGTTTTCAAAGCCTTCATATCCTGATACAACATCTTCTCAAGTGGATACACATATACTTGTAGTTTGGTGAAATCGTTTGACGTGTATTCGTAGGGGTTGCGGTGCAAGTCGGAGTGGATCGACATTATTTTAGGGGTTCTGTGTGAGTCAGCGTGCATCGGTGTGATGTTCAATGGTTTCTGGAGTCTCCATACCTAATGTAGTGTCTTTTTAGGAGGATACACACCAATTCATAGTTCGGTGAAAGTGTTTTACTTGCGTTCAAAGGAGCTACAGTGCAAGTCAAAATGGATCGGTGCTAGTTTAGGAGTTCGGTGTGGGTTGGTATTCGTCAGTGTGGGGTTTAATTGTTTTTAGAGTCTCTATACCCTAATTCAATGCCTTCTCAAGTGGATATGCACTCACTTGTACTTCGGTGAAAGCGTTCGACATATGTTCCAGGGCTACAGTGTAACTCAGAATGGATCAATGTTATTTTAGGGGTTCTGTGTAAGTCAGTGGGCGTCGGTGTGGGGTTCGATTGTTTCCAGAGTCTCCATACCACTGATGTAATGTCTTCTCAAGTGGATATGCACTCATTCATAATTCAGTGAAAGCATTCAACATGTGTTCAAAGGGGCTACAGTGCAAGAAGGATTGACGTGTATATGACGGGGCACGCCTTGATGAACATGTTGCATATCTGTACTGCCTATCTATTTTCATTAGGACATTCGAGTATGACCTATCAACTTATAAGCTTATCAAAATCTCCAGTGGACCACACCAATGAAAAAAATGATGAATGTCTATTAAGACCATTTTGTAAGAAACAAGCAAGTTTTATGATGTGGTCCACTTATGATTTGGATCTATGTCCTAAATTGTTATGGAAGAAAAGATGAATGAGCATGATCTCAAAATTGAATCACAACCAAAGCTTGAATAGACCACACTACAGGAAATAGTCTGAAAATGATGTATACTATTGAAACCTCCGTAGGGATAACATTGTTGTTTATTTATTATATAACATTTTCATAAGTACACACAAACATGGAAGAAGGGAAAACACAAATATCATATTATATATGTTTTATCCATGTTGTCTGTAACAACCCGAAATTTTGGGTGTGAGTTTACTTATACATAAGGGTGTATGATTACACTTATTCAACTCTACACTCGTATATCCATTAATATTTATGTAGTTTAACTTGAATGGTTGATTAATAGGACAAATCCCTGAATACCTTAGTATTCTCACCCGTTCATCAAATTGACCGTTAAATCAACTATTTACCACTACATAAGGATATCTAACCGACCGCTTTGAATTTGGACCACTTGATCAAAGTAAAGTAACTACTAGATCTTCATATCTACTCGTACACACATCGAATTAATATTTTGATCCGTTCATCTTATTTGCCAATTATGGATATACTTAATTTACTGTTAAAATCATGATTTACACATTTTACACCCGTGAACAAATAACTTGAATCTAACATTATACATTTCTGACATAGATCACATTCAAAAATTACTTTATACGTATCCATTTACAAAAATGACCATACAATAACCCATAAATATGATTAACATTTTAACCATCTACTTATTTAAAATTTGGACTATCAATTGATCATCCATCACAGTCCAATCTGCCAATTGGGCCATCCAAATATCAAGATAAACCATTCATTAGGGAGATCATAAGATATATATCAAAACTATCGGTTAATTTTTACATAGGATGTTGGTAAACGTTGTTTTGAGTTATGAATATGC
Source organism: Magnolia changhungtana (assembly GCA_030180095.1). Lineage (NCBI taxonomy): Eukaryota > Viridiplantae > Streptophyta > Magnoliopsida > Magnoliales > Magnoliaceae > Magnolia > Magnolia changhungtana. The sequence goes on along the minus strand of JASAUF010000046.1, from coordinate 496,535 downwards.
TTAAGCCATTAAATAAGCATCTTGGTCATCCTTAAGAGATCAATGCCTAAATTTGGTCCGTTGATAGGCCGTATAAAACGGCGGGTCTTGGTAAAGTTTCACCTCAAACAGACGGCACAAATTGATTATACATAAATTTGAAGTTTTGGTTATAGAATAGGAGGTGAGAGGTGACGTATCTGTATGTATATATTATTCGGATGGATTCTACCATGGTTTAACGGTGGGTATTAATACTCATGATGTGGCCCACTTAAAAAAAAATTGAATTTGCCTCATTTTTTACCCACTATCTTAATATAAGTAGACAAAACTAATAGAACGAGTTGATCTCTCCACAACCAGCTCAAGTGGGGCCCGTTGACCACGTAAAATAAATAAAGAAAAAATAAAAAAGAAGATTGAACGTCAAAAGAATATAACCTAGAAAAGTAGGGAGTTTTTTAACAGCGATTATCAACCCTTCCACTCATCATCGTGCGGCCCACTTTAAGTAGTAGATCTACATCAAAATTTTACCTAGGGTCCATGATGACCTGGAGAAGCCGAAGGACGGAGTGGATTTCTCAAAAGCATCACGTGTGGACCCATGCACGACACATGTGCGTGCATGTGTGATATCCACAATCCGACTAATCAACATCCCTGGGCTTGTTTTGAAACGGGAACTTCCGTTTTGGGGTTAAACTCTTATAAGTTCGTCTTTGCTCCTACAATTTTGGAATTTACATAACTCCTCATGTGATCGCAGGGTTAGCTAGAAAGATAAGATCGTAATTATCCAGATCCACTATCCTTGCCAGTATTGCTGGAACAAACAACAATACTTTTCTATTTTCTTCACCATACATCTTGTGAAACCATTAGTTTAAAATCAATCCAATCCACTAAAATAAATCTGAGGTTCTACCTTTCCGTATTTAGTACAAGAAACCCAACAGTAAAAGGAAACTGAGTTTCCGTTTCTCGTGGCTGCGTGCGGAAACAACCCACGATTATTTCATGCGAACCCACCTTATAAACAATTCCTGACTTTGATTATGTGGGGTATACAAGTTTCATTGGAACCATCTGGATCGTCCAACAAGCCCCATTTGAAAGGTATGTCCTAGCCTGAAATTTACAATTCAAGTGTCTATTAACTTCTCCACCTTACAATAGCCATGTGATTTAGTTATAACATGATCTTGAAATCAAGAATGGATACGAGGTGAAACAGTAACAGACTTCTAGAATCGTGGCGTCCGTGCGATGCTACCTTTCACGCACCGGTTCTTTAAACTCTATATAACATCTCTACCCTGAGTCAAACATTCTAGTAACAAAACTAGATCGAAGGAGAACATTGAGAGAGAGAGAGAGAGAGAGAGAGAGAGAGAGAGAATGAAAGGATTGGGATACGGAGAAATTGTTGTGCCTTGAAAGTGACCCACTGAGTTGCAGTTCAAGTCCATAATCAAGCTGAGTCCAACATTTTCATAGATTGCGTAGCTATTGAGTCAAATATGCGAGTCTAAATCTGAGTTAACTTCCACGATCTTCAGAGGTAAGTTGGCTCATTCGATATCATTTGGTGATCTTTTATAAAAGTTAATTTTTCACTTAATCATCTACTTTCAAACATTTATTTAACTTTAATTTTTGAAAAGTACGTAGATTGTAGCTAAGTCAAACTAAGTCGACTTAGCAAGGAATATTGCTGAAATTTATATTTTACCGAACTAAGAATAGCCATTGAACATAGAAACTCCAATTCGGAATTATCTCCACCAGATACAGGTGAGTGATCCCGATGTGTTTCCCATCCATCAAGTTAAAATAGATGGATTTTTGATGTGTTGTACTATTATCCTGATTTAATTGCCATGATTTAATTGATATGATATAATTGTCTGATTTAATTGTCATGATTTAATTGTCATGTACTCTTAGTTGATTTAAAGTACTGTGATTTTTGTATTAATAATGATATGATTTAATTAATGTGTTAGACTATATTGATTCAAATGTGATAATCGAAATAATATATCCAATACATGATTCATGATTACTTGGTGCATCTATCAATTGCATGTACAACACGTGCTGAATTCCCAGGGGACCTCCCTTGATGGTATATCTTGGTAGAATCGTTACTAGAAGCCCATTATACTAGTGGAAGCCTACTCAAGGAGTAGATGCGGGCCTTGCCTATGCCTACCAAATGGTAGAAGCTTGCCAAGGGGCAGATGCGGGTTGACGAGTTTCCAACTCAAGCAAGTGGATAGATTCCCACTTGATGCATTGAGGCATTGCATTTGTATTTCTTTTTAAATTTATATTGTGTATGATTATTAACATCTATTATAATTTGATGTAAAGAACCATGTTGAGAATTCTCACTAGGCCTGGCTAGCTTATCCTTTTTATTGATGGAAAAGCCATACAGATGTGAATGAGGGTGAGCCGATGGCTCAAGAACAGGAATACGTGGTCGAGCCGGAAAGGACTTAAGGGACACGTGGTCTTACTTGACAGAGGAAGAAGTTGCTACCTTCGACTAATCATGATAGTTTTTACTTTAATTATATTTGGTTTTCTTAGATTGTTAATCAATTCTTTAAAGTTGTTAGATATACTTATTTTACTCATAAGACCCGAATGGGAGGGTCCTTAGTTATGTTTATGATTGATTATTGGAATAAATGATCGTTTCTTATTTTTGAGATGTCGTTGAGTATGAATGGAATATAGATCTACGGTAGAGCTACTAGGTAGATGAATAATTGTAAAATTGAATGAAATTAGTACACTCAGTGTACGTGTCATGAGCCGAAACTCGGGTATGAGGGTGCACACTCTGTACTTGAATTTCGGGGCGTGACACCGTCCATCCATTTTTTCATATCATTTTAGGGAATGAACCAAAAATGAGGCAGATAAAACTCTCATGTGGACCACACCATAGGAAATAGTGGTAATTCAACACTCACCATTAAAAACTTCAACTTCTTGAGGGCCACCAAAGTTTTCGATGAAGCTGATCTTTGTGTTTTCCCTTCAATCATGGTTTTTTTTATTTTTATTTTTTATTTTTTACCTATTCAATAAGTTGATTAGAATATAAACATTACAAGGGGCCATAGGAAAATTTTAATAATGGGCAATCAATCACCACTATTTTCTTATGGTGTGGTCTACTTGAGATATGGACATATCTCATTTTTTGGTTTAGACCCTAGAATGACTTGATAAAATAGAAGGCTGGTATGGATTAAACAAATACATCAAGGTGGGGACACGAAGCATTGTCCAGTAGCCACCTCGCTACTAGCAGAGTCAATAGCAAATCGGGAAATGGATTTCCTGTTAAAGGCTTTCAGCTTAGGACGCCTAGGTAGGGCCACCGTGATGTTGATGAGAAATCGATCCTGTCCATTCGTTTAGTGAGCTCATTTTAGTGTATGTAACTGTAATTGAGAATGAACTAGAACTCAAATGGGCAGACCATAGGAAAACGTGGGGATTCAATGACCACTTTGAAACATTTGTATGGCCGCAAAAGTTTTTCACCAAGACAAGTTTTTGGTGTTTTCACTTCATCCAAGTGGTAATGACATTATAAACAGTTTGGATGGCATATAAACATTAAGCTGACAACCAGGAAGGTTTTAACGGTAGGCATTTCTTTTACCAAAAATTTTCCTTGTGTGGTCCACTTTAGTTTTGGATCCGCCTCATTTTTTGTTTTATGTACTAAAATGATATCTCAAAAAAGATGAACCGGGTGAATTTCTCACCAACATCACGGTGAGCCCCCACCTAGCATCCCATTGCAGGAGCTTTGATATTTGTGAGAAATACACGAGGTCCATCTATTTTTTAAAATCATTTTAGAACATGGGACCCAAAATTACACAAATCTAAAAATCATTTTAAGACACGGGATCCAAAATTACGCAAATCTAAAACTCTAAGTGGGCCGCATGACTAGAAACAGTGGGTAGGGAAATGACCACCATTAAAACCTCCCTGGGTCCACCATGTTGTTTACATGGAATCCATACTATTTATAAGGTCATTAAGATGAGCTGAAAACACAGCTATATTAGCATGATCTAAATATTTTATAGACCTACAAATGTTTCAACGGTGGATGTCCAATCTCTGTTTCCGCGCAGTTTTGGGTCTGCCTTATTTTTTATCCCAGGTCTTATAATGATACGGTAAAATGGATGAACAGGGTAGATTTTCCAGATACATCAGGGTGGGCTCCATATTGCTTCCCTCACGTAGCTTCCCGCGAAAACGATTTTTGGACGGGAAATCTTTATGTGTATGAAAGTGTGCGTGTAAGAGTTGACAAAACAAATTTTATGAGAGTACCTCTAATTTTTACAAAATGATGAAACTGCCCATTGAACGAGTAAAGAAGGATCAGGAATTTGTCCCCGGTTGGTGATCCACCTGAGATTTGTATTGGAATGAAATTTGGCCATTAAGGAAAAACATCGTTAGACGTACACGATGGACGGATTGTATTTTATACAAGCCTAGTATTGGACCTATAGATTGCAATGTACATTTAGTTTAACCTGCAAGCGCTTGGAGTAGATCTGCCTCAGTCAGAGTAGATAGCGGTCTACTGCAAATCACATCAAACGAGACCTTAAAGTACTCTCATAAGCACAAATAGGTAAAGTGGGCCCCACCATGATGTTCATGTGAAATCTACCCCGACTATCAGGTGCTTCTTCCCATGTTAGGGCGAAGACCCAAATATGGGCCCTCTCACTTGTTCAAGTGGGCCACACTAAGAAAAAGAGTTTGGAAGGTGAGTATTGCCTGTGCACTGTTTTCAATCTTATGATCCACCTGAATCATATATGAATATGGTTTTTCATCCTTGTGTGTGATATTGGGTCATTTACTAAGTGGTTGGAATAGATTTTTAAAATACACGATGATGGATCCCACCAAAATTACACAAAAGATTTTTATGGACCGGACTTGATGGTGCGGTGAGAACTCACCACCCTTTAATGGTGTGAACTCTACGGGGCCCACCGTGATGTATATATTTTATCCATGCCATTTGATTATGTATGTATAACCTAATCAATAAGTTGGATGGTAAATAAACATTACAATATGTCTTAGTAACTTTGTAATGGCTGTCATTCAATCACCACAGTTTCCTTTGTTGTGGCCCATCGGAGTTTTGAATATGTCTCATTTCTTGATACATGCCCTAAAATAATCTTAAAAAAGGATGGACGGTGTGGATAAGACATATACATCCGCCCATGGTACCATCATTGGTGCTGTATGCTACACTATGCAAGGGAAGTCCTCCCAAAATCTCTCTCCTCCTCCAACCGATGTGAATGAAGGGGCTCGAATTTTTTGGACTTGAATTTTACATGCAGCAGTGCTCGTACTATAGACGTGCGTGGACATGTATGTGGGCGCGCGAACATGTATGTGCGTGAACTATATATAGACACGCATGTGTACGTGCGCATCCCATTATCGTGTACTATATATACACGTATATGTACGTGCGCATGCCCATATAATGGGAAGCGCCTTCGCTTTGCTTACGGACGCCAGAATTCTATCTGGCACTTTGGTCATGGCTTTAGTGGATCCTGACCATGGGGCTGTCTTGATTTATGTGTCTTACATCCATCTCGTTCATCTATTTCTCTAGGTTATTTCACAATTTGAGCCCAAAATTTATAAGATCCAAATCGCATGTGAAACACACCACATGAAACAATAATGTTGATTTACAACTAAAATCTTCTTAGGGTTACAATGTAATAAGTTTTAGGAAACATTAGAATCAATCAATAAAGACTCATCCAAATATTTGAACGTTTAATCACCACAGTTTCCTGTGATGTGGTCCACTTGATTTTGGATCTACTACACTTTTGAGCTCTTACCCTAAAATGTTAGGGTGAAACAGATGGATGGCGTGATTATAAGATACATATTTTGATGGGTTCCGCAGCCAACCTAAGCGGATCCACTGGCTCACCCAGAAATGTGCGGCCCTAATCATGGGGCAACCTTGATGTATTTATTGTATATCCCAGCCATCAATTCGTTTTTCTAGATTTTTTACATCATAAGCGCAAAAATAAAAGCAGATCTATATCTCAGGTGGACCCCACCATAGGAACAATAGTGATCGACTGTTAAAAATTTAATATGGGCCACAAAAGTTTTAAATCAAGTGACATTCATCCAGGATCTTATGACCTTATCAACTATTTGAAGGAAAATAAATATTTAGGTGAGCTCTTAGAAAGTATTCAACAGTGGTGCTCGTTCAATTCTAGTTGTTTACTCATGATATGAGATGAGAAAATGGATGAATAGCATGCACGTACAACACCGATATCGAGGTGGCCAATGGTAGGGCTGAAATTAATCCACACGGTTGGGAAGGCACTAGAATTGCGTGTGCCCCCACACACAAGTTACTGTGGTTCTTGGGAAGCAGGAGGGGCGTGGATTTCCTGGGAAAGGCTCTAGGAAAGAAGTTCCTGTGCAAGGATGCTAGGTGGGGCCCACTAAAATGTATGTCAGAAATCCATTCCATCCATCAGTTTTGAGAGCTCAATTTAGGACATGCAAAATAAATAAATAAATAAAATAAAATAAAATAAAAATGTAGGGGGCCACTTGAGAGGGAAAAATGGGGAAAAAAAATCCTACCCTCAAAACCTTCCTAAGCTCCATCAAGATGTTTATATGCTATCCAAACCGTTTATAAGGTCATTCCTAATGGGATGAAGCGAAAACACCGAAGAGATAGCCTGATACAAACCTTTTATGGCATTTAGAATTGGTTCAACAGTACTCATTGAATGCCCACTGTTTCCTCTCGTGTGGTCCACTTGAGTTTTGGATATACTTCATTTTGTGTCGCATGTCCAAAAATGAGCTAGAAAAATGTATGGACGGGTTGAATTTCTAACAAACATTTCGATGGGCCCACCCAGCATCCTTGCGTAGGAACTTCCTTTATCAGGAAATCCGCCCCTTTCCATGAAAACTCTCCTCCCATAAGTCTATAAACATCAAATAAAGGAGTATAAATATTAAATTATTATCTTAGTGTGATATTTAGAAACTGATAGATGAAATAGATTTATCATAGTAATCTCTATGCCCCACGTAGCTTCGGCCAATGGAAATCCCTGAATGCAGTTGGTCCTTGTAATCCTACCGCCTATGGAAGCGGATTGCATAGTTAGTAGAGTTGGGCAATCCTGACCTGATCCGGTGGATCCAACCCGATCCGACTAGATCCGAACCAATCCAACGGCTTGAATCGGTGCGGATCGAGTAGGTCAGGCTAGATCCAAAAGCTTTTCGGGTCGAGTTCAGATCCATGCCTACCCGGACCGATCCGATCCGATCCGATCCGACCCGATCCGGTTGTATGTGTTTCGTTCATTCCATTCATCTATTTTTAAAGTTCATGTTATGGATTGGTACAAAAAATGAGACGAATATAAATCTCAGGTGGACCGCACCACATGAAAACAATAGCGGTTGGATATCAACCATTAAAATCCTCCTAAGGCCTACTATACTGTTTATTTGACATCCAATCAATTGATTAGGTCATACAGTCCCAAATGAAGAGAAAAAACAAAGATCAGCTTAATCCAAAACTTTTATGGCCTCAAAATGTTTTTAATGGTTGACTCTCATTCAACACTGTTTCCTGTAATGTAGTCCACTTCAGATTTGGATATACCTCATTTTTACACTCATATTGTAAAATGATCAGTAAAAATATATGGATGGCATGGATGAAACACATACGTCATGGTGGGGCCCACATAGCGCCGACCATGTCAGGGGGAGTAGCCAGTCCGTTTACCTCTTTCCGTGCCACCATGATGTCTATCTGACATCCACTCCAGTATCCAGCTGCTATAGGTACATGTCGTGCGAAGACGAGCACTGACGCTCCTCGAGCTCCGAGTTGTACGAATAGTTCAAAGGATATCAAAATTACATGGCCCACAGTGATGTATTTATTATATCTATACCGTTCATATACTTTTAGATATCATTATAGAGCATTATCCAAAAAATCAATAATATCCAAAGATCATCTGGACCACACCACAAATAGTAGCAGAGAATGATTTTCACCGTTAAACAATTCGTGTGGTCCCCTCGATAGTTAGATCTGTCTTATTTTTCGTCTCAAGCCTGAAGACGAGCTCGCCAAATGGATGGACGGTTTGGATATAACACATACCCCATTATCAGACCCACAGAACTTATATACAGCAAGTCACATGCTTGCGTGAAAAGGACGGCACTGCACTTTTGTGTAGTGCACATCAACACTGTAATACGTCTGATGAAAGCACACATACAGTTTTTTCAAAGTCATGTGGGGCCACCTTGCTGTATATGTTTTATCTAAGTCGTTCATCCATTTTGACATATCCTTTTAGGCCTTGAGCACAAAAATGCGGTATATTGAAGGCTGAAGTGGACCACACCACATGAAACAGTTGAATTAAATTTAAACTATCCGAATTGTACCCAACCCGATCCGACTCGGTTTCCCTGACCGAGTCGAACTCGGATCGGGTCAGGCCAACCATGCATTGGATCGGTCCGAGTCAGGTGACCTGGACTCGGTCCCGGATATGATCGAGTTTGGATTAGGCCATAGAGATTTCGGATTGGATCGAGTTATACCCAATCCGATTCAATCCAAACCGATGCCCAGCTCTAATAGTGAGTAACTCAGTATGGTTAGGGCCAGTTTAGGACGTTGTATTATACTGGATTAAATGCAATGGAATCACATATAAGCCCATCATAACACCTGTTAGTGGTTTTCATGGATTTGCAGTGGATTTGAGGAGGCAAGGATCTTAAGAAATCTTGTTTGGATGGTTTATGGGATTCAGCCATGTCCATCCGAAAATTTGTGGAAGTGTTTGGGAATGCTAGGATATATTGAGATACGACGTGTTGCACCGTGGGTCTTATTGACAAGCAGCCACAAAAAGAGCCCTAAATGCGAAATCCCGATGAGGTTAGTGAGGGCGGCGTATCTGAGATTTCCACGGACAACAACATCAAAGAAGATGTTGTTCTCGTACTTGGTGAGACAGGGGCAGTCAAGGAAGACCTCGAGAGCGGCTGATTCGTTGAGGGTGAAGGATTTCACGGCTTTTGGGAGGAGCTTGCAGGCATGCCGCTGCGTCGGAGGATGCCGTGGATTGTAGAAAGAGAGCTCGAGAGAGAGGTTTAACAAGAGTTGAGTGAGAGAAAATAGATAAATATCAGAACTTGGGAGATAGGTTTTTCTATTCTTGCTGAAAACAGAGAAAGAGAGAGCTTTAATGAGGGTTTTGGGGAGAGAAAGGGGGGTTTTGGGACATGGATTTCTTTTGCAGGAAGTTGTTGCGTAGGAAACCTAAGTGGGGTCCACCGTGAAGATAATGAGAAATCCACCTCGTTCATCCGTTCTGTGAGCTCATTTTAGGATTTGAGACCAAAATTGAACAGTATCAAAGACGCAAATGGGCCTCGCTAATGGAAAATTTAGGTAGGGAAATTCCTACCGTTGAAACCTCCCTGGGGTCAACAGTTATGTTTAAATGCTCCATACCGTTCAAAACGTCATTCCTATGGGGATTAACTGAAAAACAAATATTACCCTGATTCAGAACTTCTGTGGCCCACAAATATTTCAATTGCGGAAGTTCAATCCTCACTTTTTCGGCCCACTTAAGTATTGGATCCGGCTAATTTTTTATCAGTTGTATCTAAAATGAGCTCACAAAATGGATGGACAGGGTGGATTTCTCACATACTTCATGGTGGGCCCCACCTAGGTTTCCAGCGTAGGAAGCTGGAAATCCGCAGTCGAATTTAGGTCGGGCGAGGGATGAATGAAGCCAAGCGGAATTAGTAAAGTGGGATTCGCGAATCCCTTCTATCAGAGGTGTAGTTTACGAGGCGTTACTCATCCAGCCATCCAAACATGCAGTGGATGGATATCGGGATAACACGCCCTTAAGGTACAGTGGGGTTTACCATGATTTATATATTTTATCCACTCCTTACATCCATTTTATCATATAATTTTAGGGCTTTAGCCCAAAAATGAAGGACATCCAAAGCTCAAATGGACCACACCACGGGAAACAGTGAGAATTAAATGTATACTATTGAAATATTCTCGAGGGCTACAGAAGTTTTTGATCAAGCTTTTATTTCTGTTTTCCCTTCATTCATGTTTATATGATGTTATGAAAAGGTTAGATGACAAATAAACATCGCTGTAAGGCCTAGAAAGGTTTGAACGGTGGGTCATTATTCCCACAATAAACACCACTATGGGGCCTAAAAAGGTTTCAATGGTGGAAATCATTATTCCCACAATTTCCTTTGGTATGGTTGACTTCAGATTTGGATGTGCTTCAATTTTTGGTTTCTGCCCCTCAAATGATATAGGAAAACGGACGAACGGCGTGGATAAACCACATCCCTTCAAGGTAGGCCCACTAGAGTTTACTGGTCCGATAATACGATAATAGCGTACCGAGTAACTCAGTACCCAATCTGCTTTCATTGCTGAGAAATTTTCGACTGTACGACCCATTTATGGCCCATTTCCGAGACGAAGCCCACCTCATTTTACCTTCCAAGAATAAGCCCCAGCTGTACGGACACCTTCCCAAAGGTCGAAAATGCCCTTGCTTTTTCCTTCAAGCGGGTCGGCTGGTGCTCGAAGACGAGCGCTGACTCTCCTCGAACTCCGAGTTGTACGAACGGTTCAAAAGATATCAAAGTTACATGGGCCCCACAGTTACGTATTTATTATATCCACAACGTTCATCCATATTTGGAGATCATTTCGGAGCATTATCAAAAAAAAAAAAAAATCATATCCAAAGATCAACTGGACCACACCACAAAGAGCAGCGAGAAAATTGATTTTCACCGTTAAAAATTTTGTAGGGCCCACCATAACATTCATTTTTCATCCAATCTATTCATAAGGTCACAAAGACCAGGATGAAGAGGTAAAACAAGTTTCATAATGATCCAAAACTTCTGTGACCCCTAAAAGGGTTTCAATGGTAGACGTTCAATCCTCCACAGCCTTTAACAGTGTGGTCCACTTAATAGCTAGATCTGTCTTATTTTTCATCTCAAGCCTTAATAAGAGTTCGTAAAAAAGATGGACGGTTTGGATATAACACATACCTCGTAATTGGACCCACAAAAAGCGGTGGGATTACAACAACAAAAAATAAAATAATAATAATAATAAATTTTAAAAAAGGAACTTAGGGCTATGGAACTTTGTATGGCTACGGATAATAACCGTAGCCACAGACCTCGCCCCTGCCCTTTCGATATGTCCTTTTATATGTATCGAAGGTCTTTCGATATATATACTTCGATATATCGAATGTCTTTCGATTAATCGAAAAAGGTCCAGAACTGTCTAGTGAGTTTGCCTAAAAAATCCTGCAATTTTCGATTATTCGAAGGTCAAAAATGTATTTTACCTTTAGCTACGGATTATGACCGTAGCCATAACTGTAGTCTGTTCCGATCTATGAATTTTTATTTTTATTTTTTTTATTTTTATTTTTTTTACATGGAGAACTTCATTCTACTTACAATTTTCTCTAATACATATTTATATAAATATGTATATATAAGCATATAAAAAAAAATTTCTCTATTTTTTTTCATTTCTTTCTTTGTTCGTTTAACAACAATATCTTCTAAACCAAAATTAGTTACTTAACGTAACCTATATGATTTTGGGGTAGGAGAAGCTACTTTAGCCAACCAACCTAGTTAATTTTCAAGATTCCATCACATCGATGGTCGAAAATCCATTTCATTCACTTCATGGTCAATTTCAATCAGTTCGCAGTCAATTTCACTCATTTTATTTACTTCACGGTCAATTCGCTTCACTTCACGGTCATTTCCATGCATTTCACGGTCATTCCTGGCAATTCCGTGTTGATTCACAGTCATTTCTACGCATTTCACGGTCAATTCCCTTCACTTCATGGTCATTTCCACGCATTTCACGATCAATTCACTTCACTTCACGGTCATTTCCATGCATTCATGGTCATTCCCGGCGATTCCGTGTTGATTCACGGTCATTTCAACGCATTTCATGGTCAATTCATTTCACTTCACGGTCATTTCCACACATTTCATGGTCAATTCGCTTCACTTCACTGTCAATTTCATGCATTTCACGGTCATTCCCGGCAATTCCGTGTTGATTCATGGTCATTTCCACGCATTTCACGGTCAATTCCCTTCACTTCACGGTCATTTCCATGCATTTCACGGTCAATTCACTTCACTTCATGCTCATTTCCATGCATTTCACGGTCATTCCCGGTGATTCCGTGTTCATTCACGGTCAACTCGACGCACTTCACGGTCAATTCACTTCACTTCACAGACATTTCCACACACTTCGCGGTCAATTCACTTCACTTCACCATCATTTCCATGCATTTCACGGCCATTCCTGGCGATTCCGTGTTCATTGACGGTCAATTCGATGCACTTCACGGTCAATTCACTTCACTTCACGACCATTTTCATATTTTCATTTTACCAAGGCGATCAATTCACTTAACTTCATCATTTTTCATGCATTTCACGGTCATTCCGACGATTCTGTTCATTCATGGTCAATTGACGCACTTACAATTAGCTTAATTCACTCCACTTCACGACCATTTTCACGCATTTCATGGTCAATTACTTCACTTCACGTTATTTTCATGCATTTCATGGTCATTCGCAATTTGTTCGATCCACGATCAATACGACGATTTCACGGCCAATTCCGCCACTTCGCGCTATTTTCCACGATTTCAAGCGGTCAATTCACTTCACTTCACCGTTTTCCATGCATTTCACGGTCATTCCCGACGATTCGTGTTCATTCACGCCAATTAAACGTATTTCACGGTCAATTACTTCACTTCACGGACATTTTCCACGCGCCAGCGTCAATTCACGTCACTTCACCATCATTTCCATGCATTTCACGGCCATTCCCGGCGATTCCGTGTTCATTCACGGTCAGTTCGACGCACTTCATGGTCAATTCACTTGACTTCACGGCCATTTCCATGCACTTCGCGGTCAATTCACCGTGAATGACCGTGAAGTGCGTCGAATTGACCGTGAAGTGCATCGAATTGACCGTGACTGAACATGGAATCGTCGGGAATGATCGTGAAATGCATGGAAATGGCCGTGAAGTGAAGTGAATTGACTGTGAAGTGCGTCGAATTGAACGTGAATGAACACGGAATCGCCGGGAATGGCTGTGAAATGCATGGAAATGACTGTGAAGTGAAGTGAATTGACTGCGAAGTGCCTGAAAATGTCCGTGAAGTGAAGTGAATTGACTGTGAAGTGCGTCGAATTCACTGTGACTGAACATGGAATCGCTGGGAATGACCGTGAAATGCATGGAAATGACGATGAAGTGAAGTGAATTAACCGCGAAGTGCGTGGAAATGGCCGTGAAGTGAAGTGAATTGACCGTGAAGTGCGTCGAATTGACCGTGAATGAACACGGAATCGCCGGAAATGGCCGTGAAATGCATGGAAATGATGGTGAAGTGAAGTGAATTAACCGCAAGTGTGTGAAAATGTCCGTGAAGTGAAGTGAATTGACCGTGAAGTGCGTCGAATTGACCGTGAATGAACATGAAATCGCCGGGAATGGCCGTGAAATGCATGGAAATGATGGTGAAGTGAATTGAATTGACCGCGAAGTGCGTGGAAATGGCCGTGAGTGAAGTGAATTGACCGTGAAGTGCGTCGAATTGACCGTGAATGAACACGGAATCGCCGAGAATGACGGTGAAGTGAAGGGAATTGACCGCGAAGTGCGTGGAAATGGCCGTGAAGTGAAGTGAATTGACCGTGAAGTGCGTCGAATTGACTGTGAATGAACACAGAATCGCTGGGAATGACCGTGAAATGCATGAAAATGATGGTGAAGTGAAGTGAATTGACCGAAAAGTGCATGGAAATGGCCGTGAAGTGAAGTGAATTGACCGTGAAGTGCATCGAATTGACCGTGCATGAACACGGAATTGCAGGGAATGACCGTGAAATGCATGGAAATGAAGGTGAAGTGAAGGGAATTGACCGCGAAGTGCGTGGAAATGGCCGTGAAGTGAAGTGAATTGACCGTGAAGTGCGTCGAATTGACCGTGAATGAACACGGAATCGCCGGGAATGACCATGAAATGCCTGGAGATGATGGTGAAGTGAAGTGAATTGACCGCAAAGTGCATGGAAATGGCTGTGAAGTGAAATGAATTGACTGTGAAGTGCATCGAATTGATCGTGAATGAACATAAAATCGTCGGGAATGACCGTGAAATGCATGGAAATGACGGTGAAGTGAAGGGAATTGACCGCGAAGTGCATGGTAATGGCCGTGAAGTGAAGTGAATTGACCGTGAAGTGCGTCGAATTGACCGTGAATGAAAACGGAATCGCCGAGAATGACCGTGAAATGCATGGAAATGACGGTGAAGTGAAGGGAATTGACCTCGAAGTGCATGGAAATGGCTGTAAAGTGAAGTGAATTGACCGTGAATGAACACGGAATCGCTGGGAATGACCGTGAAATGCATCGAAATGATGGTGAAGTGAAGTGAATTGACCGAAAAGTGCATGGAAATGGCCGTGAAGTGAAGTGAATTGACCGTGAAGTGCATCGAATTGACCGTGAATGAACACGGAATTGCCGGAAATGACCGTGAAATGCATGAAAATGAAGGTGAAGTGAAGGGAATTGACCGCGAAGTGTGTGGAAATGGTCGTGAAGTGAAGTGAATTGACCGTGAAGTGCGTCGAATTGACCGTGAATGAACACGGAATCGCCGGGAATGACCGTGAAATGCATGGAAATGATGGTGAAGTAAAGTGAATTGACCACGAAGTGCATGGAAATGGCCGTGAAGTGAAGTGAATTGACCATGAAGTGCGTCGAATTGACCATGAATGAACACGGAATCACCGGGAATGACCATGAAATGCATGAAAATGACGGTGAAGTGAAGGGAATTGACCGTGAAGTGCGTGGAAATGGCCGTGTAGTGAAGTGAATTGACCGTGAAGTGCATCGAATTGACCGTGAATGAACATGGAATCGCCGGGAATGACCGTGAAATGCATGGAAATGATGGCGAAGTGAAGTGAATTGACCGTGAAGTGCATGGAAATGGCCGTGAAGTGAAGTGAATTAACCGTGAAGTGCGTCAAATTGATCGTGAATGAACACAGAATCACCGGGAATGACCGTGAAATGCATGGAAATGACAGTGAAGTGAAGGGAATTGACCGCGAAGTGCGTGGTAATGGCCGTGAAGTGAAGTGAAGTGAATTGATTGTGAAGTGCGTCGAATTGACCGTGAATGAACACGGAATCGCCGTGAATGACCGTGAAATACATGGAAATGATGGTGAAGTGAAGTGAATTGACCGCAAAGTCCATGGAAATGGCCCTTTAGTGAAGTGAATTGGCCGTGAAGTGCATCGAATTGACCGTGAATGAACACGGAATTGCCGGGAATGACCGTGAAATGCATGGAAATGATCGTGAAGTGAAGGGAATTGACCGTGAAGTGCATGAAAATGGCTGTGAAGTGAAGAGAATTGACCTTGAAGTGCATGGAAATGACCGTGAATCAACACGGTATTGCCGTGAATGACCGTGAAATGCATGAAAATGACCGTGAAGTGCATAGAAATGATGGCAAACTGATTGTAATTGTCGGTAAAGTGAATGAAATGGATTTTTGACCATCGACCTGATGGAATCTTGGAAAACAACCAGGTTAGTTGGTTAAAATAGCTTCTCATACCCCAAAATCATATATGGTACGTCAAGTAACTAATTTTGGTTTAGAAGATATTCTTGTTAAATGAATTATGAAAGAAATGGAAAAAAGAGAGAAATTTTTTTTATATGCTTATATATATTTATATAAATATGTATTAAAGAAAATTATAGGTAGAATAAAGTTCTCCATGTAAAAAATATAAATAAAAAAATAAAAAATTATGCATAGACTTTTACGGACTACTGTTATGGCTACGGCTATAATCCGTAGCTATATCTCCGATACATATCGAATACACTTCGATATGTATCAAAAATTGCTGGATTTTTATGCAAACTCGCTGGACGGTTCTGGACCTTTTTCGATCGTATCGAAATACCTTCGATACATCAAAGTACATATCGAAAGGCCTTTGATACATAGCAAAGGACATATCGAAAAAGCATGGGCTGCGGTTATGGCTACGGTATAATCCGTAGCAATAGGTTCCAAGATTCTTTTTTTTTTTTCCTGTTGTAATCCCCACCGCCTTTGTGGGTCCTTTTATGAGGTATGTGTTATATCCAAACCATCCATCTATTTGGAGAACTCGTATTAAGTCTTGAGACGAAAAATAAGACAGATTTAGCTATCAAGTGGACAACACTGCAAAAGGCAGTGGAGGATTGAACGTCTACCATTGAAACCCTTTTAGGGTCGTAGAAGTTTTGGATCATTATGAAATTTGTTTTTCCTCTTCATCCAGGTCTTTGTGACCTTATGAATAGATTGGATGGAAAATATATGTTATGGTGGGCCCTATGAAATTTTTAACAGTGAAAATCAAGTTTCCCGCTGCTATTTGTGGTGTGGTCCAGTTGATCTTTGGATATGATTCTTTTTTCCGATAATGCTCTGAAATGATCTCGAAATATGGATGAACGGTGTGGATATAATAAATACATCATTGTGGGGGCCATGTCAAGGAGCGTTAGCGCTCGTCTTCGCACCCCAGCCAATCGGCCTCCGGAAGGAATGAATGACGGGGGGTATTTTGGTCCCTTGAAAAGTCGGTGCTATGTAGACCCTACCATGATGTATGTGTTTTTATCAACACCGGCCATCCATTTTGAAAAATAATTTTAGAGCTTTATGCAAAAAATGAGGTAGATATAAATCTCATTTGGACCACACCATGGGAAAACAGTAGTGATTTAATGTCCACCATTAAAAACTTCCTAGTGCCCAATGTAATGGTTATTTGACATATAACCTGTTGATCAGGTAATAGAGACTTGGCTGAAGGGAAAAAACATATATCAGCTTGGTCCAAAACTTTTGTGGCCCTAAGAAGTTTTTAATGGTGGGAGTTCAATCAACACTCTGCGGTACATTTGAGATTTGGATCAACCTGATTTTTGGGTTCATATCATAATATGATCTGGAAGAATGGTCAGACGGCATGGATGAAACACATACATCACAGTGGGGCCCACAGAGAACCAACTAGTAGCCATTGGCTAGAGGTGGGGTGAGTATCCGATCCGTTTCCCAAGCGAAATGCCCCCAACGGCTCTATTTTCAAAAAACTTAATACCTATAAGTAAAAATCAAAGTAAAAATTAAATGTCTACAATCCCTATGTTCCTCTCTCTCTCTCTCTCTCTCTCTCTCTCTCTCTCTCTCCACGGCTTCTCTTTGACCAGAGAGAGAGATGGCAATTTACTCGGAAACCCTGCCTCTGCATTCTCTCCCCCTGCCTCGTCTTCTCTCTCCCAAGAAAAACCCAACCCCCCTCCTCCCTTCCTCTCTCACCGGTCTCCTATCGCCCCATGAAACCCTTGATCTCTCTCCTATCTATAATGGCGAGTGAGAATATGATGATGTAATCTAGTCCGTTAGTCTGCATTTTCATGGCATCCAAACCCCGGCAACAACCACCAGGTCATCTCTCTCTCTCTCTGGTTGAATGTCCTTTAATTTCCTATTCTTTGATGTGCGATTCAGGGATTTCTAGGGCAGATAGATGTATTTTGTCTCTATTCTTATGATTTGATCTATTGATTGGCCTCTGGGAAATCGATTCTCCATCTGTATTCTGCTACGATTATGGTCTCTTAATAAGTTTTATAATACAATCAATGGTATCGTGAAATATTTTCCAGAAAATGGTAGTTTGGTCCTTTTTTGAGGACATTGAGTGTTGTGTTCCGAATTCGTTAGTGTGTTGGATTTGGTGATCCAGGGTTTGTATAGTTTTAGTTTAATGTTATTCTTTCTGAAAAGCATTTTGGTTTTTTCTTTATCATCTGTAGAGGTTGTTCATGAGGACATTGTGGGTTCGAATTGGTTCTAATAAGGATTTTAATATGCTCATCTAGGGCAGTCTTTCTGATTTTTTCCTTATTATGTAAAGGCTATCCGCGATGTATTGAGTTTTAGATCAGGGATTCTTTAGGTTTTTAGATTGGTTTTAGTCAAGAATCCTCCATGGGTTCAGATGGATTCATTGATCAAAATTCTTTAGAATATGGTATTTTGGTCCCTTTATGTTCCCCTTGTAGAGACTGGTTGTGAGGGTATTGTGTTCCAACTTAGGAAATCATTAACCCTTTTAGTTTTGGATTGTTGAAGGATTTAATAGCTTTTATAACTTAATGAAATTCTTTCAAAAAATAGGGAATGGGTCTCCATCTCCCCCCCCCCCCTTTAGAGATATTTGGCAAGGAAATTTGAGTTTATTATTTGAAATTCGTTATGAATGATTCAATCATTTGTTTCCTTTCTTTGTGGAGCCTTCCTTGCCCGTCTTAAAACTCATACCTCATAGGAAGGCTGATACATTTCAGTCCACCTATTTCTATAGCAGTCCACCTGTTTCTTTTCAATTTTGGAAGTTGCCATGGGCCATGGAAGTATGCCCATGGTTCAGAGTATTGTACAATATGACTTGGTATTGTCAGATTCATATTGGTTTTGGTGGGAATTGGTTTGAGTCGGACCACCTATACAACTATGTTTCTTTATTTTGGAATTTGAATTGTGCTAATAGAGGTAATATCCCATATGGTCCAAATCCTTATAAGCCTCCGTCTGTTGGTGGAGAACTAGTAACATATCTATTATTCAAACAATTCAGTTCCTTTTTCTTAATAGGGGAATTGGATTTTTTTCATCTTTTGTCTGTGTTATTGACCAATTTTCATCTTGAAATTTTCTTTTGAGTTAATTCCTCCAAATAATTCAATGGTTTTCAAGCGGTCGTTGCTCGGAATTATTTAAAGATGCTGTCAATTTGCCAAATTCCAATGGATTAAAAAAGACTCCTCTTTGATCCAGTTTTTAGCTTATTTATTTGAACAAAAGAAAGTGTTTTTTTTTTTTTCCCTTGCTGGTACAAATCCTTTTCGCCTCATTTCATATTTTCCTTTTTATCTTTAGCTTTTGATTTCCCCATCCATCCCATCCAAGAAAAATGCTTTTCCTTTCTATAGAATTATAGAATCCCCATTCTTGATTTCTTTCTTGCTTTTCCTTTTTTCCTAATTACTGATTTTTCCATTGTTGTTCTGATTATTATCTTCTTTCTGGATTTACAACTTGTTAGATGCCTTCGATCTCATTCTAGCCGATGCTTGGAGCCTTCGATCTCATTCTAGCTGATGCTTGGAACTTTGTTGTTTCATTTGAGAGCTAACAACAACATCTAATACAACAATGCTAAAGAGAAGCTCTTCAAAAATCAATTTGTTTTTGGCACCTCCAACACCAACGGTTATGAAGTGAAGCACATGTATGGACATGATGATCTTTCCACCCAAAATCACTTTAGAAGGCTTTTCTTTCGATTGATAGATCATGGGAAAATGGTATTTCTATGTTGGAATCTAAAATGATTTTTTTTTTTTTTTTTTAGTTCTTTTGATGGGTTAAGTATGATTATAGATTAGCATTCTTCAATGTTCAACATGAATTGTTGGTGTTGTTTTCATCTGGGGCCAGTATTTCGCACACGTGGGCCCCTCAATCAGTTATTTTGATTTTTGGATGGGATTCATGTAAAACACTTGTTGAGTGTGGGGCGACCTTATTTTGCGTGTGACATCTATTCCATCCACTTGATTGTTGGATAGTAGGGCTAGTTTTGGATATGTACGGTGAGAGAATGAGAATTAGCACTTGATCGATGGAGTGGATGTTACACTCACAACATGGTGGGCCACAGGGTTTGCTTTTTCTCTTATTGCGTATAACAGTTATTGTAGTAGATTTTGGTCCCTAGTTGTTCGTCTATTGGGTTTCACTTTGTATGGGCGTTGTTGAGGAACTCTGTTTCATTGAATAATACGTCCTAGCCATTTAATTGGTGAAATTATCTCTATAAGATATATGACCATGGGCTTAGTACTATGGAGAGGACGCCATGCAAATTTGCATTAGATAAGAAAAACTGATTAATAAATTGATTAGGAAAGATGTTGAACCTCTAATGTAGATGAAGACATATATTACTTGCATTGTTTGAATATTGGAATGATGATTTAAATAGATTATAAGACACCTTGCCATCCCCTTTCTTTTTTGCATTTTTCGTTTAGTCTAATAAAATTATAGTTACTGTTTAAGCAAAAAATTATTAAAGAAACCCAAAGGGTGAAAATATACATTAGTTTAGGAAGACAATGCATAAGAGTCCTCAATATAGAGAGAAGATGTACAAAGTCTTCCCTTAGCTAGTGAATTGATCATTTTATTGCCCTCTAATATAATTTATATTTTATAAATATATATAATATTTAAAAATAATAAAATCCTACCTTACTCGTCTAATGCAGGACATAAAATTCAAGTATGATGTGCAAGATTTTCAGGCTTTAGATCACACTAGTTCAGAAATAGTTACACAAAATTCCACATCCCACACAAAAGTTCAAACACTCAATTAAGGGGAATCTTATGCGGATCCAAGCCTACACATGCTAGGGTTGGATCAATCAAAATTTTAGACCAAACAAGAATTAAAGGAGGGTAAATTCATTCACACATGCACAGAAATAATTTCCCCAACTCAATGGATTTAAAAATTTCAATTTGGGGAACCCTAAGGTTGAAGAAAGGTCATAAAATTGAGAATTTAAATAATTTAGGGTTAGGTTTAGAGATTTTGGGTGAAAGAGGAGTGAAAGAGAGAAGAGAGACGAACCAGAGAAGTACCGCATGTGTGGACAGCGGCAATAGCCCAGACGCATGTGTGTGTGATCCCGCTTGCACGTGTGTGCGGCCCACTATTCATAAAAAGGCTAGCTTAGCCCTGGTCGGCCAGGGGTGGACTCCAAAACTCTCAAATTTCAGCTCGATCCGATGCCCAGTTTGTGCGTGGTGCTCCACCGAAGTTTTAGCCCTCCTGTAGGGCCAAATTCTAGAAATCTGCTGTAGAGAGAAAAACGGCTGCAATAGAGGATGGATTTGAAGCGTAGATGATTGTAGGAGAAGAGAAATATGGATGGAAGAAGGTGGGGGCGAATCGGGATAGGTGTGGCTTCGCACCACGGTAGTAGCCCTTCAAAGAAGGGATGGTTTCGCACCCAATTACTGTTTCACAACTCAGAGATGAGTAGGAAAATACAGAAATTTTATTTAATCTTCACTGAAAAATAAAAGACTACAAGGGGTGCCTATTTATAATAATACCCTATACCCTAAAACTCGCGCCATGTGCGCAACCTATTACTTGGAGACGAAGTAATAAAAAATAATAACTAATCAAAGCAATCTAAACTGTCCATGATATTCCTAATAACAATAATAAGCAAAACCTAAAGTACTAGATTAATTAGAATAGTGGGCCACGATCATGAGAACCCATGGTAGGATTCACATGATTATCAGGTCCACTCCAACGAACCAAAATGCAGTCCTCTAACTAGGAGACCTTCCTTGGACGTCGTCATCGATCCAGATTGATGGTGGGGCCCTCTTCCTCCTTGCGTACGTGAATAGGGGGCATGCATGTGCGCGTGATGTCCCCATCATCGTCCGCCCATTTCTTACAATTTCCTTTCCTCACCCAACCTGTCGTGCCTGAGCTCCTCTCTCTCTCTCTCTCAATAGCATGTTGAGAGCTAATTGACGGATGTATGGTTGGACATCCAATGCATGCCGGGTGGCTCACGATCAATAGCAGATGTAGCGTACATTATGCATATGAAGACCATTAAAATCATAGACTTATTGGACAATCAAGAGTTTGTTATCATTGTTTCAAGCTAGAGGAGAGTTATTTGATACTCTAGTCACCTAAAAACATGGTAGAATGAAGGATCTTTGCTACATCAATCTTCAACCTTTTTCAGTTGAATGTGTACTATTTCTGCATTTCTATTTTAATATTGCCATTGATCAAGGCACACATGGCAGCCATAGTGATCGGGTTGCTGATCTGATACCTCAGCCAAGTTGATGGGCTATAGGCCAAAAATTGCATTGATTGGACAAATTTCCCTATCCACGATCGTCCCATTGAGTTTTTCCAAATGATGGTTTTTATTTGGGTGGTAGATCTAGTGCCTCACTATGTGGATGGGCTATTGATATAAAAAAACAACTTGATAACTCTCGTTGTCTTGTCTTATCTTGAAGGATTAAACTTGAATGTAGATTTGTTCTTCTGACAATTCCTTTTAGAAGCCCAGTGACATGATATCTGCCACAAGCCAATCCTTTTTCTAATGGGATATGGCCTATCCACTTTGTGATCCACTAGGTACACAGTCAAAATTAGCAAATGTTTGTGATCTCTCAAGTTCAATTCATTATTCAAATATTTTTATGTTTTCTCCCACCGGAAGCTCACAATATGTAGTAGTTTAGACGAGAAAAAGTAAATTACATGTGGTTTTATTTATTTATTTATTTCCTTTTAAATAACAAGAAATAGTTAACCACCCAATCCACTACTTGTGATAATCTGGATAACGTGAGATGAAAAATAAACCAAAATTTATGCTCCACTACACCTTCCTCCATTGCCCTTTTTTTTTTACCATCAAAATTGATAGCCACTATAATTGGTGGCAATCAATTTTAATTTATATATCCGGCCTAAACTTGACCCAAGTTGTCAATGGGTCAGGTTAATACTGAAACCTAGGCTAGCCAAGTCTAGGTCTGGATCTTGGATAGCCGGACCTGGATCTATTTACGGTTGAGACACCGATTGAGTACCTATTGGGTTTTTGGATCTAAGTTTGAGTTGGGTTGGGGACAATTAAGAGCATTTGGTTGGCCCTACACTATGGATGGATTAGATCACACACGAGTCACTTTGACACATGCATGTTGTGTAGACAGGTTCTCTTATATGTGTATGGAATAGGTTTCTTTACTAGAATAATTCCAGCGTACAAATGTATATAATTTTATAGACATGAGCTACACCAAACTAGACCGAAGATAACAATTGAGTACCTACAGGGTTTTGGATCTAAGTTTGAGTTGGGTTGTGGACAATTAGGAGCATTTGGTTGGCCCTACACTATGGATGGATTAGATCACACACACATGTGTCCCTTTGACACATGCATGTTGTGTAGACAAGGTCTCTTACATGTGTATGGAATAGGTTTCTTTACTAGAATAGTTGCAGCATATCAAATGTATATAATTTTATAGATATGAGCTACATCAAACTAGACCCAAATTTAACTAAGTCAATTAAATGGACCTTACTTGTACTTAACTAGGCTAGATTTTTAAGCAAGTCCAAAAGATAAGACCCGATCCCGAGACCTGATCTCTTATCGGGTTCAATTTATTAGACCTGATTGTAAACTGTAATATGCATAATTGCAAAGGACTGTGCTATACATCAAGTAGGAGATCCAATAACCTGAATAAATGATGTACCTAATTGGGATGTCATCTCTGTAAGCTTGATGTCGCGGGCTTCTGCACCTTATACTCTTTAGAGAAGCACCAAGATGGGAATAGAAGCTTCAACGTGTGTAGGCTTGGGACCCAACCTTGTTCAAGTATTTTAGAGGATTAAGAAGTTGGAAACCCATCAAAACTCCTCTCCCTTTAGGGTTCACACGAATTTGTCAATCCTAGTCCAACCAGAAAACTGTGCGTTTGTCACAGTTGTAGCGCACAACCCGTTACATGATTTTTGATGAATCACTACTAAGTGGGTTCCACTGTTTCTCCCGATCACACTATCCAACCCTTAGGGTGATCCAGAGCGTTGATCAATTAGGCTTACCTTATAAAATTCTTATACCGAACTCATTAACATCATGTGGTGTTCATCGGGAACCCATCGATAGCCCTACCGATCCTATCATGACCCGTGTAGTGGGCCCAACTTGTATGCCACTCCATTGACTGTGATCACTCATTCAAAGATGGTTTTTGTGCATACCCATATATGATAGGACCATTAGATCAATGATCAATCACACTTACGGAGTTGGTGGGGATTTGGTCCTAGCCCACTACAAGTCCAGTATAGCTTGTAATACAAGGCCTATCAATCTTCTATCAACTTGATTTTGAGGTTTGCTTGACTATGGGGAATGTGCAAGAGAACCATTCTATCCATTATGTTTTCTAACTAATGTTGGTAGGGCTCTTGGGTCTCCCTTACCTGGGATGCAAAAATCAAGTCGATTCAAAACACAAGTTGGCCATACCTTAGGGAACAGTTGTGAAAGGGATGCCCATCCTTTGCTTTGTCGGGATCATCATGGTGGTTATCCGCCATCTAATCCATTCATTTAATGCACCTCATTCACTACGGCATAGGAACACCACTTCGAATCATGTTGTTCCAAAACTTAGGAGAGCCACACAACGTGAATATAGTGTTTTAAGGATGACTTTACACTATTCTCATATTGTGGCTTAGCCACGTGTTGGGCCAGCCCTTATATATATATATATATATATATATATATATATATATATATATATATATTTAAAGGTCAAGGCTAAAAATGTGGTGGATGGGGTGGATCTTCTGTGCATGAAGCTGTCATTGGTGTTCTTTGAATTTTGGGCCTAATTAAAATTTGGCCGTTGCTTCGACCTAGTCTATCTTAACCCATTGACTCAACTTGTTGCATCCCACATTTACAAGGATCATGCACCAAACAACCTTTCGTTAAGGTTGTTCGACATCTGAAAATTTGAAATATATGTGATCCACAGTGTCTAATTCGATCAATAGTCTTGATTTTTAGACAATAGTTAGTGAAATGCATATTGTGGAAGGGAACAACATATAACTTTTAATGCAGCAAAATGCATATTAGTAGGCTGTCAACTCATCAGGGATGAAATAGCGTTCAATTGGATAAATAACGTTGATTGTTAGACAATAATTAGTGAAATGCATGCCGAAAACTTTTAATGCAGCAAAATGCATATTAGTAGGGTTGTTAACTCATCAGATTCCGGTTGGCTCCTATAGTACCCGTATGGGGCCAACCTAGTTATTCCTAGGCCGAGTTCCCTTCAAGCCTAGGTCTACTTCTTAAAGGCCCAAGCTTAGATCCAAATGAGTTTGGGTTTAGAGTTGAATTTGGGACAAATAAGGGCATTTGGGTGGTTGATCCCATAAGATGCATGGATTAGATCACACATGTCCTACTAAACACATGGGGCTCTCTTACACATGAGTGGCTTAGGAAACCTCATTTGGGTCGTTGATCCCATACGATGCATGGATTAGATCACACATGTCCTACTTAAACACATGGGGCTCTCTTACACATGAGTGGCTTAGGAAACCTCATCTCTTTAAAGAATAGAGTAGTGGTATAACGTGAACCAGACCCAAGGAGAGCCCAAAGTGCTTTCTTAAACAAACGATGGTTAAGCGGTCACCACCATGATTTTTATTTGAAATCTACCCCGATTGCTAGGAGCTTCTTCCCATATTAGGCTCAAGGTTCAAATATCAACCCAATAACTGATTCAATTGGGCCACACCAAGGAAAAGAGTTTGGAGGGTGAGTGTCACCTATACACTATTTCCAATCGTGTGGTACACTTGAATCATGAATGGATCTAGTTTTTCACCCTTATGGTTAAAATTGGGTTACTTACCTGCTGGTTGGAGAGGATTTTGAACGTACGTAATGTTGGATCCCACCCTTACTACACAATTACCCTAAATTTTCCTAAAAGATTTTTATTGACCAGACTCAGATTATGCACTGAGAGCTCAGCACCCTTTACCATGGTGTGAACTCCATGGGGCCCACTATGATGTATATTATTTATCTACGCCCTTGGTTAGGTCTATATGACTTAATTAACATGTTGGATGGTAAATAAACATTACAGTGGGCCTTATTTATTTAATTACTGGCATTCAATCACCACAGTTTCCTTTGGTGTGGTTCACCGGCGATTTGGATCTATGTCATTTTTGGGAACATGTTCTAAAATGATCTAAAAAATGGATGGACGGTGTGGAAATTAGGGAATGGGTCTCCTCTCTTATTTATTTTTTCTTTTTTTCGTTCTTTTTTATTTCCTTCCTTTGGAGATCTGCAGTGAGGAAATTTGATTTTCTTATTTGAAATTTGTTATGAATGATTCAATCATTTCTTTCCTTTCTTTATGGAGCCTTCCTTGCCAGTCTTTCGACTCATACCTCATAGGAAGCTTGCTACATTTCAGTCCAGTTATTTCTACATACTTGTTTATTTTCAATGTTGGAAGTTGGCATGGGCCATGGAAGCATGCCCATGGTTCAAAGTATCGTCCAGTACGACTCATACCTCATAGGAAGCTTGCTACATTTCAGTCCACTTATTTCTACATACTTGTTTCTTTTCAAAGTTGGAAGTTGGCATGGGCCATGGAAGCATGCCCATGGTTCAAAGTATCATCCAATATAACTTGGTATTGTTAGATTCATATTGGTTTAGGTCAGAACCGGTCTGAGTCGGATCACCTATACAACTGTCTCTTTATTTTAGAATTTGAGTTGTGTTGCTACAAGTAATTTCTCATCTGGTCCTAATCCTTAAAAATCTCCGTCTTTTGGTGGTAGCACAAGTAACATCTTGTGCATTTAAGGAAATTATTAGTCTTGAGTGCTCCGATCCCCCTGATTTTTCATTTTTCACTTTTGTCTGTGCTATTGACCGATTTTTCCTTAATATTTTTTCCTTTTTCAATCCACCTGCATGTTTCCATCTTGAAATTTTCTTTTAAATTAATTTCCCCAAAGAATTTAACGGTTTTCAAGCGGTCTTTAATCAAAATTGTTCAAAGATGTTGTCAATTTGCCAAATTCCAATGGATTAAAGAAGACTCCTCTTTGATCCAATTTTCAACTTCTTTATTTGAATTTTGAACAGAAGAAAGTGTTTTTTTTTTTCCTGCTGGTACAGATCCTCTTCCCCTCATTTCATCTTCTCCTGTCTATCTGTAGCTTTTGATTTTCCCATCCTCACACAAAGAACCTCACACAAATAAAAAATTGCTTTTCCCTTGCTACAGAATTATAGAATCCCCATTTTTGATTTCTTTATTGCTTTTCCTTTTCTCTCAATTACTAATTTTTTCATTGTTCTTCTGATTATTATGTATCTTCTTTATGGATTTACAGCTTGTTAGATGCCTTCAATCTCATTCTAAATGATGCTTGGAACCTCATTGTTCAGTTTGAGAGCTGCAACAACATCTACAACAACAATGCTAAAGAGAAGCTCTTGAAAAATCAAATTGCTTTTGGCACCTCCAACTCCAACGGTTGCGAAGTGAAGCACAGGTATGGACATGATGATCTTTCCACTCAAAATCACTTTGGAAGGCTTTTCTTTAGATTGATAGATGACGTAAAAATGGTATTTGTATGCTAGAATTGTTTGAATCATGAATGCTTTTTTCCGTTTGGTTCTTTTGATGGGTTAAATATGATTATAGATTTGCATTGTGCAATGATTAACATGGATTGTTGGTGTTGATCATTTCTTCTGCGGCCAATATTTCACACACGTGGGCCCATCTAAGAGTTATTTTGATTGTTGGATGGGATTCCTATGAAACACTTGTGTGTGATGCCACCTTATGCTGCGTGTGACATCCAATCCATCCACATGATTGTTGGATAGTTGGGCTAGTTTGGATATGTATGGTGAGAATGAGTCAACACTTGATCGATGGAATGGATGTTACACTCACAACATGGTGGGCTAAAGGGTTTGCTTTTTTACTTATTGCGTACAACAATTGTTGTAGTAGATTCCAGTCCTTAGTTATTTGTCTATTGGGTTTCGCTCTGTATGGGTGATGGAGAGGAACTCTGTTCCATCGAACAATACACCCTAGCCATTTGATTGTTTTTTTACTTATTACGTACAATAGTTATTATAGTAGATTCCAGTCCCAAGTTGTTTGGCTATTGGGTTTTGCTCTGTATGGGTGATGGAGAGGAACTCTGTTCCATTGAACAATATGCCCTAGCCATTTGATTGGTGAAATTTTGTATGTTGGATATATGACCATGGGCTTTAGTACTATGGAGAGGACGCCATGCAAATTTGCATTAGATAAGATAAACTGATTGATAAATTGATTAGAAAAGATATTGAACCTCCAATGGAGTTAGAAGACGTAAACTTGCGTTGTCTAAATATTGGAATGCCAATTTGAATAGATTTTAAGGCACCTTGCCATCCGCTTTCCTTTTTGCAATTTTCCTTCAGTCTAATAAAATTATCATTACTGTTGAAGCTAAAAATTATTAAAGAAGCCCTAAGGGTGAAAATATATAAGAGTCTAGGAAGGCAATGGATAAGAGTCCCTAATATAGAGAGAAGACCTATAAAGTCTTCCCTTAGCTAGTGAATTGACCATATTAGTCAAAGGACTTGTGAAAAAAGTAATATCCAAATAGATAGTGCCTAGTTTAATACTATTAAGGATAAAAACTAGATCCAACTTATCATATTGCTAGAGTTAACCTCCACCTAGGACTTGTATCTGCCCATCCTAGAATAAAATATCTTTGTCCTTATTTGATGCCAACAACTTTCCTCTATTTGAGGAGCTAACACACATCAACCCAAAAAAAAAAAGTAAATTTAATCATGCGTTGATCATCTCTAACAACTCCGACTCTGGATGGCCTTGGATTACTAAACAAGCTACTATCCATATAAGTTTCCACCAACCTTATGGAGGATTCTAGGGAACAACACAAGAAGGTGGTTGCAAGAAGACATCGAGCACTCTCTCCAATCATGGATGAGGTTTTATTTGGGTGTTCCTTTGAACTCTTCGTTGACCCATTCCAATTAACCAAGGATATCTTAGTTTTCTCCACTATTTGAACAACCCCACTCAAGCTAAAAAAATGCCGAGAAAGAGGAGCACCAAGTAGAGGAAGCTGATTTGTAATAAAGGTAGAGATGGTCAATAGATTCTATCCTTCAACTTTAGAAGCATTATTGGAAAAGCTTGTTAATACACTTTTTCCCTCTCATTTTGTTAATTATTTAGTCTAATATTGTGAAGGATGATGGATTCTTACTTGGTGAATGTTAAAAGCTAAATTCACAGAAGTTCTAAAATAATTCTAAGAGATTGATGAAATCTGCTTCCTTGTATAGATCCCTTTGTTTATCAAGTATGAGGTTTTGAGTAATTGTTTTTCTATAAGTATCAACCAATCCCAAAAATGATAAGATATGTGGTGTATTGAACATACAAAACCTGTATTGGTAAAAAACTTTTCGCACAAAAAATGTTCAAAAAATATTGGGAAAATAAGGGAAATTTTAAAAAACTGTTGAAATTAAGCGGACCCAACTAAAAAAATGTTAAAATTAGAACCGACCCAAAACCGTTTTTAGTAATCTAATTGGTTGACTTGATACATCCCAAGGTAGATGTTGAATTGTAATTTTCCACATGTAAGAGACTGGTACATGAATCATCCACGGTGGACCATTTTCAATTATCCAATTTGTTAATACTTCCCAGCCCATTTGGAATGCTACAAATTGATCATATGATTGGGTCTATTTTAATTGTCCAAATTGTTTATATGATTGGACTCATTTTAATTATCTAAGCCCTTCTTAATGATTGGGATTACATCTTGTTATCCAAATCGTTCATATTGTAGGGTGCCTGTTATCATTATAAAAGAAGGCAGAGCTTATTTTCAGTGATCCAATTAAAATGGTAGGGCTTGTTTTCAATGATCGAATGATTAATATTGATTAGGAACATTTTCACCCATATGAGTATTTGATATGGTTGGGCCATTCCAAGTGATTCAAATCGTTCATTTGATTGGGCCTATTATTGAGCAAGATTTCAACTATGTGAAAACTAAATAATGCCCCAAATTTTTTGTTGGAATGTCCTTTTGTCAATCAATAAAACTCCATATACAAATTAACTTTCTGGTCTCTAATAAATACATTATTTGAAATTACCACTTATGAATGATTGTTTTGTTCGAGGCTAACCAATCTTCATGCTAAGGGTCTTTCCTGTTTTAGGATACTCTTGATCTTAGTAGGGTTTGATAGTTTACACATATAGCTAATTACATCCTCAACACACAATACAAAACTTCACTAAATGTTGAATATCAATCACCTCCAATAAAAGGATAATCAAATCCATACTCAACGATGAGCCTATCCCAAACATTTTTTTTTCTCCTTTTACTTGGATCTTTGAAAGATGTAAGGTTTCACTTCCTAAAACCCGTCATGATTTTGAGCGAACAACTTGCTCCCCGTAGACTTGAATTCGATTCCCCTCCATGTGGATTACTTGTCACGATTTTGTCCGAATGGCTTTGGTCATGGGTTTGCTCCCCATAGAGACGAGTACGATTCTCCTCCCCATGGATTAAACATCACGAGTTTGGGTGAACGACTTTGGTCGTGTGTTTGCTCCTCATAGACATAAGTTTGATTCCCTCCCCGTGAATTACCCGATGCACTTGGTTGGCGGGTGATTGTATGCATCCGCGGGGGATGGTCACACCTTAAAGGGTGGGGACACTTGTCGTTATAAAAAAAACTTCCCAAAATCGGTCACGAGTTTAGGAGAATGACTTTGGTCGTGCGTTTGCTTCCCACAGACACGACTTCGATTCCCCTCTTCGTGGATTACCAGTCATGAGTTTAGTAGAATGACTTTGGTTGTGGGTTTGCTCCCCACGGACACGAGTTCGATTCCAGTCCTGTGGATTTCCCATTATGAGTTTAGGCGAATGCCTTTGGTCGTGGGTTTGCTCCCCACAGACACGAGTTCGACTCCCTTCCTCGTGGATTACTCGATGTATGTGGTTTATCAAGGATTATTTTTAATCCTCACATCTTAAGCCTGTGCCCATCCATTCCTTTCAAGCTTGATCTTGCCCTTATATGCGTAAGCTTGTGATGCTTAACAATTGAGGTTGATTCGCTCCCTGTGGATTACCCAATGCATGTGGTTGGCAAGTGGTTATTATTCACAACCCCAAGTGTAGGGTTGCGATGTAGTAATAACTCGGCAAGACCGAGGTCGAATCCACAGGGACTAAATTTGTACGTATTCTAAAAATAATTAGAATTAGAACTAGAAAAGGATCTAAATTGAAATCTGTATAATTGAGAGTAATGGTGAAAAATGTTGATTAAAACTTATGAATTTAAAGGTAAGAACTAGGGTGCCAAGGATTCACTTGTAGCTATCAAGATGCTACCTTACTTGATTCAAGGAACACAATTGGAATTAGAGTCATATCCTATCCAATTGGAAGATGAAGCAATTTAAATCAAATCTGAACTTTTCATTGACCTAATTCTCAATAGAGGAAAATTGTGATGATTGGAAGGGATTCCATCACAAACCATGCCCAAGAGATAATGGCGAATAACAGGGTTTACTAATCTCATAATCTCAAAACAGGAAAAGAAGATATCCAAAGCTATCACAACATCTATTGTAATTTAAGTTACAATAAATCATAAAAAACTGAATATATTCCTTTAATATCAAACTAGAAATCAATGAGGTTCAATAAGAACAAGAATCAAAGCAAGATAATCATCCAAACATGCTACAAGCTTCACCTCTTAGCCTAGCTATGAGATTTAGTGTTGAGGGTCAAATATTGCATATCAGACCCCAGTTATTGCCTGGATTTACGAACATGGTACTCTTTAACGACCAAATTTAATTGTGTTTATGCTTCAAGGTGTGTTTAGGAACTTGAACTGAAACAGGGTGCTAAAAGCATGAAATTAACTCTCAGAAGTCACCAAGGCAAGGGACCACTACAAGAAATACAACTTTCAGCTACGAAATTTTTCGTCGCTAAAAGTCAAATTTTCGCAGCTAAAAACTTTTAGCGACGAAAATTTTCGTCGCTAAATTCTTCGCTAAAAGCCCAGTTTAAAAGGGTTTTCTCAGCGAAAAATTCGTATAGTCACTAAATGTAATGCTTTTAGCGACGAAAATTTTCATCGCTAAAAAGAATGTCGATAACTTTTAGCAGCGAAAATTTTGGCTGCCAAAACAATTTCCAAGACTTTTAGCAGTGAAAATTTTCACTGCAAAAAAAAAAATCCAAGACTTCTAGCAGCAAAAATTTTCACCACCAAAAAAAATTCCAAGACTTTTAGCAGCGAAAATTTTCACTGCTAAAAAAAATTGCCAAAACTTTTAGCAGCGAACATTTTCGCGTTAAAACAATTTCCATGACTTTTAGCAGCAAAAAGTTTCGTCGCTAAAAAAAATTTCCAAATCCTTTTTACCAATGAAAATATGCTTGAAAAAAATTCCAAACTTTTAGCAGCGAAAATTTTCGTTGCTAAAAATAAATTACAAAACGTTTAGCTACGAAAATTTTCGTTGCTGAAAGTCTCTTTTTTTTCTAGACAAAATTCTTGATATACACCTGTTAACATATATATTTCATCATATTCATCCTGATATACACCTGTTATACAATATATTTCATCATATTCACATTCACATCCATCTAAACCCAAACCCAAACATAAACTACATTCATCCAAACACAAACAATCTTATCTGCATCACATTCATTCACGCATAAATACATATAAGCTTAACATCATAAACGAAAATACCCTAAACCTAAACCTTAACCTTAACCTATATAACCTATAAGTTTAGGTTTAGGAAATCGGGTTCGGATTCGGGATCGAGTTTAGGTGTGGTTAGGGAGTTGAGACTAGGATTAGGTGTAGGTTTAGGGATTTGAGAATACGTTAAGGTTTAGGTTTAGGAAATCGGGCTCGGGTTATAGGTTTAGGTTTACGTTTAGGTTAGGTTATAGGTTGGTTAAGGTTTAGGAAATTGAGTTTAAATTATAAGTTAAGGTTATAGGTTAAGGTTTAAGTTATAGGTTAAGTTTTAAGTTTAGGTTAAGGTTATATAGGTTTAGGTTTATGTTATAGGTTTTGAGATTTGAGAATAGGTTTAGGTTGAGGTTATAAGTTTAGTTTTAGGAAATCGAGTTCGTGTTCGGGATTAGGTTTAGGTTTGGGTTTTAAGTTAAGGTTTAGGTTTAGGTTAGGGAGTTGAGATTAGGATTAGGTGTAGGTTTAGGTTTAGGGATTTAAGAACACGTTAAGGTTTAGGTTATAGGTTAAGTTTTAAGTTTAAGTTAAGGTTATAGGTTAGGTTTAGGTTTAGTTTATAGGTTTTGAGATTTGAAAATAGGTTTAGGTTAAGGTTATAGTTTAGGTTTAGGAAATCGGGTTTAGGTTTGGGTTTTCAAGTTTAGGTTAGGGAGTTGAGATTAGGATTAGGTGTAGGTTTAGGTTTAGGGATTTGAGGTTTAGGAAATCGGGTTCGGGTTATAGGTTTAGGTTTAGGTTAGGTTATAGGTTAAAGTTTAGGAAATTGAGTTTAGGTTATAGCTTTAGGTTATAGATTTAGGTTAGAGAGTTGAGTTTAGGTTATAGCTTTAGGTTAAGGTTTAAGAAATTGAGTTTAGGTTATAAGTTAAGGTTATAGGTTAAGGTTTAGTTTTAAGTTTAGGTTAAGGTTATATAGGTGTAGGTTTAGGTTATAGGTTTTGAGATTTGAGAATAGGTTTAAGCTAAGGTTACAAGTTTAGGTTTAGGAAATCGAGTTCTGGGTTCTGTGTTCGGGTTTAGGTTTGGGTTTTCAAGTTAAGGTTTAGGTTTAGGTTAGGGAGTTGAGATTAGGATTAGGTGTAGGTTTAGGTTTGGGTTTTCAAGTTAAGGTTTAGGTTTAGGTTAGGGAGTTGAGATTAGGATTAGGTGTAGGTTTAGGTTTTGGGATTTGAGAATACGTTAAGGTTTAGGTTTAGGTTAAGGTTATAGGTTATAGGTTAAGTTTTAGGTTTAGGTTTAGGTTATATGTTTCGGGATTTGATAATAGGTTTAGGTTAAGGTTATAAGTTTAAGTTTAGAAATTGGGTTCGGGTTCGAAATCGGGTTTGGGTTTGGGTTTTCGTGTTTAGGTTTAGGTTAGGGAGTTGAGATTAGGTTTAGGTGTAGATTTAGGTTTAGGAATTTGAGAATACGTTAGGAGTTGAGATTGGGATTAGGTGTAGGTTGAGGTTTGGGTTTAGGTTAGGGAGTTGAGATTGGGATTAGGTGTAGGTTTAGGTTTAAGAATTTGAGAATACATTTTAGGTATTAGGTTTTGGTTAGGTTATAGGTATAAGGTTTAGGAAATTGAGTTTAGGTTATAGGTTAAGTTTTAGGTTTAGGTTAAGGTTATAGGTTAAGGTTTAGGGAATTGAGTTTAGGTTATAGGTTCGGGTTATAGGTTATAGGTTTAGGTTAAGGTTTAGGTTATAGGTTTTGGGTTTTGAGAATAGGTTTAGGAGTATTGGTTTAGGTTAGGGTGTAGGTTAAGGTTTAGGGAACCGAGTTTAAGTTATAGGTTATAGGTTTTTGGTTAAGGTTTAGGTTATAGTTATAGGTTTTGGGATTTGAGAATAGGTTTAGGTTATAAGTATAGGTTTAGTTTAGGTTATAGGTTAAGGTTTAGGGAATTGAGTTTAAGTTTATAGGTTCAGGTTATAGGTTGTAGGTTTAGGTTAAGGTTTAGGTTATAGGTTTTGGGATTTGAGAATAGGTTTAGGTTATAAGTTTAGGTTAGGTTGTCGGTTAGAGTTTAGGGAATTGAGTTTAGGTTATAGGTTTAGGTTGTAGCTATAGGTTTTGGGATTTGAGAATAGGTTTAGGTTATAGGTTAAGGGTGTGGTCCCTGCAAATACAGATATAAATACGGCCTGTCCAAATGGCCAGGCCCCTCCAATGTTGTCCATAGGAACTGGACAGCTTCATCATGGTCATAACAGCGGTTCCCACCTTCCAGGGACCCCCACTCATCCGGATAGCTCCGACGCACATCCGGGTCTGCTTCATTAATTTCGAACAAATACGTAAACACGGCCTGTCCAAATGGCCAGGCCCCTCCAATGCTGTCCATAAAAAATGGATAGCTTCATCATGTTCATAACAGCGGTTCCTACCTTCCAGGGACCCCCACTCATTCGGATAGCTCCGACGCAAATCCGGGTCTACTCTATTAATTTCAAGCAAATACATAAACACGGCCTGTTCAAATGGTCAGGCCACTCCAATGTTGTCCATTAGAAACGGGCAGCTTCATCATGATCATAACAGCGGTTCCCACCTTCCAGGGACCCCCGCTCAACATCCGGATAGCTCCGACGCACATCCGGGTCTGCTCATTTAAATAAAATGGATTATCAAGATCATTTAAATAAAATCAGGTCCAATCAACAATCTGACCTGGATGATTCTGTTAGCATTGTTGACGGCACCTTGAACCTTGTTTAAATCTAGGTTGCAATCTGTGGCCACTGATGCTATTTGTCTTTCTGTGAAGTTGGCGACGATTTCTGCATCAAACCCGGTGAAAACAGCCCTAATGATAAAGAACATTTCTTTCCATGAATTCATTATCTCTCTCTTTTAATTTTTTAACTTTCCATTACAATAATATCTACCTGAAATTATAGCGTTTTCTCAAGATAGAAGTCTAATCCATTCCAACTTTTGCACCTGTTAGGACAAGCAATTCAAACAACATCCTGCAACACATTTAAATGCCTAATCAGTCTCACTCCAGTCTTATATATTGAATGCCTAACGTACAGTCTCTTGAATTGGTGCAAACCATACCTGAATTGAGTGTAATAAATTCGACATGTAACTACATACAAGAAAGATAAAGGATATGCATATCTGGAGTGCTGTTATTCTCACATTGCTGTGAGAGAGTAGGGTTTCATTGTATATATTGATCAACCTATGGAATTTTATGATCATATGAAGTTAAGGCATGCATGCAAACCAAAAAAGGCACTCCATAATCTAAAACAAGCATCTAAAGCTTGGTTACAAAGGTTAAAGAATACTTTCTTCAAAACCTCTGGAAATAGGGAATCTTGTGAATTTGAATGAGTTAGTCTTGTCCATTAACCATCTAGATGGTTCCATTCCTTCCACTTTAGGAAACTTGACAAAGCGTTTCACCTTGTTTTTGGACCAAAATCGAATCTTAGGCTCCATTCCTCCATAAATCGGGAATCTAAAAGATCTAGTCCAATTGAAATTGTTCCAAAACAAGCTGACTGGTTCGATCTAGTCCACCTCTTATATGGTCTCCAAAAAGCTTGTAAATCTCACAGGGTGGTTTTGCATCTTCTAACTCCAATCAAAATTTCATAGAGATGATAATATAAACCATTTGATTTTTCAGTTCAAACTCAGACCACTAACTATCCCACTTCTAACCATCCATTTGATCACCATTAATTAGATGGTTAGGATTGCTTGATCAGTGTGATTTTGTACATATGTTCCATCCACAATGGGACCCACAAGTTGGATGGTCTTGATAGAGATGTATATCAGTTGAGATAGGACTTTCTAGCTTCATGACCCTGCATTTTGTGTACCAATTTGGTTGAAATGATATTGTAGTTGGTGCGACCCCGTAAACCATTTAAGGCATGTTTGGTAGAGTCATAAAAACTGAGTTTTCTCATTTTAGTTAATTATGTATTAGAGATTGTATTTCTTTCTAGTAAGGATCATAAAAATAATCTTGATAACAAACAATCATGAGCTCTAAGGATCATAGTTTTTTCTTTTCTTTTCTTAGAGAAGATGACAATTTCATAGAGAAAACGTTCACGTGACCAGTCGTCAACGACAACCTAGAGATGAAGAATTCTCAATTTTTAAAATAAGATGAAACTCATTTTTAGGTGTCTACCAAACAGACAGGCCTTTAGCATGGAATATTGTTCTGTTCCACTTAGGGGTCTTCCAAACAGGCCCTTAGGTTTCTGCAATCCATGTAGTTTTTGGTCTTTTGTCCATTCCACAGTGGAACCCACCTGATGAATGCTGGATCTGTTCTGAAGTCTCTCCTCATAGCAAATTTGCAACTTTTTTTTTTTTTTAATTAACTATTTCATTCTGCCCAAAAAAGAAAAACAAAGCTCAAACAAGATCAACAACTAAGGGTGACCCTCTTAGCAACAAACATAGAGAAAGCATAGCTCCCCAGACTAAACCAAAGGAAGGAATCATCAAAAAATAATTGATTCCCCATCTCTTTTCAGACTTGCCACCGTTAAGCTAGAAAAAAACCAACATAACTAACGCCCACTTTAGGATCAAAGATACAACAGCCTGCTAGATGCATTACACCAATGCCAGTTAGTCTCTTTCTCCAAATAGCCCATAACATAGTAAAGAGTAGCATCTTCCAGATTATTTTGCCACCATGTGAAAAAGGGCCAGCAGGCTGTGTCCATATAAAGGAACGGACTAATAAAGACTTTGATGGGCTATGCCAATGGAAACAATTTAAAACTCTTAAATCCTTGCTTGATATATATATATATATATATATATATATATTATCATGGCTTCCTTGATATTTTCATCAGTTGATTTTTGTATTTTCACTTCATCCTAATTATGAAATCGGTGTGATTACTGAGTTTGATGAAAGATATAAACTAAGGTAACCACTAGTTGCCATCTCATCCCGATTATCCCCTGTTGTCGGGATCACTAGAGTTCTAGTTCTTGCTGATTTTCCCCCAAATCCTAGAATCAAGAATCAAAACTATGTGGAATGATTAGATTTTACACAGACAAGACGATGAACCCAGAAGTTTGGGTATCTTACGCACAATGCATGCACAGGTAATGTAGAGGATTCTGGTCCTATTCTTGATAGATTTTTTGAGAATGTTAGTCATGCCAAAGGAATTATCCAGCTTGAAGTATGGTACCAAGATACGTTTTTTTATTTTTTTGCAGCCATTGGATCAAGATCTAGTGGCTTTCAGGAATGATGACCACACAAACAACAGCGGTAATTTCTTAACCTGTAATCTATGTGGTACTTTGTGGCCCATTGTTAGGTAAAAAGTACTGGAATGAAGCTTCGGTTTTCCTTTACTTCCTTCCTTTTTCCAGGAAATGTTTGGGTGGGTTGGTACAGACTAGTCTATCATCATGGATATCCTTCTCTTCATCGTTGAATTTGAAACGCATTGTCCAAACCACCCATTAGTGGGTCCCACGGTAAAATCCACACTCATCAGCCTAGACATGGGCATTATAACTGTAAACTAATGGAGTCCATGCTCCTCTAAGCAAAAATCACACTAACTAGATGGAATTCAAGTTGCCCAATAAATGGCCTGTAGGCAGTTCAGGGTCAACTCAATGGCAAGCTTAGTACAGTTTCCCATCTATGATT
Organism: Magnolia changhungtana; assembly: GCA_030180095.1. Lineage (NCBI taxonomy): Eukaryota > Viridiplantae > Streptophyta > Magnoliopsida > Magnoliales > Magnoliaceae > Magnolia > Magnolia changhungtana. The sequence goes on along the minus strand of JASAUF010000046.1, from coordinate 457,860 downwards.
GGCCCCATTGTATGTATGATTACTTCACATGGTGACATGCATGAATGAGATTTAGTTGACATACTTCATCAAGTTTTTTTCAGATTCCAAGTAAATTAAGTTGTGCCTAAAAATTGACTCATGTCTCAAGCGAGTCAAGCCAACTTCTTGAGTCTTGCCAATACATAAATTGACATAATAGCCAAACATTCACCAATGCTTCTGGGAAACACTACAACATATGACCATCAAAGAACAAACAAGAATAAATATAAATGCTATGCATGCACATATCATGTATATGGAACAAAGTAATAATCTAACGTTCTCTTTCAATTGCCAAGAGACTTCTCTTTCAATCTAACTTCTAGACAAAAATTAACTCCAAGAGACTGCACCATGGATTACAAGTTCAAGAAAATCAACCTATTTCAATATCACTTACACACCAAGGCACTAAGAAATTCATGCATATGCTAACTCTAGATGTCAATGTAAGGTTTTGATTACAACAAGGAAAAATTAACCAAAAAGAAATAGAATATGATACAATCTTGATCAAAGAACAATGAGAGTGAATTTTCAGGTACTATATGCACCTAAGAACCTACAATGATGAAGAAAAGAGTCCTAGCATCTATGAAATGAAAAGAAAAAAAAGGTATATAAACAGCAAAGAAAGAGAAAAAGACAAAAACTACTCTATTAAGAGAGAGAGAGAGAGAGAGAGAGAGAGCTAGAGAGAGAGAGAGTTGTGGCACGTGTTGCATACTTGATAACTAGCTTTTATATAGAAAGTGGAGAGAGGAAGTGGTTTGCAAGTCGTGAGAGAAGAGAGGAAGTAGTTTATAATAAAAAGGCTTCTTGGGAGGTTTTCTACAATGTGCCCATATGAATTGTTATAGGATATGTCCATATGGGTGATGTGGAGGCCAACTGATCCAAATGCAAGTTGATACATGGAAAGTTTTAAACAAATACATAAAATGATGGAGTACAAATTCAATGTGCCCACAAAATGTTTTAAACAAATACATAAAAGAAGAAACATCAGAGTAGAAATTCAATAATAAAAAGAAAAAGAAAAATTATATGCAACTCCCATCAACTAGCATCACAACTAGATACATGCACAACATAGCTATCCCAAAGAGGCAATGATAGATCAATTGATACCAATATTCCAATGCTAATAACCAAATAGTAATAATAAAACGAAATAAGCACAAGATCATGTGCAAATCATACTTGTAGATGCATTTTTGATTCAATGAATAAGCACAAGATCATGTACAAGTGGAGTTCTGCTGCATTATGTTTTTAAGGATGTTGTATATCTAAAGGCACTCAAAGATGGATTTGCTGTATTAACAAGGTGTAGTTAAGTTTGCTTATTTTCAGCTTTTTGTTTATAAACTGAGGTATATATACATTAGCATTATTTTTCTTTTTAAAATTTAATTTCAGAGATTTACAAAATTCTCCAAGCATTTGCCTATCCCTTATTAACATTTGCCTTTGTAACACAAAGTCCTCAATGTCAAGCCATACAATGATGTAGTCCATATCAGCTTTTTGGCGCCTTCTTAATAAATTCCCTTTATCTATCAAATAAATAAAATAAATCTTATGGTTGAAAACCACAAGAAAAGAATGGCAATTCCAAATACGTGTTTCATGTGTAAAGAAGCAAATAATCTGTAAACCACCTCTTTCCACAATGTAAAGCTACAAGAGCTGTTTGGGAAAGCTTCTTTAATCTCTTTGGAGTTAAATGAGTCCTCAATGCCTTTATTTTGGATCCGACTGCAGTATGGGAGGGATGCCTGTTCTCACCTCGCAGAATTATTTTACGGAGTTGGTGCCATTCCCTGTGTTGTGTTGTATTTGGAAAGAAAGAAATACCCTCATGTTTGAAAGGCAGAGTAGCAAAAGTGGAGACCTCATTGGAAGGATTCACTTTTTGGCTGTGGGTTGGATTATGCATTTTCCAGATTTTAGAGCAATTACAATATCAAACCTCATAGCCAATTGGTCATTTATTTGCCTCAGTTCTTCCTAGATCCCACCAATTGGGTTTGGAGAGTTTTTTAGGGGGTTGGCTTTGTATTTTCTTTTCTTGATGCTTGCTCCTTGGGGATGATAGCTTATCATCTCTTCTCCCTTAGGAGCTGTTGTTGTTTTTTTTTTTTTTTGTTTTGTTTTTTGTTTTTATGTTTTTTTTTTTTTCATTTTTTTCGCTTTTCTCTAATAAAAATTAGTCGCTATTTTTAAAAAAAAAAAAAAAAAAAAAAAAAGAAGAGTGACATAGCTTTTGTCTTTCAACTTATTCTAGATTATGTCTTCTAACTCTATGATAGGCTAACGGCAGGGGGGAGTTGTTGTTAACCCCACCTCAAGCTAATGATTTTGCTACTCATTTGCCTGTTGTTAACCCCTCCTCAAACTAATGATTTCATTTTCTCAGTTATTTATTTCCACCAATCCAAATAGCCCCTAATGGAATGGATGTGATAGAAATTTCAATCGGAATATGTACCTGGAACTCAATATGCCTGGGATTTTGTATGTACTTCTCCAAATAAACTCCATCATTACCAATGTAGTCTAGCTTTGCTCTTTCGCTTGTCGCACAAAAAAAAAAAAAGGATAAAAAAAGGACAATGCAAAGGTGAATTTTGAAGACAAACATAAACATAATGAAATAGAAGTCAGAGGTGATCTTTTGAATGTACAACATTTGACACATACCATAGAAATTAAGTTTAGTTGGTCGCATACCTGTAACAACTTCACAAACTCATCAGGTTCATTAGCTAGACACATCCCACGTCCTACACCACCAGCTGTTGCCTTCAAATCGTTAAAAAAAATAAAATGTATAATTAGTTGTGAAAATGACATGGGAAGTGGTAAGTTGCTGCTATAGCTAAAAAATGAGCTTGAACTAAAGCTTGGGTTGACCACACAATGCAAAAACAATAGTGAATTGGACATCCACCGTTAAAAAATTGGTTTTGCTGACACAATTTACTAGAAAATCAATCTTCTTCTCAATCAAATCTTCTTCACAAAATGCAATAAAAAAATCATAGCCTTTTGGAGGGTATTGGGGAAAACGATCAAGTCCCACATCATGTGGATGATTCATGGAAACATCGGGTTGCCCATGCTCCTTACTACCGACAACCTAAATAGGAATTAAAAAGAAAAAGAAAAAAAAAGTTAAATAGAATATAAAGCATGCACCTGCCCGACAGAACCCACTTGCAAAGGCTGAGAAATATCCCTGATTTCACAATTGGCCATAGCACCCTGCATTTCAACGAGTGACTCTCCCATCTCACAAACTAGTATAATTCATGACAATAGAATGAAGAGGAGTATATGAATTAAATGGACATGAAGTTTTAAGAAAGAAAAGGTTGAATTATAGGAACAAATGGAAAAGAAAGTTTTAAGAAAGAAAGGGTTGAACCCACTCCATAATGATGTTTTTTTTTTTTTTTTTTTTTGGGGTTTCAAGTTGCCAATGAAGCATAATGTATAAAGATGGCAAGTGTTGTTGGGTAAGATATTAGCAAGTGCGTAAATAAAATAGCAAATAGAATGAAAACAAGCAGATGTACTTATACAGGACATCAAAAGTTTTGTAGAGCGAGCATGACCTAGATCACTGAAATAGTAGGGGCTGATGCCATAGACATACATACCTACTTTTCCAGGGATTTTAGGCTTGAAAAGCTTCATCTGTTTGATCAAATAGTAGAAGATCTGGAAATTCCTCATCCCAAGCCCTCTCTTAAACCCAAATCCTTGCCCTAGTCTTTCTATCAGAATGCATGTGAAGAGATAAGGACAAAAAAAGATATTGAGAATTAAAAAACTAATTACTCATGTTAAAGGAAAATCACCAAACTAATCTTACCTTTCCAAAAAAATAAAAATAAAGAAATAAAAATCTACTCAATCTTATTTGTATATTCTTATTTTTGTAATGACTTTGCCATGAAAGCTTAGCTTTATTATCTCATACCAGCAAAAGAAACTAGATGAGCTCTTCCAGAGGCATCAAACAATACTTGGATAAGACTTTGTGTTATATTATTGGGTTTAGACAAGTGGCCCTGGGTCCATTCAATGACCCAAATGTTCGATCTAATGGGTTCACCATGGATGAATCCATAGCCATGGAATGTTTTGGCCATTTTTGGTTTAATGTGGAACTGTCCTTTTTTTTCCCTTCTTAAACATTTATCTTCTAGCCACAAATTGAGGGTTTAGGATTCCCATCAAGGGGACTTTTTTTACATGGCCATATATAATAGTGTCCACAGTGAGATGCACAATTACACATATTTTCTAATATAAAAATAGAAAAAAATTAGAATTCCCTAATTTCCTCCATTTTTCACTAAAGTGTTAATTTTTGGTCGATTTCAAAACATCCCGATATGCTTGGATAGAAACTGTGGTACCAATCAAGCATTTTCATCTCAACTAACAGATACACTACACTCCTAGGATTCATGCAGGAAATAAAAAGACTCAAAGTTTGTCTTATACCTGGGAACTGTTTTTGTTGTTTCTTGATGAAATTGAGGGCTAGGATTAGTACTCAAGAGACCATCCAAACCGATTCAAATAACATGCATTCTAAGTTGAGATCGAATAACGATAAAATTGAATCTTAACATCAACATGGACTGTTGGTACACATGCCAAAATGACATACATTTGTGGGATCCAAGCCATTCACTAGGCAAGGCCTACCTCGAGGAGTAACGAATCCACCAATGACATACACCAATCTTACTAAATCCAATGGAGTAACAAATTACTGGTTTTTTAAAGAAAACTAATCACAACAGGAAAAAAGAAAGAAAAAATGAAAAGTACCTTATATATGATTTGATTCAAGAAAATGACAGTAAAACCAGCTTTTGAGAAAGAGGGTGAATGCAGCTTTTGCTATTTTACTGAGTTCCAAACTTCCTAAATCATATTCCTTCCATTTACTATCACTATATGTAGCCTTGTCACCTTAGCAATCCATTTTGATGGCCACAAGGACGTGAAAGTGGGATCAATCATTTAGAATGATTTCTTAGTGGTGAAAGACACATAATTGGCCCCACTACCTAGATGGTTTTGATGGATCAATCATTTAGAATGATTTCTAGAGGCAAGCCTCCACCAAATGCAGTTGCAATGGTTGCAACATTTCCCATCTACAGATTAGGAAGAAAGAAAGGAAAGAAAGAAAAAAAAAAAAAAAAAGATCATAAATGCATAAAAGTTAGATTGGCTTTCGCCAAAAAAAGGATAAAAAGTGAGCAAGCATGATGGGTATTCAAATTACAATATTTTTTCTTTTTATGAAGAATAAAGAGAAAACAGAAATTTGATTGAAGAACAAAAATCACTCTGTATTTTTTTTTTCCCTTTTTTTTTTTTTTTTTTTTTTTGGGAATTACTTCTACACAAACTATATAGAATAACTGAATAAAAGAATACTTATTTCATACACAAACTATGGAATTACTTCTACCCAAACAAGATTTCTCTTGGGCATTTCATCAAATATCTAACAAGCATCATCCAAACAACCAAACTTGAAAAGCCCATTTCATCAAATATCTAACAAGCATCATGTAATCGTACATGCCTTTCTTAAAACAACAACTTAATCTAAATCCTATGCATTTTAATCCAAAATTAGTATAGATCTCCACTCCATTAACATCGATTTCAAGAATCATGTGCTCAAATCAAAACCCAAACCCTTATCTCAACCCCATTCGTCAATGCACTCAATGGATACAAACCCTATGTGCGGAGATGGGTTTCCAGATTCTTCAGCTTAAGCATAGCTAATGTACCGATCGAGAGGAAGAGAGATTGACAGAGAGAGAGAGAGAGAGAGAGAGAGAGAGAGAGAGAGAGAGAGAGAGAGAGAGAGAGAGAGAGAGAGAGAGAGAGAGAGAGAGAGAGAGAGACCTTTTAGGGTTGTAAACTTGTTGCAGCCAGCGAGAATGGCAGCGAGATTAAGAGATGGAGAGGAAGCGAGAGAGGGAGATGGCAAGGGCAAGTGAGAGAGGGAATGGGAGAGGGAGATTGAAAGTGAGGGCGGGTGTGTTGGATATTTGGGGTCTTTTACTAGGAGGACGCAGATTGCATCCAACCTATTATCATCCGGCAGGGCTCTGTGGGGCCCACCGTGATGTAACTGTTTTATCCACGCCATTAATCTTTTTTCTCAGATCATTATAAGGTATCGTACAAAATATTAGGCAGGAACAAGGCTTGAGTGGACCACAAATTGGGCATTGCACTTCCACCATTAAAAATTTATTGGGAGTTAGGGAAGTTTCGGATCAAGCCGATATTTATTTTTTCACTTCATCCACGTCTAAATGACCTTATTAATAGGTTGGATGGTAAAAAAACATCATGGTGGCCCTTAGAAAGGTTTCAACAATGGGTGTCATTATCACTGCAACTTACTTTGGTATGGTCCACTGGAGTTGTGAACCTACTTCAATTTTATTTTTATTTTTTTCAAATCCTAAAATGATCTGGGAGAAAATATGAACCGCGTGGATAAAACACTTACATCATGGTGGGCCCCACAGAGACCTGCCTGGACAGATAACCGTCCGGGCTGGGGTAGGACGCGATCCACGTCTTGGCTACTCCCCCTTACACCAGCCTCGTCACTGGTGGTCGGTGTTCTGTGGGCCCCACCATGATGTATGTGTTTCATTCATTCCATTCATCCATTTTTAAAGATCATTTTAGAGCTTGATCCCAAAAATGAGAGAGATATAAATCTCTGGTGGACCACACCACATGAAAACAATAGTGATTGGATTTCCACCATTAAAATCCTCTTAAGGCCCACTAAACTATTTCTTTGACATCCAATTTGTTGATTAGGTCATACAAGCCCAGATGAAGAGAAAAAACAAAGATTAGCTTGATCCAAAACTTTAATGCCCCCAAAATGTTTTTAATGGTTGACCCTCATTCAACACTGTTTCCAATAATGTGGCCCACTTGAGATTTGGATATACCTCATTTTTGGACTCATACCGTAAAATGATCTCTAAAAATAGATGGATGACATATATGAAACACATAAATCATGGTGGGGCCCACATAGTACCGACCACCAGTCGTTGACCGGTGTCGGGGGGAGTAGCCAATCCGTTGGGCTAGTGGTTGGTGCTCTGTGGGCCCCACCATGATGCATGTATTTCATCCATTCCGTTCATCCATTTTTACAGATCATTTTAGGTCTTTACACCAAAAATGGATGGGACATAAATATAATTTGGACCACACCACAGGAAAATAATAGTGATTGGATATCCACCATTAAAATCCTCCTAAGGCACACTGTACTGTATATTTGACATCTGATCTGTTGATTAGGTCATATAGACCCAGATGAAGGGAAAAAAAACAAAGATCAGGTTGATCCAAAACTTTTATCGCCCCTAAAAAATTTTTAATGGTCGACGTTCATTCAACACTGTTTCATGTAATGTGGTCCACTTTAGATTGGGATATACCTCATTTTTTTGTCTCATATCATAAAATGATATAAAAAAAATATATGGACAACATGGTTGAAATACATACATCATGGTGGGGCACACAGAGCGAATAGCTAATCTGTTTCTGCAAGACTCCTACTGAAGTGATGTCACTAGTTATATGTGTTCCACCTTGATGTGCATTTTGTATCCACACCGTCCATGAATTCGGAGAGATGTATGAATTGTATCCACACTGTCCATCCATTTTTTCATATCATTTTAGATTATAGTAGATTAAAAAAAAATGCATATCTATGTATTAAGTGGACCAACCATAGGAAATGGTGCTAAGGATGGCCACCATTGAAACCTTTTTAGGGTCCACCATATTGTTTATTTGTCATCCAACTTGTTGATATGGTCATATACACCTGGATGAAGTGAAAAAGTAAATATCATCTTAATCAAAAACTTTTGTGGCCCCCAAGAATTTTTCAAAGGTAGGAATTTAATCCCCACTTTGTGGACCATTTGAGCCTTGGATCTTCATTATTTTTGGGGTCATACTCTAAAATGATACGTATAAATGGATGGGCAATGTGGATAGAATTCATACATCTTGTTGGCCCCTTAGTGGCCTTTTGAAGCCTCATTCATCTCATCTCCCATCCAACCATTGCATCCCCCATTAAACCATCCATTCATCTCATATAATCATCCAAACATCCATCAATCCATCTATCCAATCATTCCATCCATCTATATATCCAGTCATCTAAACATCCATCCATGCCATCCATCCAACCATACTATCCATCCATCCATCTATCCAACCATCTCGTTCATACATCTGATCATCTCATATATGCCATATATTTGCCAGCATGGCACAATAGATCTGAGATCTAGTCCATCCATCAGAACAGAAACACAATAATAATAACTTAATTCAAGAATCCGATTGGTCCACGTGTTATGTGGGCCACAATTTGTATAAAAAAAGTACGACTCTGAAAAACTTGGTTGAAGTTTTCTAACCCATCTGCTGTTTCCAAATTGAGGCCGACATACTCATTGGACCAGATTTTATTTTGAAGAAAAAAACATATACAGAGTAGGACCAACCTGATGGATGGATGAGATCTAGCATGTATGTGCCATGCTGGCATATGTGTGGCATGTACACAAGTTTAATTGCACACCGCTTAGCAAAGCTCTACGATTTGCTACATTTTCTACTATCAATATAGAATTTCAGAAGATGCAAATCATACCAAACTCAAATGAATAATTTTAGAAGCTTCTCACCGTCCGATTGAAATTATCATATGAATAATTTTGGAACCCTAATCAGGCTACATATGAGAAAGATATTGGGCATACAAGATTGATCAACAATTTCAATGAGATTTGATTTAAATATCTGAAGTTATTTACTCTTTAATTTGAATAGATTAGATTGTCCAAAAACAATTAAAGGTTTAATTAGTGGATGTGCCTAATAATTTAGTAATTTTATTTTTCACAAATAAATTTCAATTTCCTTTTAAAAATAACATTTTTTTTTCAAAATGTATATATTTTTTTACTCTTTTAACCAAATATCATTTTTATTATAAAGTATTTCAAAAATATTTAAAATACAAATTTTGAATTTTTATTTTTAAAATCTAAAAATTTTTCTGATATTTTAATTTTTTTCTCAAAAATTTCAAAATGCCGATTTTTTTCTTCAAAAGCATTATTTTGTTCTCAAAATTTTTCTTAAACATAGTTAAAATTTCTAAAATTTTCAATATAATATTCTATTTTATGTGATATTACAAATCATTTAATTATTACATTTTAATTATATATATATAAATTTATAAATGATATAAAAACAAAACATATATATATACACACACATTTTTACCAACAAAAATTTTTAAAAATTAAAACATTTTTACATTATTACAAAAATATATACATTTTTACACTAGAAAAAACCATTTTACCGACGAATATTTTCGTCGGTAAAAGTCTTACCCCGAACTTTTCCAGAACAGCACGAATTTTTTGTTAAAATTCAAAACACCCTTTAGCGACGAAAAGTACCCCCTTTAGCTACGGAATTAATTTCGTCGCCAAAAGGAAACGTCTCCACCCTTTTCGTCGCTAAAAGTATCATGAATGTTTTTTAGCTACGAAAATTTTCGTAGTTATTCAAAAATTCAAAACACCCTTCAGCGACAAAAATTTTCGTCGCTAAAAGTATCATCAACGTTTTTTTAACTATGGACGATAAATTTGTTTACAACCTTTAGCAACGAAAATCTTCGTCGCTAAAAGTCTAGTAAGGCAAGCAGCCTTTAGCGACGAAAATTTTCGTCGCTAAAAGTCTCAACCACGGAAATTTTCGTAGCTAAAAGTAAATTTCAAAATTGGTTTACAGCCTTTAGCGATGAAAATGTTCGTCGCTAAAAGTCTCTAACACGTTTTTTAGCTACGAAAATTGTCGTAGTTAAAAGTAAAGTTATCTTTTTTCTAAAAAATTTGTTTATAGCCTTTAGTGACAAAAATGTTCGTCGTTAAAAGTCTCCACCACATTTTTTAGCTACGAAAATTTTTGTAGCTAAAAGTAAACTGAAAAGAACTTTTAGCGACGAAAAATTTCGTTAGTAAAGGTGACTTTTAACTACGAATGTACAATTTCGTCCCTAAAAGTCACTTTTAGCAACGAAAATAAGTTTCGTCGCTAAAAACCCTCTTTCTTATAGTGGACGGACTCCAGAGGACCAAGATCGACAGATTTGCACGCCAGAGATCCAAGGAAATTGAGAAACTGAAGCTCAAGTGGCCTAAAAGTTAGCCAGAATGCAAGATCACAAGGTTTCCACCTTCCGTTCGGCTCGAAAATTCATACATGAACTGAGGACCATAAATTAACCATACACATTGAAATTTAGCCGTTGGATCCTTGTGGAAGTGTCCCAACGGTCAAATCAGCCCACAAAACACCGATCTGGGGCCCACCTGATATCTGGACATGCTTCAATTTTGGTCTCAACCGTTTAAATTAGATGGCATAACAGATGGTCTAAGCGGATGTCTCATATACCTTAAGGTGGGACCCACCTTACATGGTGCGTGTGCACAGCACGTGCATTGGATGAGCATCAAATCAGAGGAATCGGTCAATAGAGCTTTGACCGATTCTTTCTAAAAGGATTTGAATCCATCTCTCCCGCCTCTGTGAACGCTCGAAACAAAGCTTGCGGCCCTTTCTTATGGGCCGCCACCATGATTCGACGGACCAATTCGGACCGTCCACAAGACTTGCACGGCCCCTCTCACTCAGGACTAGGTGGGGGAGTTTCGAAAGACAGTAGAGATCGGATCTCAACTGTTCAAAAGTAGGACGAATGGTAGAAGCACAAGTCCCGTGGGCCACACTGAATCTGAGCCAAAACAGACCATACCTGACTGGTTTTTCGAGAGGAATCTAGTGGATGGCGTGGATTTCTCAAACGACAGCTGAAGTGGGCCCCACCGAGCATCAACGTGGCTCCCCGCGTTAAGAATACGCGTGTCCGAGAGAAGACTGGACTTCCGTCCGTTACACGATCATGGCGGTGATCGGACCGTCCATCTGGACCGTTTAAAAGCTTCCCAGGGGCCGGCCGTCCGTCACCAAGGAGTCTGAACGGCTCAGATTTCGAAAGCAGCCATTCCACCGGCCCAAAAAGTGATCAAACGCAAGGTTTCTTTTGCATTTTTCGCTGGCTGCGAACCAGAGTCGGTTGTGTAAACCGACTTGCTTGCTACGTACGTCTACACCGACTCCACCTATCCAGCCACTGACTGGAGTTTTCTATAAAGGAGGACGCACAAGAGAGAGAGAGGGATCATCCAAGTTTTGGGACGTCAAGCACGGGAGAGAGGGAAATTATAGTTTTTTTTTTTCTAGTTTTTTTTCTGTTTAGTTTTTTTTTTCTTTTCTTTTAAGAATTAGTTAATCATGCCCGTGGTTAGCTAACCTCTTAACTAGGGCTAAGAGATGAAGCTTGTAGCGTGATTAGGATGATAGCTTTGCTTTGATTCATAGTTATTGAACTCTTATGGATTCTAGCTTGATTATTAAGGAATACTTTTAGTTTTCAATGGTTTATTATGACTCAAATTACAGTAGATCTGCAAATAGCTTTGATTATGTTCTTTCATTATGAGATTGTGAACTTAGGAGGCCATGTTGTTCACCATTGTCTCCTGGGCATGGTTGGGAGACGGAACCCTTCCTAACTTTCGCAATTCTCTCATGATTGGCTGTGAGATTGGTAAATTTTTGTTGTTTGTCATAGGATCTCCTGGGCATAGTTAGGTGACGGAATCACTTCCAAATCTGCACCAATCGTATCTGTTGATAATTAGATTCATGAGACGTTCAAAGATCTGACAAATCTCTTCTTACCAACTGGATAGGATAGGACTCTGATAGCAGTTGTGTCCTTGAATCATTGCTAGGTAACTTCCCAATTGCTACCAGTGGATCCTTGGCTCCCTAGTTTCCTACCTTTGAATTTATCATATTTTAGTAAAATTTTCATCATTATTCCCTCAATTAATTCGATTTAGATTTCATGTTAGTCTATGCTGAGATGGATAAGTAGTTTTGGCGAATGCCTGAGGGTTTTGAAATTCAACGTATACCTCAAGATTTTTCTCCATTGAGAACCGACTAGAACGTTATGTTCCATCGATTAATAGGTCTGTATATGATCATAATTATGGGAATGAAGATTATTATCAACCATCATATTCTCTCACATATGATCCGTATGACTATAACCAGTGGAAACATCCAAACATGTTATAATGATTATTCTCTTAGATACCCTACCAGTGAGATCCAACCAGAAACGATCCAAGAGGATTCATTTCAGCATAACATGGGCTGTTTTGCAAAAACTATAAAAACTTTAGAAGCACTTACTTTAAGCGATAATTCTCTTAGGTCCTCTACCTTTCACTACAAGAAAAACGGGCAAAGGCTACGGACTAGATCCGTAGCAAAAGCCCTTTTGCTACAGATCTGGTCCGTGGTTGCTACAGATCTGGTCCGTGGCACGTCCGTCGCAATTGGTGGGGTAGTTAAAGGTCTCGCTACGGACAATATCCGTAGCAATAGATACAATTAGCTACGGATTTTATCCGTAGCAATAGATACATTTAGCTACAGATATTATCCGTAGCAATAGATACAATTAGCTACGGATTTTATCCGTAGCAATATACACAATTCACTACGGATATTCTCCGAGCTATAGATAGAAATAGCTATGGCTATACAGAAATAGCTATGGATATAATCCGTAGCAATAGATACCGATGTTTACCATATTTGCGGCACTACATACCAATAGCTACGGATATAGTCCGTAGCTATGTACCAATAGTTACGGATTATATCCGTAGCTATAGATAGTAATTGCTACCGCTACGGATTATATTTAGTAGCTATTTTTCTTGTTTTCATTGCAAGAACCTGCTATGATTGATAACTCATCTAAGCTTAATGCAATCAAAGAAAAAAAATGATGCATTTGTTACAATAGCAATCAAATCTATAATGCATCCTACATTCACATTTCTAAATAAATAATACTTCACTTTGCTCAACCTATCATAAGAATTACAACTAAGGCGTGCCCTCATGCATTAAATAATGCTCGCGCTTTTACAAATTTTCTTTCTTCAGACGGTCAAGTTCAGCAAACATAAAAGATACAACTTCTTCTTTCCTTGAAACTGCATAAGTAACTTCTGTAGACTTCGACACAATATCACTTTCAAGTTTCAAAACCCTTCCCTTGAGAAAATGAATTTCATCATCCACTAACTTCTTTAGCTTGTCAGCCTGTATAAAACAACAATTGTAGACACAATCAAACAAGCATGCATTTGTACACATCTCAAAAGGAAGAAAGACCAAAAAAAAAAAAAAAAAAAAGCTGAAAAAAAATAATTATATATAAGGAAATCAAAATGTACCTACAAATCTTCTAAACTATAGCAAAATCCATAGTTAGGTTATCTGTTATAAGTTTAGGTTATAAGTTATAGGTTAAGGTTTAGTTTATAGGTTTAGAAAATCGGGTTCGGTTTCGGATCGGGTTTAGGTTTGGGTTTTCAAGTTTAGGTTTAGGTTTAGGTTAGGGAGTTGAGATTAGGATTAGGTGTAGGTTTAGGTTTAGGAATTTGAGAATACATTTAGGTTAAGGTTTAGGGAATTGAGAATAGGTTAAGGTATAGGTTTAGGAAATCGTGTTCGTGTTCAAGATCGGGTTTAGGTATGGGTTTTCAAGTTTAGGTTTAGGTTTAGGTTAGAGAGAGTCGAGATTAGGATAAGGTGTAGGGTTAGATTTAGGGATTTGAGAATACATTTAGGTTAAGGTTTAGGGAATTGAGAATAGGTTAAGGTTTAGGTTTAGGAAATCGGATTCTGGATTCTGGATCGAGTTTAGGTTTGGGTTTTCAAGTTTAGGTTTAGGTTTAGGTTAGGAGTTGAGATTAGGATTAGGTGTAGGTTTAGGTTTAGGGATTTGAGAATACATTTAGGTTAAGGTTTAAGTTAAAGGTTTTGGTTTAGGTTAAGGTTATATGTTTTGGTCTAGGTTTAGGTTTAAGTTTTAGGTTTAGGTTATAGATTTAGGGAATTGAGAATAGTTTAAGGCTTAGGTTTAAGAAATCGGGTTCGGGTTCTGGATCGCTTTTAGGTTTGGATTTTCAAGTTTAGGATCCGGTTTAGGTTAGGGAGTTGAGATTAGGATTAGGTGTAGGTTTAGGTTTAGGGATTTAAGAATACATTTAGGTTAAGGTTTAGGTTATAGGTTTTGGTTTAAGTTAAGGATATAGGTTTTGGTTTAGGTTTAGGTTATAGATTTATGGAATTGAGAATAGTTTAAGGTTTAGGTTTAGGAAATCGGTTCTGTGTTCGGATCGGCTTTAGGTTTGGGTTTTCAAGTTTAGATCCGGTTTAGGTTAGGGAGTTGAGATTAGGATTAGGTGTAGGTTTAGGTTTAGGGATTTGAGAATACATTTAGGTTAAGGTTTAGGTTATAGGTTTTGGTTTAAGTTAAGGTTATAGGTTTTGGTTTAGGTTTACGTTATAAATTTAGGGAATTGAGAATAGTTTAAGGTTTAGGTTTAGAAATCGGGTTCGGGTTCTGGATCGGCTTTAGGTTTGGGTTTTCACGTTTAGGATCCGGTTTAGGTTAGGGAGTTGAGATTAGGATTAGGTGTAGGTTTAGGTTTAGGGATTTGAGAATACATTTAGGTCAAGGTTTAGGTTATAGGTTTTGGTTTAAGCTTAAGGTTATAGGTTTTGGTTTAGGTTTGGGTTATAGATTTAGGGAATTGAGAATAGTTTAAGGTTTAGGTTTAGGAAATCGGGTTCGTGTTCTGGATCGGCTTTAGGTTTGGGTTTTCAAGTTTAGGATCCGGTTTAGATAGGGAGTTGAGATTAGGATTAGGTGTAGGTTTAGGTTTACTGATTTGAGAATACATTTAGGTTAAGGTTTAGGTTATAGGTTTTGGTTTAAGTTAAGGTTATAGGTTTTGGTTTAGGTTTAGGTTATAAATTTAGGGAATTGAGAATAGTTTAAGGTTTAGGTTTAAGAAATCGGGTTCGGGTTCTGGATCGGCTTTAGGTTTGGGTTTTCAAGTTTAGGATCCGGTTTAGGTTAGGGAGTTGAGATTAGGATTAGGTGTAGGTTTAGGTTTACCGATTTGAGAATACATGTAGGTTAAGGTTTAGGTTATAGGTTTTGGTTTAAGTTAAGGTTATAGGTTTTGGTTTAGGTTTAGGTTATAAATTTAGGGAATTGAGAATAGTTTAAGTTTTAGGTTTAAGAAATCGTGTTCGGGTTCGGATCGGCTTTAGGTTTGGGTTTTCAAGTTTAGGATCCGGTTTAGGTTAGGGAGTTGAGATTAGGATTAGGTGTAGGTTTAGGTGTAGGTTTAGGTTTAGGGATTTGAGAATACATTTAGGTTAAGGTTTAGGTTATAGGTTTTGGTTGAAGTTAAGGTTATAGGTTTTGGTTTAAGTTTAAGTTATAGATTTAGGGAATTGAGAATAGTTTAGGGTTTAGGTTTAGAAATAGGGTTCGGGTTCTGGATCGCCTTTAGGTTTGGGTTTTCAAGTTTAGATCCGGTTTAGGTCGTGGAGTTGAGATTAGGATTAGGTGTAAGTTTAGGTTTAGGGATTTGAGAATACATTTAGGTTAAGGTTTAGGTTATAGGTTTTGGTTTAAGTTAAGGTTATAGGTTTTGGTTTAGGTTTAGGTTATAGATTTAGGGAATTGAGAATAGTTTAAGGTTTAGGTTTAGGAAATCGGGTTCGGGTTCTGGATCGGCTTTAGCTTTGGGTTTTCAAGTTTAGGATCCTAGTTTAGGTTTGGGAGTTGAGATTAGGATTAGGTGTAGGTTTAGGTTTAGGATTTGAGAATACATTTAGGTTAAGGTTTAGATTATAGGTTTTGGTTTAAGTTAAGGTTATAGGTTTTGGTTTAGGTTTAGGTTATAGATTTAGGGAATTGAGAATAGTTTAAGGTTTAGGTTTAAGAAATCGGGTTCGGGTTCGGGATCGGCTTTAGCTTTGAGTTTTCAAGTTTAGGATCCGGTTTAGGTTAGGGAGTTGAGATTAGGATTAGGTGTAGGTTTAGGTTTAAGGATTTGAGAATGCATTTAGGTTAAGGTTTAGGTTATAGGTTTTGCTTTAAGCTAAGGTTATAGGTTTTGGTTTAGGTTTAGGTTATAGATTTAGGAATTGAGAATAGTTTAAGGTTTAGGTTTAGAAATCGGGTTCGGGTTCTGGATCGGCTTTAGGTTTGGGTTTTCAACTTTAAGATCCGGTTTAGGTTAGGGAGTTGAGATTAGGATTAGGTGTAGGTTTAGGTTTAGGGATTTGAGAATACATTTAGGTTAAGGTTTAGGTTATAAGTTTTGGTTTGCTTAAGGTTTATAGGTTTTGGTTTAGGTTTAGGTTATAGATTTAGGGAATTGAGAATAGTTTAAGGTTTAGGTTTAGAAATCGGGTTCGTGTTCGGATCGGCTTTAGGTTTCGGTTTTCAAGTTTAGATCCGGTTTAGGTTAGGGAGTTGAGATTAGGATTAGGTGTAGGTTTAGGTTTAGTGATTTGAGAATACATTTAGGTTAAGGTTTAGATTATAAGTTTTGGTTTAAGTTAAGGTTATAGCTTTTGGTTTAGGTTTATGTTATAGATTTAGGGAATTGAGAATAATTTAAGGTTTAGGTTTAGAAATCGGGTTCGGGTTCTGGATCGGCTTTAGCTTTGGGTTTTCAAGTTTAGGATCCGGTTTAGGTTAGGGAGTTGAGATTAGGATTAGGTGTAGGTTTAGGTTTATGGATTTGAGAATACATTTAGGTTAAGGTTTAGGTTATGGTTTTAGTTTAAGTTAAGGTTATAGGTTTTGGTTTAGGTTTAGGTTATAGATCTAGGGAATTGAGAATAGTTTAAGGTTTAGGTTTAGAAATCGTGTTCGGGTTCTGGATCCGCTTTAGGTTTGGGTTTTCAAGTTTAGGATCCTATTTAGGTTCTGGAGTTGAGATTAGGATTAGGTGTAGGTTTAGGTTTAGGGATTTGAGAATACATTTAGGTTAAGGTTTAGGTTATAGGTTTTGGTTTAAGTTAAGGTTATAAGTTTTGGTTTAGGTTTAGGTTATAGATTTAGGAATTGAGAATAGTTTAAGGTTTAGGTTTAGAAATCGGGTTCGGGTTCTGGATCGGCTTTAGGTTTGGGTTTTCAAGTTTAGGATCCTTTAGGTTAGGGAGTTGAGATTAGGATTAGGTGTAGGTTTAGGTTTAGGGATTTGAGAATACATTTAGGTTAAGGTTTAGGTTATAGGTTTTGGTTTAAGTTAAGGTTATAGGTTTTGATTTTGGTTTAGGTTATAGATTTAGGGAATTGAGAATAGTTTAAGGTTTAGGTTTAGAAATCGGGTTCGAGTTCTGGATCGGCTTTAGGTTTGGGTTTTCAACTTTAGGTTTAGGTTAAGGGTGTGGTCCCCGCAAATACGAGATATAAAAATGGCTCCGTCCAAATGGCCAGTTCCCTTCCAATGTCAGTCCATAGGAAATGGACTGGCTTCATCATGGTCATAACAATGGTTCCCACCTTCCAGGCACCCCCGCTCATCCGGATAGCTCCGACGCACATCCGGGTCTGCTCCATTAATTTCGAACAAATACATAAACACGGCTTGTCCAAATGGCCAAGCCCCTCTAATGCTGTCCATAGGAAATGGACAACTTCATCATGGTCATAACAGCGGTTCCCACCTTTCGGGGACCCCCGCTCATCCGGATAGCTCCGACGCACATCCGGGTCTGCTTCATTAATTTCGAGCAAATACATAAACATGGCCTCTCCAAATGGCCAGGCCCTTCCAATGCTGTCCATAGGAAATGGACAGCTTCATCATGGTCGTAACAGCGGTTCCCACCTTCCAGGGACCCCCGCTCCACATCCGGATAGCTCCGCCGCACATTCGGATCTACTTCATCAATTTCATGATAATATATAAACATGGGCCTGTCCAAATGGCCAGGCCACTTCTTCAATGAATCATATAGTATGAAGGAAAGAAGACTCACCAATTTAGCTAGCAAGGAGAGAAGTGTGAGTGCTTGGAATATCGCCCTTTCTTTGAATAATGGATGCATATTCCACATTGCAATCTGAGAATGAGTAAATTTTTTAGTTTTTCCGACAATGTAAATGGGCACAAATTTACATATAAAGATTTTAAAGATTGTAAAATATTCCAAGACATTAGTTGTACAAATAATGGATGAGACATACCAAGACTATAGGTGCCCAGAGCAAGATAACTGCCTAAGGTTGTACCTAGTTGCATTGAAAGAGCAAAAAAATTATATGAATGAAAAAATAACAATTTCAAAGATAAAATAAATAGTTAAAAACTTTACCATTTCAATATGAACCTTGTAGTGGCAACATTGATTTGTGGGGCTAAAAAATACATGAGCATGCATATAAAAATCTTAAGTTAGTTGGGCCTTTGAGGTCCTCAAATGATAATAGAAGAAGCCAGTAAACTAAAAACACATGAGCCTGCATACAACTCACCTTGATGCCCATTCTCCCTCCTTTACCCGGGCTTGGGACCGGCAATGCAAGGAGTTGCATTGGCGGAGTTAAAAAGGGGCTTAGCCTCCATTTGGTTTGTGACGACCAAATGGAGTCTAATATGTTTACATATAGAATATAAAATTCATTCAAAATTACAAAAACGAAACCAAACAACATATAGTAACAAAAAAAAAAAAAAGCGAAACATCAATATAAAGTAACTAAAAACCAAACCAAGTTCTGAGTTCATCAATATAAAGTAACTAAAGTGTCAAATTAGTTCAAAATTAACCAAAAAAAAAAACAAGCGAAACATCATATATATATAAAGTAACTAAAAAAAGCATCCACACCAAGTTCAATTATAGAGTACCAAGTTTGTTTGAATTATCGAAATCTCAAAGATTCCTTCCCCCATTGCACAAGTGATCCCGGACCGACCTCTCCAAGTGTAGATGCGAACCCATCTTCTTTCCATAAACGAGTGTCAGGATGTATAATCTCAGTCAGGGTAATAACAAAAGCTCCATCCTCCACTGGTGCGCAATGGACAACTGCATTTGGATTAACTTCATGTACCTGACCACGAGTAACTACATCACGATTTCCCCAACCAAGCAAGTCGCATCTCTTACCGATATACATAACATCCGGCTACATGTACACATATAAAATGACATTAGTATTTTATCGTTTATAAAATAATTGTAAATTCAACACAACCTAAATTTACACTTGCATACCGACGATGCCTGAGTAGATTTAGCAATTGTTGGTGATGAGAGGTTTTGCGTAGATTGTGCGTGTTGCTGCATCTCCATCCAGGCCTCCATCTTGGACAATGATTTCTTTATATCAAATATCTCTTGCACTATGCCATCTCTTTCTTTTGTCAAATTCTCTACCTTTGAACGGGTAGGGGCTGACATCTTCAGTCCCGTCTTGGTTATCGAGCAACCTAGACCCCGCATTTGCCCTCTACTGTCAGAACCAACCAACTGTAAGACATTGCAAATCAAGTTATTAGAAAATTCATAATTACCATGAATCTCACTGTAATTTTTAAATTTTATTATTACTTGTGTAAGGGCATCATCAACGCCTTGTAATCTTAGAAGAAGGATTGCTAGAATAAAGCTCATCTAATTTTTCCCATGACAAAATACAAATGGATGTAAAATAATTCAAAGTTATACATTGGCATCTCATAAAGGTACTTGGTTAGTAGTAGAAGGGGATGTCCTTACAACAAGGTCGATACTTGACAACTTTGTCCTTGCTTGTATGGGCTTTTAAGTAAACATCACATCTACCTATCTCAAGATCGAGGTAAGATTCTTCTCCTTCGCCTTTGGCACATTACATATTAATGGAGTTAGATGAGTGATAATTCAAAAGTAAATTCAATATTAAACTATAATACCTATATTTATAAATAAATAATACATACCATCTGATGGCGAATAACAGCCATGCTGTTCCTCCCAAGACATGCAGGTCACGTTAGCTTGGACCGATTGATTTTATTCCTTTCACTTGATTTCTTGAATTCCTCAGTGCTATGTTGATTCACGAAGACTAACCAATCCTTCATAGGGATACCAGGGGGGGCAGGACTATCTCTCACAACTGCAGGATCTTTGTCTTTAATATATTTTGTAGTCAACCTTTTCTTGTAATTCCGCCATGTTTCCTTGATGCGTTTTGTTACGTATGTAAGACTCGCATCCCAACTTTGACCCTCATACTCATAAGCCCGTGACAATGACTCTATGATCATTTGAATGTGTGCATGAGGCACTTGGCGAAAGTCCTGGTATGTGATCGGGATATAAGTATGGGTGAGGATACTGCTATGCGATGCAAATTGCTTTTGTTCAGGACAATCCTCATTCGGTTGTCCGAATTCATTCGTCTTTAGGACTTTTTTCCTATCAGGTTGCTCATGTAAAAAAGCACCCCTAGTAGGACCTCTCTTTCTTGACAAAGAAGAAGAAACTGGCACAACAACATAAAAAGAGTAACAGTTATATATACACATCGTTGATTACCCTCAAATGATAATAAAATTGAAATTTACATATTTAATTAAGGAGAACTATCATATTACCTTTGGTCTTGCTCGCATCTATAGTCTCGGTCAAGTGCACACCCAATGCCTCTGGTTGTGAATCCATGTGCCTGTTTAAATTAAAAGAAAAGAAAATAAAAACACTAATGATTAAAACAATAACTTGGATAACAGATAAAGTACAAACAATTCACTACATTATCCATACCTTGATTGGATTTCCTCTAATAAATATCATATTGTTACATGCTTAGAAAATATTAACAATTCAAGAGATTCTCCTTGTCGCTTACTTTTCTTGGTTTTCTCGACTACAACACTGATGTCTTCAGGTTCATTGAATATCAACTCATCAACAATTGCTAATGAGGTGAGATTAGGTCCTGCATCGGCATCAGTTACATCCTTAAACCGTTCCGATAGAGGGCATGTCTCTTCTTCGATAAAAATCTTTTTTGGAACTTCCAATACCACATGCCATTCAGGATTTTTTGGATCTCTGGAGTAGAAAACTTGTGTGGCATGCTCCGCAAGAATGAACGGCTCGTCACCCAATTTGTCTGAACTATAAAGACTGGACAAATTTACTAATCTCAGATTCACTTCGACATCAAAAGAAACACCATGATGCGTCACCTTAACCCAATCACACTTAAATAAGACGGGCTTATACCCTGTTCTGTACTCCAATTGGATAATTCTACGAAGAACTCCGTAGTAAGGTTGATTTTCATCCACTGTATTCATATCCTTAGCACTAGATCGAAAGGTGGTCATACCCTCTGTTATAACCCCACTGTTTTGGTTCGTTTTATTCTCCTCATAGTCCTTAGCGACAAAGAGAAAACCATTAATACAATACTTATTGTATTGAGTACAAAAAGCTAGAGGTCCTCTCACTATATCTTTAAATTCTTTATCGTCAGATTCGCTAAACTCTAGTTGCCTCTTCAACCAAGGTATCAATTCATCCAAACTAGGTACCCTGTTGGTCCTCCTGTAACATCACTGTAAGAAATCTTTGTGCTTCCTGCGCATTATTTGATACCATTGTTATATTGAAATCGCATAAAGTAAAGAAAATATATACAAATGATTATTATTTTGCATACCCTTCCCACACATCATAGTTGGGATGACTCTTCAGTACCCATGTACGAGCCTATTCGTATTCGATACCCGCTAAGATAACACTTTGACCTGAACCTATTGGACCAACATCGTCATCATTGTTATTGTCATCAACGACATCTTGCAACTTTTGTAGTCCTGAAATGACTCCATCAAACCGTTTTTCCAATTTTTCCAAGAGGCTTGTTTTTTGTTTTCCTCTATATTGGTTGCAATATATAATCGTCTCCTCTTGGATATATTGTTCTACAATGCAACCCTCAGGTCATGTCTTGTTATGGACATAGGCCTTAAATGTCTTCATGAACCTAACAAAGATAATGATACATTACAAATACATACAACTGTAGATGTTAAGCCGGATTATTCTTACTAAACTTATAGCATACCTTTCGAATGGATACATCCATCGATAGTATACAGGACCACATATACGAGCCTCGTAAGCCAAGTGGATAGGCAGATGCATCATCACGACAAATATAGATGGAGGGCATATAATCTCAAGCTGACATAAGGTCCTAGCCATACCCCTCTCAAGAGTGAGGAGTGTTTGAACGTCTACTGTTGTTGAGCACAAGGCATTAAAGAAGGTGCAAAAGCTTGTAATTATAGGACGAATGACCTTCCTATCCCTGAATGCATGCTGGATGAGAACTGGGAGCAAATGTTGCATCAACACATGGTAAGAATGAGACTTCATTCCCTTTAAATCCACGCAATCTCCCTTTATGATGGTCTTCCGATTTGCACTAAAACCGACTGGAACACACAGGTCATGCAAAGTCTGAATGAAAAGCTTTTTCTCTTCTTTTCTTAAACAAAAAGGACCTTGTTTCTGAATCATCTTTCCATTGCTCTTTTTAGCCATATATGCTTCTTAATTCTCAATTGTTTCAGGTCCCTGCGCACATTAGCATCATCCTTGGTCTTGCCATGTGTGTTCAACAACAAGGCGATAAGGATTTCACATATATTTTTCTCGACATGCATAACATCAAGGTTGTGACGCACCGAAATATCTTTCCAATACTCTAGATCAAATAATATAGACCGTTTAAAGAACCACGGTGATTCAACAACACCCGTTAGCTCTTGTCGGCCTCCATCAATACCCCTCATATTCCTCTTCTCAGTCTTCCCTCATTGCATATGCAGGTTCGCAGTTTGTCTTTCGACCTCAATCCCGTCTAGACGAATAGATTGACGTCGTATCTCTACCTTCTTATTAAATGTGCCAACACTTGTGTCCTTTCTTGCCTGGTCTGACATTGGCAACCATCGTCTATGACCCATATAAACATGTTTCTTTCCATATTGGAGTCGCAAGGAATCTGTGTTAGGACCACATACAGGACAACCATACTTACCCTTGGTCCTACAACCAGAAACATTACCATATGCTGGAAAGTCATGGATTGTCCAGAGCAAAACGGCACGCATCTTGAATTTATTTTTATGATATGCATCAAGCGTCGTGACCCCTTTATGCCATAAGTCTTGCAATTCATCAATCAATGGTCATAAATAAACATCAATATCCTTTCCTGGTTGTTGTGGTCCCTCAATGAGCAAAGCCAACATAGTAAACTGAGGTTTCATGCAAAGATTTGGTAGAAGGTTGTACGTCACACACATAACGGGCTATAAACTATGAGCTATAGTGAAAGCACCGAATGGGTTAAACCCATCTGTAGCCAGGCCCAATCGAACATTGCAAGGCTCAGCTGAAAAATCCATATACTTCTCATCAAGATTCTTCCATGCAATAGAATCAGCCGGATGCTCCATCTTTTTAGGTTGCAATTTTCTGGTTGAGTGCCAGGACATTTCTTTCGCTAACCATGGCACACTGAACATTCTTTGTAGCCTTGGTGTTAATGGAAAATACCTTAACACCTTGGCAGGTACTCGAGATTATTTTTTCTCAACATTCATTTCTATCTTGAACCTAGGAGCTTTACAAGTTGGACAACTGGTTTTCATCTCGTTCTCTTTCCAGTACAAGATACATTCATTTGGACAAGCATGGATCTTCACATAATCAAGACCCAACTTTGTAATGATCTTCTTCGCTTGGTAGGTATTACTAGGGGCCTTGTTACCAGAAGGTAACACCTTCTTTAGTAGTTGAAGGAGCTCTGTAAAGCTTTTTTTGCTCCATCCATGGTTCAGCTTTAATTTGAAAAGTTGTACAATAAAAGTCAGCACAGTGAAATCTTGGGCCCCTGGATATAGTTCAGTCATTGCGTCTCGTAGATTTTCTTCAAACTCATCAGTTTCATTTTCCCCAAAGACGCCTTCGACTACAGGGGTCACATTCGGCTCATCCTTTACAACTTCATCTAGGTTATTACCACCGAGTTCTTGAACAATCATGTTGTGAACCTCATTTAAGTTCAGGACATTGTGGTACTTCTGGGAACTTGATGCACATTTAGTACGCTTAGGTGATACATGCTCACCATGCATGTCCCAAACCCTATAGCTTGAGTCAAATCCATTTTTCATTAGATGTATTTCCAAATCATCATAAGAAACCGGTAATCGTAAACATCTACAAGTGGCACATGGATAAAGAATGGTTTCTTTACCAGGAAGGTGTTCTCGTGCAAACTTCACAAAGCTTTTGATTCCAAAAATAAAACGAGGGTTCGGAAAACTTAGTGTCATCCACTCCCTATCTGTTATAGCCGGATCTTGATTAACCATGGGGTTCATTTTGAACCTGCACCTTACAAAAAAAAAAATTTATTATTATTTTTCACTCATTCACGAACCTAATTCTAAACACATGCATCTATAACTATCATTGGAGTTTAGTCTTTGAATAGCTTCAACTTTTCATGGGCATATCATGTGGGACCTGGATTGCCTACTCACCGGTGTTGTGTGGGTCACCGCTCATATGTTGGACATAAATGCCATTTTGACACATGTAGGGTCGACCTCTAGCATGGCATGTTCATGGGTTTGTATCAAACATATCATGCATGACTTAATGGAAAGAATTAAGAATGAGTTACATTGGGGATAAAGACTCTAAGGATCCTTACTACCTAAGGTCAAGAAGGCTATACAACTATCTTCAATTATAACCACAACACCACTACATGGCTAAAAGAGATCACTAACGCCCAACAATAACAACATGCTTGAAGTCCATGGCTGAGAAGACACCGGAACATCCTTAGAAACTCCTAGGTAATAAACACCTATCTTGCATCAAACTACAACAAACTCTAATCCAAACACGAATTTAAATTTCAATTTCATTGATGGATGCATGGAAATATGCTCAAGTTACAAATAATCCAGAGAATGATGGTTGTATAAATGTTGTTCCGCTTGTCTAAGATCCTTACTATGCACAGCAAGTGACTTGTGAACGAGTCTCTTGACACTCTTTGGGGTAACTTGCCTTAGAAAACTCTCTCGATACATTTTTTTGGATAAAAGACTTAGACAATTACATGTTTCTTTTAGTGTATATGGAGAAATGCTAAAATCGTTCATGAGAGGAGAGAAAGAAGGACAGTGCTGGTTCTGAGTATTTGTGAAATAACTATTATTGCTTGATGTCTATACCCACAAAAGCAGGAACATAATTTGGTTATTCTCTTTTTTATTTAACAGCTTCATGCATTTGAGTTATATCCCAAAAGTCACAAGGTTACATTAGGTGATTCACTTGCCAAATCCATATGAGTGGAAAGTCCTTCAGAGTAAAATCATATTCAGGTTGATATTGTCCAAGGAAAATACTTACTTGTCTGGTGCTGCTTCCATAACAAGCTTCTTAATTACGTGTCTTGACACAAGCTCTACAATTCCTTTCTGAACTTCTGCAGTCCCAATCAAAACAATGCTTGCCTTCACCTGAAAAGCAGTTGCCTTCCATGAGCTGCCTCCAACAAAAGGTGTACATACTACGTTCTTCAAAATAATCATAATAATAACAATAACAATAATAATGATGAAATTGTGTAGGAACTACAGAAAATATCATGGTGTTCGGCAGAGATGCATAATACAAGTACACCTAGGTCAATGAAATATACAATGCTCAATCAACGTGATACATGTGATTTATCCATCGCCTTCTAGATTGTGCCAGAACTCGCAAGGGGAGCTCAAGAGATTTCTAGAGAGAAGGCCCGTTTGGTTTGCCGCAAAGAGGTATTTTTACTGAGACAACTTTTATTTTTAAAAGTGACTTGCATATAGGTTTAGGCAGACCGAAACGATTACATCGGCGGGATTTCACCTTGATATTCCCCTATGCAAAGGGAGTGCGAAACCACTTGGATCTGACGATTGGCTATACACACATTTGTTTGGTTATTCTTGGGTTGTCAGTGGACTGGTCTCCTGCTGAGAGGAGTCAATTTTTTTTATTAGGTCTAGTCCGACCAATTCAAAAACGTCACCTAAATCACTAACCCCTACATTTTCCATTCCATGTTTGCGATCCGGATTATGGTTTTTTTTTTTTTTGAGATCCAGATTGCTGTTTTTACCAAAATGAATTTATGGTTCTATATTCCTGGTGTAGATTAACTTGTAATGTCAATTATATTCAGAACATAGAGGTTTGTGCTTTGATTTATCCAACAACATGCATATATATGATATTATGCATGTGAGATGAAGAAAAACAATATTCATAATTTCATATATAAATTACACTAACAATTTGTATATTAAATTATACTGTAATGCCTAGTGTATGTATCAGAGCAACCCACATGTTCCTACCACATACTTGAGGAAGTGGCATACTATGCACCCATTCTCTTACCATGTACTAGAGTAACCTGTTATCCAGGTAACCTCGGTTCAAAATCCAAGCCCAAACCAATTGCAGGTCCAGCCAATTTGTCCTGGTATTATCTGCTTGGGGAAAGGATGGCAGCCGTCATGCTACCAAAGTAAGTACGTGGATTTGCATGACTGAAGGATGGGACCGATCCTCACAATGATGGAACCATGGATTGGGTTCCCAGTTGAAAACAGGTGTGCATCTGATTGCTAAAGTCAATGGGAATCCATAGTTTACCTTCCTGTGGGAGCATGTGATCCACCAAACCAGCCTTGTGTCTGTTGTTTGTACAGTGGATTTGTGCTTAAATGGCTACTAAGTTGCAAATTAGGTTCACCAAGAAAATCAAACTGTAATTATGTAAATATAGTAATATGTATTTCACATTCTATGAAGTTATGCTCTCCTCTAATCTTTTGCACGTTTAGAACATGTAGTATTGAAAACAAAATGTCTTGTACTCTTCCCCTGAAGGTAAATGGACCTGTGCTCGTTGAAGATACTTGCCTCTGTTTTAATGCTTTTAATGATCTCCCAGGTATCTGACACATTATTTTCCTTTGTTAGTTACTTTACATTATCTTATTTAGTACTTTGTTATGATCTTTGGATCATTTGAACTATTTCAGGACCTTACATGTAAGTTCTCGATCCTGTCCTTCCTGTTAAGGTGAAGCTTTATTCCCTATATATTTTTTGACATTGTTATTTTCTCATAATATTCTGCTAGCATAGATAAATTCTTGAGAGAACTTTGATGCTCCTGCAAGTGTGATGGATGATACACAGGCACATAAAAATTGCTTACATAGCATACTAGTTATTCAAATAAAACTGTCCAAATTATGGGTCTGAGTTTGGGTGGTGGTCCATGATGTGGTGGTGGTCCATGCATGTGGTAGACCTTTAGATCAACAGTAAAAATCATCCTACATGATTGCTATGTGAATGGTGGAGATGCAAGATATAGGTGGGACCATCTCTAGTGACGCGGACATCTGCTGGGAGCATCTCCTTAATAATCTTAAACATAGTTGCTGAAAAAAAAAAAGTTTTAATGAATAACAGTGTTACCAAACAAAAAAATCACAAATGTACGGTATCAATTTCATCTATCATGTCTGAAAATAGTTTAATGTCACATCACACAGTAGCCAAAAGAATCTAAAACAGTTTAATATCACCTCACAAAGTAGCCAAAATAATCTGACAGAAACATTTTCTATTGCAAATAACTCCATGAAGAAGAAGAAGAATGCAACTTCTTCGTCATGAAAGAACATATGAACAGAAAATCTGGAACACAACTCACAGATGAACTACTTCTGGTCTCCATTCACTTAAGAAAGAAGGAACAGATGAATAGAAAAACTGGTTTTGGATATAAACGTGTGAAGCTATTGCCCCACCATATCAAAGGACAACAAATGAAAAAGGTTGTTTTGCAGAGAGCGCAATAATCTACACCAAAAAAAGTATTTCAAGT
Organism: Magnolia changhungtana; assembly: GCA_030180095.1. Taxonomy (NCBI): domain Eukaryota; kingdom Viridiplantae; phylum Streptophyta; class Magnoliopsida; order Magnoliales; family Magnoliaceae; genus Magnolia; species Magnolia changhungtana. The sequence goes on along the minus strand of JASAUF010000046.1, from coordinate 429,674 downwards.
TCTACATTTTTTTTCTGGTAAGATGCAGTTGAGTATATATATATATATATATATATATATATATATATAAAACAGATGCCACCAGAACTCTAGTCCCAATCACCACGATTTGTTAAATCTGTTAAATCTTTCAAGGAAATCCTCATGATTCAACACCATCCAAACATGCCAAGATGTCAAAGCAAGTTATTTGGTTTCCATTCACATTGAATTGCACAGGAATCTAGCTTTCCAAACATGTCTGATCTCAAAAATGGCCAAGGAAGAGAAGGATTTGCTATTTATACAAAAAAAATAAATATTGTACCTTCTCTCAGAAAGACGGATAGTTTCTTAAAAGAATGGAATATTGGGACATTGGACAGAAGGGACCTCTATCTCACAATCTATAATATCTTAAAGGAAAACAAAAGTTCAGGAAAGGATATGTTTTCTTTTCTGACCAAGTACTTGGCAACTTTCTCGGGTGAGGATGCATATACCATGAGTCAAGCCAAAGACGAAGCAGTGCAGCTATTATAGAGTTTGTGAAGGCACCTGATATGTTTCAGTGTGATCTGCTAGATATGCCCGCCATAGGGCAATTAGAGAAAGATGGCAAATATGCATTGGTTTATCAGCCATTGAAGATCTTTCTCACGCAAAGATTGGATGCCTACTTAGAATTCCATGCTGCGAATTCTACTTTACTGAAGAGCTATGGTCTGGTCCATGAGGACTGTATAACAAAGATGAGGTTGATGTCATTGGCTGATTTGAGTTCAAATGATTCTGGCGAGATCCCATATGCTCTCATCAAGGACACTCTTAGGGTCAAGGATGATGAGGTGGAACTTTGGGTAGTTAAGGCTGCAAAACTACTCAACTGTAAGATGGACCAGATGAATCAAACTGTAATTGTGAGCCGCTGCACTGAACGTGTGTTCGGGCTGTTTAAAATTCAGGTGGCCACACAACATGGGCCACTGTGTTGTCTTCCATCCAACCTATTTATTAGGTGAGAGAGATTCCAAAAATTTAGAGGTTTAACGCGTGATTTCATATTATTCACGTCGTGTGGCCCATTTAAGTTTTGGATCAAGTGATTTACATATGTACAGTGAAATGAGATGGTGCAGTTGATGGACGGAGTAGGTTTCACACAAATGTCATGGTATAGTATACGAGTCTACACAAGGTGCTTCAGACGATTCAGGTCTAATGCTAGCTCCCACAACTACTTCACACAGTGGTATATGAATTGAAGGACAGGCAACATGCTGACCTAGCTATAATCATGAAACATCTCAACCATCCTTATCTCTTCGATAATTTAAAGTCATGGTGGGCACCGACCAGATCGTAAAGGAGTTGTAGTGTTAAAAGATCATGTTGGGAAAAGGTAAAACTAGGCTACCTGCACCTCACATGGGTAGCCTAGCAATGGGTCAGGTGTGGTTTGGGATCACTACACCCCAACTCTTTTACTACATGGGCCATGACCATGGTTTTGAAACTCAGGGTCTTGGATCGATTCATTCGGTCTCGAGCTGAGTCACGACTCACTTATTCAGGGGTGAAATGGCCCTACTTATCCGTTTTGGGAATGCCTCATAGTAGGCCCAAAACAAACAGTCCAGAGGCCGACCGTGATAAGTATGCATGGCCTGAGCCCAGGCCTAGTCATCCGTGTCTGTGGCAAGATTCGGCTGTTCATTAACTGTGCATTTCAACGTGTGTTCATTAGCTAGATTGAAGGCTGTTCATCAAACAGTGAAATAGATATAATGCCATTTCATCAAACAGTGAAATAGATACAATGTCATTTCAACAAACAGATAGCATGCCATTTCAACAAACGAGATAAAGCATGCCATTTCAAATGTGAAAGAAAGGAAAAGAGATACAAATAGAAGAAGATATCAAACCTATGGAGAGGAGCTTCACGACATGTGTTTCTTCGGGCAGTAAAGAGGGCGTTCACTGCTGAGGCATTGGAGAGAGAGGGAGGAGAATGAGAGAGATGGAGTAGAGATCGGAAGGGAGAGAGAGGATCGGGGAAGGAATGCTCGATGCAGGTGTAGTATCGAGCTTAGGGAATGCTCTGATACCCGCACCTAGGATCAGGGAAGCCGATTAGGGAAAAATCAGGGAATGGAGAGAGAGAGAGAGAGAGAGAGAGAGAGAGAGAGAGAGAGAGAGAGAGAGCAGACACGGGTTTGGGCGCGGCTCTGTTTTGAGCCCGTGCCCAAATTTGAAACGGATTGGCTACTCCCCGACGCCGGTGGTGGTCGGTGCTTCGTGGCCCCAACATGATGTATGTGTTTCATCCATTCCGTTCATCCATTTTTATAGATCATTTTAGGGGTTGATACAAAAAATTATGGGGATATACATCTTAGGTGGGCCACACCACATGACAAAAATAATGAATAGATGTTTACAATTAAAATCCTCCTAAGGCCCACTATACCGTTTATTTGACTTCCAATCTGTTGATTTGGTCATGAAGACCCAAATGAAGGGAAAAAATAAATATCAGCTTGATCCAAAACTTTTATGGCTCCCAAAACGTTTTTAATAGTCAAAATTCATTTAAAACTTTTTCCTATAATGTGGTCCACTTGAAATAGGGATATACTTCATTTATTTTATCATATCATAAAATGATATATAAAAATATATGGATGACATGGATGACACACATACATCATGGTGGGCCCCACAGAGAACCGACCACTAGGCAATGGCTGGTGTCAGGGGGAGTAGTCAATTCATTCTCCCAAATTGACGGATGGACGAACGTAGACGGTCCGATCAGGGGTTCTGTGGGGCCCATCATGATGTATTTCCTCAATCCATTCTGATCTATAATTTTAATAAATTCTTTTCGCTTACTATACCAACTTTCAGGCATATTGAAGATCCAAGTGGACCACACCATAAGAAGCAACTGTAATTTAATATAAATGTTTCCTACCGTGTGGTCCAATTGAGCCTTCAATCTAGCTAATGTTTTTTCTCATCCACTAAAGTAATATTTAGAAATATATAGACGACTTAGATAGAATATATAGTTTCTTTTAGGCCTCATAGAGCACCTTACAACAATATTAAATATTAATGGTGTATTGACTTTTTAGCTACAGATTAAAACCGTAGCAAATTTAGCTAAGGTTTATATCCATAGCAAAACACTAACGTGGTCTGAATCCTTTGCCCCTTTTTTTGGTAGTGTTTAAAATCCAACCAGAAACTATCCAAGAGAATTCAATTCAAAATTCCTTCCAAACTCTAGAGCTCAGCCAACAAAATACACTCCAAAGACTACAAGAACTTATAAAAGATATTCAACAGGGAAGTTCACATGATGCGATTGTGGAGAACTTAGAAATTTGGAATGAGCAGTTGGATTCTATTAATGAGCATACAGTTAAATTTCCCGATGAGTCGATCTCGATGATTGTTCAAAAGAATAGTAAAGAGACATGGGTGTCTTTCAAATATAATGATGATGACACACTCGAGTTCAATGATAAGGAAGAGGCTAGTTTATGTAAACCTCAACCCAATCTGGGAATAGAATGTGAAAGTGATCCCATCCCAAGTGTGCACTTCACTGAACTAGAATATGATGAGTATTGGGATGATGATTATGAATGTGCAACCCCAGTTCCCCTGGAATTAATCTCAAGTTTGGTCCAGGTCAATGATCAAGAAGTACACGAAGTGAGCGGTTATAATGAGTTGCTCCACTCATCTAACCTGTCTAATTTAAAAGTGGATGAGTTCCTTACAACCAACCCTTCTATCTCTTATGAGACATATTTGGATGATTCCCCTGAATTGCGTGATGATATGATTCAGGAGATGGACGAGTTGCTCGATACGACTCTGGAATTTGAAACCACCCAGTTGAGGCTACCATCTAAACTGTCGAGTTTTGACGATTCAATGCCTCTTCTGAGTAGTATCAATGAACAGAGTTCGCACATCAATAATTCGTCTACTGACCCTCAATTTGTCTGCGCAGGGCTGGAGCAAGAGAGCATACCTCCATCTACTTTTAAAGACGATGGAATCCTTGGGCAGATAATCACACACTTCAATATGGAAAATGAGTCACTCTCAACTGAATGTCCCAACTCTTTGGACGATTGCTTGGCACACTTTACAGACTCAAATGAACCTATGATAAAAGAAATAATGGATGCTTTGCAAGACAACATCTCGGTAGTTGTCATGGACCGAGAGAACCCTTATTCTGAAGCCTCTTCCTCCCCAGATCCTCACTATCTACCATTAAAGGAGGAAGAGCTGACAATGGAACTGAAGTCTGACACTTCAGAATGTGTTGAGACTACATCATCGCAATAGATGTCACCAATGTATTAAAGTACAAGGGACCAGTGAAAAACTAGGTCTATCCAGAATGGTTGGAGTCACAGTACGTGGACCCATCTCGTACAGAACTAGTACCGGTGGAAGCCAACTTCCGGATTGATTTATGAATAGTTACCTCATTCCATACATGTGAACGACTATTTAATTTACCCTATGAAAAACCAAGAGATGAATCTTCCTTAGCACAAGCGCTAAGCGATAATAATTCCTTGCTAAAAAACCGATCCTTGTTTACGAACCACACATTGTCTAACCAAATCCAATTCTCTGATTCACCATGGGATACTAATGTTGAAACTTCTTCTGTCACAGGTGAACCGTATATACTCTAGATACCTCAAGCAATTCAACAAAAAATTTCTTATGAGGTACATAAGTTTCTCTGGGAAGTCATGCTCCAGACCGTCAAAGCCTATTGCAAAAAGGGCTTTTAGATGATCAATTCTGTTGAGGAACTTACTGAGAAACTTATCAAGATATTGGCCGGAAGAGGAACCTTGCGGCATGCTTGAATAGTTTTTCCCTGCTTTCATAGGACTAGGGTAGTTTGTTTTATATTGTTCTAAGATAGATGGTTTTATGCCATTAGGTTAGTTTGCTTCCTGCATTGTTTTAAGATAGTTTGCTTTCGTGTCTTCACTCTCGTGCTAACTGGCTTTCATGCTGTGATCTCTATGGAAAAGTCTCTCTCGATTCATTATCCAGGTACTATCTTTCCATCACTTCTCATTTACTTTCGATGTCCCATGTGCATTGCATGCTCATATCTTTTACATTGAGGACAATATAAATTTTAGGTTGGGGGTGGGAGATTAGGTTACCTAATAAGTATTTTCTTGGTCTTAAGCAAAAATTGTGAAAATTTTTAAATTTTTCTGGAAATTCTTGTGAATTCGAAGTGATTTTGACGGCCATCTAGGGCACTTAGAATTGCAAGATACGTGATGTTGGTAATTTATGACTCTTGGATTCAGTTATCTGTTAGATTTCACAGTTAAGTTTGAATTGTTAATCCATTATTAGAAGTTGTAAACATTGATTGAGTCATGAATTCACAGGACACATCTCGCTTGCATATTAAGGTTTCAATTCGATATTGAATTGTAACTTGGTGATCATTAAGCATGGAAGGAACCAACCTGGGGAATTGTCCATCTTGTTCAATACGAAGAATATAAAAAAAGAAAAAGAAGTTTTTGAAAAAAAAAAGTGAGAAAAAAAAAAAGAATGAATGAATGAAAGAAAAAGAATACCTAGCTAAAAAATACTTGTCATTAGGAAAGGGTTGGGTGTACGATCTTCAACATAGGTTTGCTCCCTATAGGTGTGGATTTGATTCCCCTCCCCCTCGATGGAAAAATCAAAAGCTGGAAGAATGAAAAAAAAAAAAAGAAAAGAAAAGAATTGTAAGGCAAGTTCTAGTTTAGGTTTTGGTTGTCCTGAAAGTTCATTCGATCATTAATGTATCATAGAAATTGACAATTGGATCTATTAATGATGGTAAGCCAAGATTACACTATACACCCATGGAACTCAATGTTTAGAATTTTTCTGATTGATGGATTAATACTTTGAACTTGACTATGAAGTTTACCATGCGCTTGAGCCCAAGAGAAAATAATGCCCAACATTCATGAATCTTAGAATTCTAGGATATGGATTGTTTCACACAAATCACTCGAGTTTAGAGAAATCATTCTGTACTCTCAACGTATTTTTCGCATACTTTGCTTGGGACTAGCAAAATGCTGGTTGGGGGTTGTGTTAAGGGTCAAATTTGCATATTAGACCCCAGTTATTGCCTGGATTTACGAACATGGTACTGTTTAACGACCTAATTTAATTGTGTTTTTGCTGCAAGGTGTGTTTAGGAGCTTGAACTGAAACAATATGCTAAAAGCATGAAATTAACACCCAGAAGTCACCAAGGCAAGGGACGAACTCCAGAGGACCAAGATCGACGTATTTGCACGCTAGAGATCCAAGAAAATTGAGAAACTGAAGCTCAAGTGGCCTGAAAGTTAGCCAGAATGCAAGATCACAAGGTTTCCACCATCCGTTTGGCTCGAAAATTCATACATGGACTGTGGACCATAAGTTAACTGTACACATCAAAATTTAGTCGTTGAATCCTTGTGGAAGTGTCCCAACGGTCAAATCAGCCCATAAAACACTGATCTGGGGCCCACCTGATATCTGGACATGCTTCAATTTTGGTCTCAACCGTTTAAATTAGATGGCATAACAGTCAAATCATCCCACGAAACACCGATTTGGGGCCCACCTGATATCTGGACATGCTTCAATTTTGGTCTCAACCGTTTAAATTAGATGGCATAACAGATGGTCGGAGTGGATGTCTCATATACCTCAAGGTGAGACCCACCTTACATAGTGCATGTGCATAACACACGTGCATTGGATAAGCATCAAATCAGAGGAATCAGTCAACAGAGCTTTGACCGATTCTTTCTAAAAGGATTTGAATCCTTCTCTCCTGCCTCTGTGAATGCTCGAAACAGAGCTTGCAGCCCTTTCTTGTGGGCCACCACCATGATTCGATGGACCAATCCGGACCGTCCATAAGACTTGCACGGCCCCTCTCACTCAGGCCTAGGTGGCGGAGTTTCAAAAGACAGCAGAGATCGGATCTCAACCGTCTAAACGTAGGACGAACGGTAGAAGCACAAGTCCCGTGGGCCACATCGAATCTGAGCCAAAACAGACCATACCTGATTGGTTTTTTGAGAGGAATCTGGTGGATGACGTGGATTTCTCAAACGTCAGCTGAAGTGGGCCCCACCGTGCATCAGCGCAACTTCCTTTATTAAGAATAGAGCTGTACACGAGCAGAGTATGCTCGGTTACTCGCTCGACTCGACTCAGAATTACTCAACTCGACTTGACTCGTCATGAATTTGAGCCGAGTACGAGCGGTTTTTTAAGACACGTTGTGATTACGAGTAGAGTACGAGTTGAGTGGTACTCGACCTGTGTACCCGTATATATAACCCGCCGAAAAAAAAAAACTCTACTCTCACTCAGGCCTAGGTGGCAGAGTTTCAAAAGACAGCAGAGATCGGATCTCAACTGTCTAAACGTAGGACGAATGGTAGAAGCACAAGTCCCGTGGGCCACACCGAATCTGAGCTAAAATAGACCATACCTGACTGGTTTTTCAAGAGAAATCTGGTGGACGACGTGGATTTCTCAAACGTCAGCTGAAGTGGGCCCCACCGAGCATCAGCGCAGCTCCCCATGTTAAGAATAGAGCTGTACACGAGAAGAGTATGCTCGATTACTCGCTCGACTCGACTCAGAATTACTCGACTCGACTCGACTCGTCATGAGTTTGAGCCGAGTACGAGCGGTTTTTTAAGACTCGTTGTGATTACAAGTAGAGTACGAGTTGAGTGGTACTCGACTCGTGTACCCGTATATATAACCCGCCAAAAAAAAATCTACTCTCACTCAGGCCTAGGTGACGGAGTTTCAAAAGACAGCAGAGATCGGATCTCAACTGTCTAAACGTAGGACGAATGGTAGAAGCACAAGTCTCGTGGGCCACACCGAATCTGAGCCAAAACAGACCATACCTGACTGGTTTTTCGAGAGGAATCTGGTGGACGACGTGGATTTCTCAAACGTCAGTTGAAGTGGGACCCACCGAGCATCAGCGCAGCTCTCCATGTTAAGAATAGAGCTGTACACGAGAAGAGTATGCTCGGTTACTCGCTCGACTTGACTCAGAATTACTCAACTCGACTCGACTTGTCATGAGTTTGAGCCGAGTACGAGCAGTTTTTTAAGACTCGTTGTGATTACGAGTAGAGTACGAGTTGAGTGGTACTCAACTCGTGTACCCGTATATATAACCCGCCCAAAAAAAAACCCTAGTCTCAAGTCGTTTTCAAGCAGCGCCCGTTCGAAACCCCCTTTCCTTCTTCCCTCCTAGCACCCGTTCGAAAAAATCCCCCCCCCCTCTCTCTCTCTCTCCTCGCTCTCCCAACTCCTGTCCCTCTTCTTCCCTCTCTATCTCTCTCTCTCCTGTCTCTTGTCCTGCGGTGCTAGACCCTGCTGCTTGTCCCTGTGGCCTGCCTGGTGCCCTTATCCGGTGTTGCAGCTCGTCCCTGCCACTCATCCGTCATCCCTGCCCTGCACGCACGCTGCCGGTCGTTCCTACCCAGCTCGCCCGATAATGTGCGGTGTTGATTTTTTATTTTTTATTTTTATAAATTGTTAATATATGTCAGAAATTGATTTATTATTATTTTTTTGGAATATTGTGTGGTGTTGATTTATTATTATTATTATTTTGTATAAATTGTCAATATATGTCAGAAATTATTAATATATGTTAATATATGTTAATATAGAAATTGTTAAAATGTTAATATATGTCAGAAATTGTTAATATAAAAATTTGTTAATATGTTAATATATGTTAATATAGCTATTAGCTAATATATGTTAATATAGCAAATTCAGACTCGAACTCGAACTCGTCTCGAAAACTCAAACTTAACTCAACTCGTTTGCTGCTCGTACTCGGGTGAGTAGAGCACGAGCAGCGAATCCATGCTCGATGACCGAGAAGAGCCGAGTACGAGTAGGACTCGGGCATTGCGAGCCGAGTACGGGTAGGGTGATACTCGGCTCGGCTCGACTCGTTTACAGCTCTAGTTAATAATACACGTGTCTGAGAGAAGACTGGACTTCCGTCCGTTGCACGATCATGGCGGTGATTGGGCTGTCCATCTGGACTGTCCAAAAGCTTCCCAGGGGTTTTCCGTTCGTCATCAAGGAGTCTGAACAGCTCAGATTCCAAAAGCAGCCATTCCTTCGGCCCAAAAAGGGATCAAACGCAAGGTTTCTTTTGCGTTTTTCGCTGGCTGCAAACCAGAGTCGGTTGTGTAAACCAACTCGCTTGCTATGTACGTCCGCACCGACTCCACCTATCCAGCCACCGACTCTGGTTTCCTATAAAGGAGGACGCACAAGAGAGAGAGAGGGATCATCCAAGTTTTGGGACGTGAAGCACAGGAAAGGGATCATCCAAGTTTTGGGACGTGAAGCACAGGAGTGGGAGATTAGAGTTTTTTTTTCTAATTTTTTTTCTGTTTAGTTTTTTTTTTCTTCTTTTCTTTTAAGAATTAGTTAATAATGCCTATGGTTAGCTAACCCTCTTAGCTAGGGCTAAGAGGTGAAGCTTGTAGCATGATTAGGATGGTAGCTTTTCTTTGATTCATGGTTATTGAACTCTTATGAATTCTAGCTTAATTATTAAGGAATACTTTTAGTTTTTAATGGTTTATTGTGACTCAAATTACAGTAGATCTACAAATAGCTTTGATTATGTTGTTTTCATTATGAGATTGTGAACTTAGGAGGCCCCGTTCTTCACCATTGTCTCCTGGGCATGGTTGGGTGACGAAACCCTTCCTAACTTTCGCAACTCTCATGATTGGCGGTGAGATTGATAAATTGTTGTTGTTCGCCATAGTCTCCTGGGCATGGTTAGGTGACGAAATCACTTACAAATCTGCACCAATCGTATCTGTTGATGATTAGATTCATGAGACGTTCAGAGATCTGACAAATCTCTTCTTACCAACTGGATAGGATAGGACTGATTCCAGTTGTGTCCTTGAATCATTGCTAGGTAACTTCCCAATTGCTACAAGTGGATCCTCGGCTCCCTAGTTTCCTACCTTTGAATTTCTCATATTTTAGTAAATATTTCATCATTATTCCCTCAATTACATTCGATATAGATTTCATTCTAGTTTTAGTTATATTTAGTTTTAGATTACGTACAGGTTCCAGTCCCTTGGGATTCGACCTCGGTCTCACCGAGTTTATTACTACATCACAACCCTATACTTGGGGAGTGAACATTTAGCCAACCATAGACATAATTGAAACTAAATCTCTTAAACAAAGCATGAAAAATAAACTAGGGAAGAAGAAAAACTCTTTGACAGTTGCTCCACCCTTGTGGAACTCCAACTTTCGTACCGAGTTGGAAAATCTAGAAACTGCCTCAAATTTACGCACTCTGTGCGGTTTCCCCAAATAGACTTACAAAACATTCATTTTTTAGACTCAGAGTTTCAGAATATGTTTTTTTCAGGAATATATTTTTTTAGGACAATTTTCAGGATTTCTTTTCTTTTTCTTCACTTCAAATCTTCGATTCTCTTCATTCCTCACTTGGTTTCTTTGGATCTTTGGCATGTGAATTCTTCATTAATGACTTCTAAATCTCCAAATCTTCATTTAGTAATCTTTTGAGTATAAATTTTCTTTTTGACATCGATTTCAAGGGTTGAGGATACCCTGTTGTTATTAAAAAAACTTCCTTAAACCCGTCACAAGTTTGGGCGAGAATGGCTTTGGTTATGGGTTTGCTCCCCTCAAACATGAGTAAGATTCCCCTCTCCATGGATTACCTAGTCACGAGTTCGGGAGCTTTGGTCGTGGGTTTGGTCCCCACAAACAGGAGGTCGATTCCCCTCCTCGTTGATTACCCATCACGAGTTTGGGCGAACAACTTTGGTCTTAGGTTTGCTCCCCATAGATATAAGTTCTATTTCCCTCCTTGTGGATTACCTGTCACGAGATTGGGCAAACGCCTTTGGTTGTGGGTTTGTTCCCTACAAACATGAGTTCGATTCCCCTTGTAGATTACCCGTCACGAGTTTGGGTGTATGGCTTTGGTCGTGGGTTTGCTCCCCATAGACATAAGTTCGATTCCCCTCCCCATGGATAACCGTCATGAGTTTGGGCAAATAACTTTTGTCATGGGTTTGCTCCCCACGGACATGAGTTCGATTCCCCTCGCCGTTGATTACCCGATGCACGTGCTTGGCGGGTGATGTGTGCATCCGCAGGGAAATAGACTCACCTTACAGGGATAAGGACACCTTGTTGTTACATAAAAAAAAAATCCCAAAACCTGTCACAAGTTTGGGCGAATGGCTTTGGTCGTGTGTTTGCTCCCTACGGACACAAGTTCGATTCCCCTCCTCATGGATTATGTGTCACGAGATTGGGCAAACTCCTTTGGTCATGTTTTTGCAACCTTCAGACGAGTTCGATTCCCCTCCCTGTGGATTACTCATCATGAGCTTGGGTGTACTACTTTGATAGTGGGTATGCTCCTAGCAGACCCGAGTTTGATTCCCCTTTCCATGGATTACCCAGTGCATGTCGTTGGCGGGTGATTTCGTGCATTCGTAGGGAATAGTTTCACCGTAAAGGGACAGGGACACCATGCCATTATTAAAAAAAATTCCCAAATTTATATGTATGGTGTTTCTCATCATTGCTATATCAAAATCATAAGGGCAAGAAAGAGAACAAAAGAGAGAAAAGAAAAGACTTGAAGGAGCCAAGAAAATGAAGGGAGATTAACGGGGTATTTTTAGACGTTGGACTTTTCATAGAGCTTAACCTTGAAGAGAGCTAAGAAATTGTCTTACTTTTGAAACTATGGAATCCAATGGTTTGTTGGTTATTTCACATCGTAATGATTATTTTTTTGTCCAATTAACTTGAAGGACGTCTGGTTCTAATAGTAAGGGTTCTTTTCTGAACTCTGAAAGTTATTCTTTTTTATAAGACCTTAGGTTTCATTTGTAGTGAAAGAGCTTAAGAGTGTTGCAGAAAGTTCTTTATCTCAGCTGAAGACTCTCGAAATCTTAACATCCTTGTTGTCATCACTCCTCACTAATGGTGCGCTAAAATCATCCTACAACTTTTATCACTTAGTAATTGCTTCTATTTACTAAGAGTACTTTTTTGAACTCCTCACTAATGGTGCGTTAAAATCTCATCAATAAATATTTTCGATTTCAAGGTCGAATCAAGACAGCAACCAATCTAACTTCGATGGTGTCGCTTTGCTGCGTAAACTATTTGTGCACATGGGGGCAATCATGCTCTTGACAAGCAATTGTTCATTTTTTGATTGAAGGTCATTTTCTCTTCCGTTTAAAATGTTTTTTTTTTTGTGCGCTCATGCTTTTGATGTTTCTGAAAAAACTAATACCCTACAACTTATCACTGAGCAATTTCTTTTATATCGATTATGCATGTGTATCATTTTTGCTTGTTTGACCAAATATTGAGAAGAACCAACACTGTTAGAGCCTTTGATTCTTATGGGGTGTTTTCAAATGTTGGACTTTACATATAACTTAACTTTCAAGAGAGCTTAGAAAATATTTTACTTTTGAAACTATGGGATCCAATTGTTTGTTGGTTTTTTCACATCGCAATGGTGTTTTCTTCCCTAGCCAATTAATATGAGGGACATCTAGTTCAAATAATGAGGGTACTTCTCTAAACTCTTTTGAAAGTTATTCTTTTTGTAAATTCGAGCATTCGAAAGTAAGCCCATGACCAATCTAACTTCAATAATGTCACCTTACTGCATCACGACTATGATCACCCATTCATGATCATATGTTATCTTCCACACCTTATTAATATGAAGAAGTGGTACTATTAATGTCTCTAACATATTTCTATTCATCACAATAGATTTTCTATACCTTATTAATGTGAAGAAGTGGTTTAAAGGCTGGCCGAACCTATTTAAAGTTACCCAGCTAACAGTTATTCCTAATCAAATACGCATTCCGCTGTATTGGTGCTCCTTTCTACTAGTTAAAACATAGAAAAGTAACAAGTTAAAAGGCTTTAAAAAAAAAAACTTATTTAGGTAAGTATCTTTTGGCACATAAGTTAATTTTACAATGATGTTTACAAAACTAACTGAAGTGAAAAAAGAAACTAAATGACTTAAGTGAAAAAGTAACCTATTTGGTGGTATCCAAAGAGACCCTACATATGTCCTTTCGATGCTCGGCTTCTTTTCCATAGACAACTGGTTGTTATAGCTGCAGCATGCCTTTTTTCTCTTATTCAAAATTGTCATGCATTGAATCTTTTTCTTTCTTTCTTCTTCTTCTTCTTCTCTCTCTCTCTCTCTCTCTCTCTCTCTCTCTCTCTCTCTCTCTCTCTCTCTCTCTCTCTCTCTCTCTCAGAATAAGGAAAAAAACAAGAAGCCAAACTGCTCTTAACAGAGAGCACTACATTCTCCAATCTCATTTTTTAAAACTGGTAATGGTGGTAGTCTATTAGTTTTCGAGTGAGGATTTACACTATCAACCCAAAGGAACAATTGTTTTCTGCAGTTTTTTTTTTTTTTTTTTCCAGAAATTGATTATAGCAAGTGACCTTTGTTATTCTAAGCATCCAATAATGAAGTTTACTTTGATAATGGCAGAGGACATTGATATAGTAAGTACTGCTTGATTTTTAGATCATTGACGTATAGAATGGATTGTTTTCATTAAGTCGTAGTTGTTTCTTTGTAGATCTCTTGAGATTTTTCATGTTGGAAAAAAGAAAATTGTCAAATGTCACACACTCCAATTATTTTCAAGCAGAAGATCCATGTTTAAAAATTAAATAATTTTCAGAGCATGTTTATGAAAACACTACATTTGCTACCAATGAATGGTGTCTTCTCGAGTAAGAAGTCTTTGTATTGTTATCCAATATTATAATTTTACAGAATCTTGTATTCAAGTGGTCAAGTATGTGTTTAGATGCCTTGAATGGTGTTGAGTAGTTCTATCAAGGAAATACTGTTGAGATCATTTACAGCAGAGTTGAATGGGTAAGCTTTAATAGTCTAGTTGAGTTACTAACCTTGAAAGACCATGCCTATACTTGCTAACTCATTTATAATTTCCTTGTTGTTTGTAGATGTTGCATAGGAAGAATGATGATATGAATCTGAACTCCTCTTGGAAAAGGAGTTAAAAAAAGGAATTAGCTAAGTAAAAAAAAGAATTAGCTGAGTAAAAAAGGAATTAGTTGCTCTTTCTCTCATACATAAACAAGGGATCATGTATATATGGATGTAAGTGTGTGCACACTCGTGTGGGTGTGTACACACACATGCATATATACATGATCCCCTGTTTATTAGTTGGTGAACTTCCACAACAGTGAAGCATTTTCTATTACTTGCATGCTTATGTGAAAGCATGAATCTAGAGCATTTGGCATACATTGAGTTCCAATAATTTGTTTCCAATTGGGTATTGAACTTTTTAGAAGTTGAATTATGTCATCTTTGGAAGATCAATAGCATGTAATATTGCTTAGATGAAGCGGTCTATTGCTATCACATTTAGTCTAAGCACCAAACAATATGGGATTTTGGTTTTGTTTGCAGCTACTGAAGATAACCTTGTGCTTTTGCCATTTAAAGTGCAGAAAAAGGAGTAATGATTACTTCTTTTGTTGAAGAAGATATTTGTAAAATTCAAATGGATGATGTGGGACCAAACACTTTCATGTCAATATCAACGAGACTAGAACAAGATTCAAAGTCTAATCTTGTCAATATTGATAGGAGATAATTAACGTGTGCGTTTCTGCATTTTTGAGTTCCATCAACAGTCCTGACATTTGATGGGACAGTTTGAGGTTTCACAGATTTAGACGTTAGGACCCAACCGCACATCTGGGGTTAAGCAAATTTGGGTTGGCTTGGGATTAATCACATGTATTTTGGTTAAGGTTTCATTAGCTTGAAAATCTTTAACATGCTCTCCAGTTTCTTTGTAAGGCAATGCTTTCATAATGACTGTTCTTGCTAAAACTTCAGTTTTTTTTTTGTTTTTTTTTTTTTAAAATTTATTTATTTAATGTTTTCGATATCTTAGATAGAAGTCCCAAGCAATAGAAATGGTTGGCAAATGACATGCTTCCTCGGCACTTGCTATTATGGCCTTTATGTGGCCTTCCAATCTCACATGTTATTTGAGCATAGATCTTCTAGTGAAGGAAGCCCATAAAGTCTCCTCCATAGCCCCAAAATCTGTACTTCACGTAGACTGGCAAAAGCTTTAAGATCGACTGTCCACCAGACATCAACCTTCCTCTTTCACCCTGATTTACAAGGCTTGTCATGGCAGAGGTTTGCATTGAAAACACTCGCATGACAACATTCTCCCATTCCCATCTAAAGCTAATATTTTCTCAAATTAACAGAGAAAGGGGGAGAGGCCAAAAATGAGTCGTGATATTTTCTTCTTTAAGGATTAGATGGCTGATACAAGTTTGTCTTTTTAAAAATACTCAATAAATAGTTTGCCTTTCCAAAATAATTAAAAGATAGACACAATTAAATTTTTTAATAGTTGAATGGATTGTGATGATCTAATATGCTGATTTTGTTTGATGTTAACCGAATCTATAACATAAACTGACACAATAGTGGTAACTAATGTATACTCTATTTTGGGTAAGCTGATTTTATTTTCAGTTTTTATTGTCAGTATGCCCGTTTGTAGATCAATCAATACAGGCTTTTCTGGTTATGAAACTTTTATTTGTCCTGCAGATATTCATACTTCAATTGAAACTTTTAAGATTAACCTGCGTAGCTGATCTTCATACTTCAACACAGACAATCTCTCTCTCTCTCTCTCTCTCTCTCTCTCTCTCTCTCTCTCTCTCTCTCTCTCCCTTCAGATATAGGAGGCCATAAAGTGGGCCATGATCTGAGACAGCCTGCACCCCACTTGTGGGGTCCACCATAATATTTTTATGTTATCTGACCTATTCAACAGGTAACTCAGATTTGGAAGAAGAGATTTCATATGTCAGCATGATCAAGAACTTCCGTAGGCCCAAGCCGTGGGGGCCTACCATAATTTTATTTGTTATCGGTCTCACATACTTGGATGAACGGAAAACACAGATATTAACTCGATTCTCAAATTCTGTGGGCCCCAAATTTTTTCAGAAAACTGTGGGATCTCTGCATCCCCTGTCAACCTAGGGGTCTGGTTCAAATTTATGCCATACATCAGGTTTTGAGGTGGGACCAATACTCTCCAACGTGGTTAGTGGTGAAACCCCACCTTATTATTAGTGTATATATGTGGTGGGCCCCATAGTCGTGAGGGCCCACCACTGACGTGATCTCTCTCTCTCTCTCTCGCTCTCTCTCTCTCTCTCTCTCTCTCTCTCTCTCTCTCTCTCTCTCTCTCTCTCCCTCTGTTTCTATCCTTGCCTCTCTCTTTGAAATATAGGGCCACAATGTGAGACAGCGTGCACCCCACCTTGTGGGCCCACCCTGATATTTTATGTCATTTGAACTGTTCATTAGGTCACTCAGATCTGGAAGAAGGGAAAGTTCATATGTCAGCATGATCCAGACCATCTTTAGGCTCACGCCGTGTGGGCCCACCGTAATGTTATTTGTTATTATGTGGTTCCACGCTGTGAGGGCTCATTGTAATGTTATTTGTTAAGGAACTTGTTGATGAGGTCTCACATAGCTGGATGAATGGAATACACTAATGCTAACTTGATTCTCAAATTCTGTGGGCCCCTATTTTTGTAAAAAAAACTGTGGGATCTGGATATCCCCTGTCAACCTGGGCGTCGGGTTCAAATTCATGCCATTGGGGACACCACACCTTATTGTTAGTGTATGTATGCGGTGGCCCCCAATGGTGAGGGCCTGCTACTGATGTGATCTCTCTCTCTCTCTCTCTCTCTCTCTCTCTCTCTCTCTCTTCTTTGAAATATAGGGGCCCACAAAGTGGATCAAGATGTGAGACAGCGTGCACCCCAACTTGTGGGGTCCACAATGATCTTTTTATGTCATTTATTCATTAGTCACTCAAATCTGGAAGAAGGAAAATTATGTTAGCATGATCCATAACTTTTGTGGGCCCACGCCCTAGGCCCCCACCATAATGTTATTTGTTATCCGACTTGTTGACGAGGTCTCACATACGTGGATGAATGGAAAACACATTAGCTTGATGCGTGCTGTGGGCCTCATATTGGCGAGGCCCCACCACTGACGCTCTCTCTCTCTCTCTTTCTCTCTCCCTGTGTTTCAATCCCTGCCCCTCTTTCTCTGAAATATAGGGGCCCACAAATTGGCCCACGATGTGAGCAGCATGCACCCCACCTTGTGGGGTCCACCGTGATATTTTTATGTCATCTGACCTATTCATTAGGTCAGCATGATCAAGAACTTCCGTTGGCCCACATCGTGGGGCCCCATCATAATTTTATTTGTTATCGGTCCTCACATACCTGGATGAATGGAAAACATAGATATTGACTTGATTCTCAAATTCTATGGGCCCCACATTTTGTCAAAAAACTATGAGATCTGGACATACTGTCCACCTCACCTTATTGTTAGTGTATTTATGTTGTGGGCCCCATAGTGGCGAGGGCCCACCACTGACTCTCTCTCTCTCTCTCTCTCTCTCTCTCTCTCTCTCTCTCTCTCTCTCTCTCTCTCTCTTTCTATCCCTGCCTCTCTCTCTCTGAAATATAGGGCCCCACAAAGTGGGCCATGATGTGAGACAGCGTGCACGCCACCTTTTGGGCCCACCCTAATATTTTTATGCCATCTAACCTATTCATTTAGGTCACTCAGATCTGGAAGAAGGAAAAGTACATATGTCAGCATGATCCAGACCTTTTGTAGGCTCATGCCGTGTGGGCCCATTGAAATGTTATTTATTATTATGTGGTTCCATGCCATGAGGGCCCATCGTAATGTTATTTGTTAACACACTTGTTGATGAGGTCTCACATACCTGGGTGAACAGAATATACTGATATCAACTTGATTCTCAAATTTTGTGGTCCTCTATTTTTGTCAGAAAACTGTGGGATCTGGACATCCACTGTCAACCTGGGGGTCGGGTTCAAATCCATGCCATTGGGGAGACCCCACCTTATCGTTAGTGTATGTATGTCGTGGGCACCATAGTAGTGTGGGCCCACCACTGACACGATCTCTCTCTCTCTCTCTCTCTATATATATATATATATATATCCCTTTATTTCTATCCATGCATCTCTCTCTCTCTCTCTCTCTCTCTTTGAAATATAGGGGCCCACAAAGTTGGCTACAATGTGAGACAACGTGCACCCCACTTTGTGGGCTCACCCTGATATTTTTATGTCATCTGAACTGTTCATTAGGTCACTCAAATCTGGAAGAAGGGAAAGTACATATGTCAGCATGATCCAGACCCTCTTTAGGCTCACACCGTGTGGGGCCATCGTAATGTTATTTGTTATTATATGGCTTCATGTCGTGAAGGCCGATCGTAATGTTATTTGTTAACGAGTTTGTTGATGAGGTCTCACATACCTGGATGAACGGAATACACTGATAACAACTTGATTCTCAAATTCTGTGGGCCCCTATTTTTGTCAGAAAACTGTGGGATCCGAACATCCCCTGTCAACCTGGTGGTCGGGTTCAAATCCATGCCACACCCCACCTTATTGTTAGTGTATGTATGCGGTGGGCCCCATAGTGGCGAGGGCCCAGCACTGATGCGATCTCTCTCTCTCTCTCTCTCTCTCTCTCTCTCTCTCTCTCTCTCTCTCTCTCTCTCTCTCCCCGTTTCTATCCTTGCCTCTCTCTTCTTTAAAATATAGGGGCCGACAAAGTGGGCCATGATGTGACTTTTGTGGGCCCATGCCCTGGAACCCCCACAATAATGTTATTTGTTATCCAACTTGTTGATGAGGTCTCACATAACTGGATGAACGGAAAACACAGACATAAGCCTGATTATAAAATTCTATGGGCCCCTTTTTTGTTAGAAAATAGTGGGATCTTGATGTCCCCAATCAACCTTGGGGTCGGGTTCAAATTTATGCCATACATCACCAGGTTTTGGGGTGGGACCTATACTGTCTAGGGTTGAAATTCAGGAGGGTTCAACCCGACAGACCCAAAATTGGGTTGGTCTTGGGAGATGTATCGGGTTCGGTTTCGGGCTTGGGTTATACAAAACCAACTCGATAAAGTTTTGGGTTGGGCTCGGGTTGCCCGACCCAACCCGAACTTGATCAATATATAAGTTATAAATTATCCACCCGACCGAGCCCACTTGGATTGGTTTGGGTTAAGAATTCCAACCTGAGGTTAGGTTGGAATTGAGGTATTGGAACCTTGGTTTTATAGCACCAACCCGACCCAACCTGCCTGCTTTTCAGCCCTAACATTGTCCAACTTGGACAGTGGGGACACCCCACCCTACGTTTTGTATATATGCGGTGGTCCCCATAGTGGTGAGGGTCCACCACTGATTCTCTCTCTCTCTCTCTCTCTCTCTCTCTCTCTCTCTCTCTCTCTCTCTCTCCCCCGCCGTTTCTATCCCTCCCTCTTTCTTTTTCTCTGAAATATAGGGGCCCACAAAGTGGTCCACGGTCTGAGAGTGTGCACCTCACCTTGTGGGGTCCACCATTATATTTTTATGGCATCTGACCTGTTCATTGGGTCAGTCATTTCTGAAAGAAGGGAAAGTCATATGTCGGCATAATTTATAACTTTTGTGGGCCCTGCTGTGGGGGCCCACCGTAATGTTATTTTTTTTATTATCCAACTTATTGACATGGTATCACATACTCGATTAACGGAAAACATAGATATCAGCTTGATTCTCAAATTCTGTGGGCCCCAATTTTTGTCAGAAAACTGTGGCTGACTTGTGATTTAGGTGTGCCACACCAAGGTAAAAAGTTGAGAGGAATGTCCAATCCATGATTTATGTGTGGTTTGGAGGGTGGGTGCCTCACACACATTTTTCACTTGTGTGGTCCACCGGAATCATAGATGGCGTTGATTTTTAGGCCTTGGGCCTAACATGAGCTAACTTGTCTAATGGTCACGTGGCTTGTGTACATCATAGTGCGGCCTAGCCTAGCTCGGTTTGTACGCACGTACTGTGTCATGAGGCAGGAGATCACTAAAATCTCTCTCACTGACCAATGGAAAAAAATTGGAGGGCGGGTGTCCCCTATCTTGTAGCTCATTTGATCCAAGATTCTGCTGACTTTTGACTTGTATGTCTACTATTGGTTCACACACTCCATGTTTGGAGTAGATTTCAAACATACATGACAGGTTCACACACTCCATGTTTGGAGTAGATTTCAAAAATACATGACAGGTTCACACACTCCATGTTTGGAGTAGATTTAAAAAAGACATGATAGTGGACCACACCCTAGCTAAATCACATCTTTTGGTCAAATGACCTTTACATCACTTAGCAGTTTGCCAAGCTACATAGGCCCTGGCCTCACTTAAGACAGTGAGGCCCTTAGCGTAGGGGCACCTTAATATATCTAATTTTCCAGATCATTTTAGGGCCTTAGACCAAAAGCGACAATCCATAGTATAGGAAACAATGGTAATTGACCATGTTACTACTAAAAACTTCCCCTTTATGATCAATCACCATTGTTTCTTATGATATGTTCCACCAGAGAGTTGGATCTACTTCATTTTTGGGATCATGCCCTAAAATGATTTGACAAAATGGATGTACCACCTGGATTTAGAATACTTATATCAATGTGGGCTCATGGTAAGGGCAGACTGTCATGGGTGACGCATCCCCACACCCAATCCGCTCCTCGTCGCACAAGCCATTCACCCAACAGATTATCAAGTGGGCCCCAACGCAAGTCCTTATTGAAATCCACCCTGTTTCACCAGGTCACTACAAGACAATATACTTTTACCGGCAGCCAAAACCGCCGCTAAAAGACGAAAAACCGCTGCCAATACTTTTTAGCGGCGCTAGTCAAGCGCCGCCGGATGGGTTTGTCGCTAAAAGCTAGAGCGGCGCTAAGGTGATTTAGCGGCCCTTGTACGAGCGCCGCTGAACATTATTTAGCGGCGCGCTTTGTGGCTTCAGCGACGCTTTTGCTTAGCGCTGCAATTTCCATCAGAAGCGCCGCAACATATAATCAAAGCGCTGCGAGAAGCGCCGCTAAAGTCTTTGTTCAGATTTAAGAGGGCCCAGTAATTTTTTTATATTATTATATATAATTCTATTGAAACCTGCATTTTTTTTTTATATTTGAAACAAAAAATGTTGCAATATAATTAAAACTAAATTTTACACAAAATTTATATTACTATATGATAAAAAAAATATAATATTTATTACAATAAATTGAAAATGGTCTTGAATTATAAATAAATAAACAAACAAATCCTCTATATGGTATACTCCTAGCACCTGCACACATGGCCAAAAAAAAAAAGAGTCGAAAAGTAGCATTCAACAAATTGATGCATGGAAAACAATCAATCCTTTGTCCTTAAAAAGTCAAAAAACTATCAAGTGATTAGCGCTCTCATTCCTCTCTGTGACAAAGAAAACATCTACAACATACCATGTCGAAACATAACAAAACTTCAGTTTATGTTGTTTGGGAGCTTGACAACAAGGATTCACCCACGCATAAAATCCGAGCCAAATGATAAATTAAAAATGGTCTCGAATAAATAAATAAAAACAAATCCTCTATATGGTCTACTACATCACGAGTGGCGTCAAAAGGTCAAGTGCTTGTAGGACTAAATTCGTGCACAATTGATTAAAAGGCTGAGGTTATCCTTTCCCCATTTTCATATTAACAAGAGTCAAGGAAGCATTTCAATTCTTTATAGACAGTTGGAAACACAATAGCAAATACATACCATGAAGAAGGGGTCAAGGGCCAAATGCCAAAAGTCTTTCCAACAGTTTTAGTGCTAGAGGATTTGCATTTATTATTAGAATAGGTAGTGAAAATCTCATATTTATCTCAAAATACTCACTTAGTTTTTTATGCCAAAAATCCAAATTCAATACTTGCATAAAAGCTCACCTTTGAATAATAGACATTCCACACAACTTCTTGTAGAAGTATACTCCAGTGTACATGGACCCTGGATAGAGAAAAATGAAGTCCACTCCGATGCATCTCTCATGTTGATGATGCATTGTGATCGACTGCAAGCAAACGACATGACCCAATATTAAGATAATCAAATGCAGACATTATCAGTTAGAGGAATAACAAACTACTCAAATGCCAACGCTATCAGTTAGAGGAATAACAAACTATGTTACATAAATGTGAGGGAATGAACAGATAGTGCATGGCTTACATGAAGTTATATTTCAGGCTTCTAAACAAGAAATCATTTGTTATGCATGCCTCTTTGTCACGAAATGCATGCCTCACCAAGTGAAGCCTTCATCTAGGCATACACATCTAGCATTTGCTTGATAATCACCTATGTCATTTCTGATAATTTTGGAAAGGTTTTAAAAGAAATACTAGGAATCTACACATGACATGATGGTTAACTATGAAGGGCAATAAGATCACATGGTTACTAAAATTGAAACCTCCTAGATAACTAACAATATTGAAATTTGTCACAATAGCTGGAATATCATGAAAGGATCCATAAAAGCATTGTTTTATACAAGGCAACCAATCAAGGAAGTTCTCTAGCTATGCATCTCTATATGAATTGTGACTCGATTCACCGCACTTGGAAAAAAGATCGGTTGGCAACCACTAAAAAAAAAAAAAAAAAAACAATATTCAATAAACGATGTTTGACAATTAGAATCAATGCATCAAAGCTACCCCTTTGTTGAATTGAAGGCAGATCATGGGAATTCAATTAGAAGTCGCCCCAATGCGCCAACCCAATTTCACACAGATTCCCAATTTTGACTTTTGTGTATTTGAGATAATATATTTTCATAAAAAATAAAAATAAAGTGGCAGTTTCAACACTCTGTAGGAATTGTTCATACATATTAGAGGGCATCACATATCAATTGCATTCAGAAAAGCTCATTGCAGAATGTCAGAATGTTTACCTGAACATCCCAAACTGGGTAATTATGACCCTTGTAGCACACAAGATTTGCATTCAACTTGGTGCTCCACAATCGAACTGCAGCAGGCAAGCATTAGATTAGGGACCCAATTGATGAAAAGAAAGTAAGATGACAGAGAAGATACATACTTGTTGAGTCCGAAGAAGAAGAAAGAATAAAGTCTCCAAGATGACTAAACATAGTTGAATAAACAGGCCCAACATGACCGAAACAATGTATAAGATCTTTTCCCATCCTCTGAACCTAGCAATTGCTCGCTAGGAAGAGATTCATTTTCTCCCGCACATTAACTGAAACCAACACCATTTAACACACATTACACAACCTCCTTAGTGGAACCATCTTGGCAAGATTAATACATACGAGATAGACAGACATAAATGTAAAGAGGCTTTGCTAGCCCCATAAACGAAAAACATGCCAATCCGGCAGGTGTGGGGCATTAGAGCATGCATAATGTGGGATGCACAAGCTCAATCAGCATTATGTCATCACGAATGTGGATTTTGATTGCAACGGCTATACCAACATTTTCAAGGTTTCAACTTCCATTAAACCAACATGGATATAAATAAATAAATAATAAAGAAAACTATAGAAGTTGCATTTTGTACCCGACCATTAGTCAATGGCCTGACATCAGCAAGCATAGCACTTTTGAAACCCACTTGTTGCTTTTAGTCCAATGGGCCAACGGGCTAGACCATAGGTTAAGGTCCAAGCAAATGTTGTATAGATGCTCATGTAGGAAACTACGAAGCAAGCAAATCAAGAAAAAATATTCATAATTCTGATTTTTCTCGAAGTCATATTTTCACTAAAAGAACTGCAATCCACCCAAAATAAATCTCTATTTTTTTGTTTGAAAAGGGGAAGGGGATAGAACCATGAAACCATTTAAAAGTATATATTCAATCAAACCATAGATGTGTACAAAAACATTGGAGTACAACCAAATATATAGATTCATCCAAATGTGAGCAAAAACCACCACAGTATCCAAATCCAAATTACCATGGATTCTTCCAAAACCATGCATTTTTCACCAAACCATAGATGTACCCAAAAACCATAGTAGATGTATCCAAATCCGAATTACCATGGATTCTTCCATTTAAAAACTTAATAAAACAGATTCTTATGGCCTATCTTTCTCTCAGTTTTGACATGTTAAAAACTGAATCATCAAACTGAACAATGCAACTGGCATAGTAAACTGTTGATTAAAAAAAAAAATCTGTTTTGTATACAAGAAGCCAAGTTGTATACACTAAAATGATTATAAAAAAAATCTGTGCATGCACTAGATGATAACTAAACTGAATTTGTGCTAGTAGAGAAAATACTCAAAATGTATTAACAGTAATGTTCTAAAAGGCGATTATACGAGTGAAGCACTTGGCTGTTGCAAGGGAATGGAAACGAACCTGCTGTTTGGGAGATTCTTCAATGCATTAGGTACAAAACTCCTGTACCACCCAATGAAACCGTCACGTGCCACGATACCTGCATTCACATTGGGCAATCAAAAGATTGCTTTCCTTCGCAATGCATTAGGTACAAAACTCAATCACGATACCTAACCATTAGATGGAAGTCAATCTCCAATGCACAAATAATCAAATACCCAACCATTGATTGATTCAATAACCGAATAGCATCAATTCCATGCCTACCACTAATTGGTTAAAAAAAAAAAAAAAAAGTTAACTGCATCTGGTGCAAATATCCAATATGCTCAAGATCACAAGCCAGGTGACTCTGGATCTAAACATTCCAAGACTCCCAATGAAGTCATTCTTTATAAGTCTTTCCAACCCATAACCCAACAATCAAGGCTGAGATTTTAACAAAAATATGGCCATCAAAACCCAAACTTGAAATGACTTCGATTATAAAAAATCAATAATGAATTTAGAACTTTTAACAGGATAGCCATGATTACACCTACAAAAATCTTCATCCAAGAATCCCATCCGTCAATTAGTTGACTCTTCCTGTCGTGTATGGACTGTTTGCCTATGTTTATCCATGACCAAGATGCCATGCACACACATTTAGATGCAATATTAAGACACTCCCACACCATAGAAAGTAGATACACATCCCTTTTTTTGGGGGGGATAAACACATCCTTCTTCTATACAAATGTGAACAAATCCATGTATAAACAATTGCATTCTAAAAAGTGCAGACAAGTTCATGCATCAAAGCACACTACAGACAACACTATTAAGAAGCACCGGAGAAAAAAAATTAAGGGAACAGTAGAAATTCAAAGGCAACAATTCAAGCGAGCAGAGATGAACCACTAAAACTCATGGCTTGGAGTTGCATCTACTAATACACTGAGAATATCATAACCACAATATGGCTTGGATCAGCACTTTCCAATGACATCATTAAGACATTTATTAGTACCAATCTTTAAAGTGTCATGTAGCAACCAGGAGTGTGTTAGCAAGGGAAAAACACCCAAAGGCATAAGTGTCCAGGTAAAACTGTCCATGAGACTACCTCCGATTGTTTTTTAACACACTCACAAACACATTCATTCATTCATTCATACATACATACATACATTGTATGCATGCATGTATATTCCGCAAGCATCCAGTCATCAAATCAAAGGTAGTAAAAGAACTAGAGCAACGGCGCTAGCCACACAACCTATCTAGTCCCTCCTTACAAGTGAAGGAATCTTCAAGGTATGGGTTGAGAACCTAGAAAATTTCTAGGATGGTTGAAGTTTGCAAAATAAGAGGAATGTTGGAACTAAAAGGTTATAGCCAAAACAAAGGGCAAAATTTCAGTGGTGGAACAAAAGCACCAGCTGTTCTGTTCAACACGTTTTCAAAATGGAAATGCATGCGCAATGGATGCTAGGATTCCACTTCCTTTGTTTTCATCACCATTACAGCCACTCACCAGTAGCATTAGTTGTCAAGCTAGCATCTAAGCCATTCTCATCCAAGCAATGAGTTGGCACACATGGCTCCATGTGTACATGATCATCAATAATATCTGAGTGTATCCAGGTAAGAGACTTAGAAACCTTGTACATACCATCTTTATCTTAAATACACAAATGTCAAAATGTTAGAGCACATAAATAATCAAAAAGGTAGTTACTTTATAAAGAAGATAAATATCAGATAGAGAACAGGGGTTCAGATGTTTCCAGCTGCTTTGCTATGCTTGGAAGAAGTTACTCATTCAGTATACTCTCAAAAATCAAGGAAAAAAATTTAGAGAAAGTAACCTAATTCAAACTTCGGTGAGTAGCATACTTGTATAATGGAGTTAACCTGCATTACAAAGGAAGATGGGAGTAAGAGAATGTTTCTTTGGTGTCTGTCATTCCAAAGATCTATATGAGTTGCAGTTAGAAGAGAATGTCATCCATTAATCATTTTGTTAAAAATAAGAAAGATTACATGAAAGCTAAAAAAAATATCCTTGGTTCGATTGGAAATTCCAAGCAAATGGATTCCTTCCCAACTGTCACTTCCTTGATTTTTATTTTATTTTATTTTTATTTTTATTTTTTTTACAAATAGGTACCTACACCATAGAATTCCTTCCAATTCTTTCCCAGTATCTAAACAAATTTTATGGATTCAACAGAAAAGAGGTGGGGACACCCTGTGTCTTAAAAAAAATAAAAATAAAAGTAATATATATATATATATATATAGAGAGAGAGAGAGAGAGAGAGAGAGAGAGAGAGATTAAATGTAAAAGAGTCATTGATCAAAGGGTTATGATATTGCTATATAAGAGTATCTATGTTTTGTTTGTTGCCCATCCAACCATACAAATAGCATGGCTTCATACAAAAAGGGTCTCGGTTGAAGCATTTCTTCAAATGATTAGAGTGTGGATTTGTTATGATACACATAGATAATGAGTCCCACAATAAAATAAAACTCTGGCCTATTCAAGCTTTTACAAACTAGAAAGCCAAGACAAAGCAATTGGCTCAGTGAATTTGAAAACCACCGACTCAGTAATCGTAGGAAATGAGAAAATATAAATGAAGAATCCTTGAAATCCAAGATAAGAGGCTCAAATTTCAATCTGAGAAATCGAGCATTATCAAGAGGAGGATGAAAGGATGGAGAGGAGAGGAAGTACACTGGATCTGAGCATATTATCAATGGAATCCGAATCCATGGTTGCCTGAAGCGAAAGCCCCTCGACAATTAGGGTTAGAAGAAGCGGAAAGAAATTGCAACCGAAGGGATCGTTTTCAAGATTGTCGCCTTCATCTACCGCCATTATTTGTGGCGATTTCACTGCAGCAGCAGAGATTCGCTCTTGTGATGAAAACTTCGGCACAGAGAGAGAGAGAGAGAGAGAGAGAGAGAGAGAGAGAGGAGTTCTAGTGATTAAACCCTAGCAGAGAGGCGGTCCCGTGACCAAACCCGAGAGAGAGAGAGAGAGAGAGAGAGAGAGAGAGAGAGAGAGAGAGCGTCGGGAGCGGTGAGAGGGAGAGAGTCGGGAGAGGGGAGATAAACAGGGCTAGGGCTTTAGGTGCAGTATTTATACCGATCGTTAATCGACGCCCATTTTAATTAGCGCCGATAAATTAGCCACATAAATTGTCGGCTAATCCAGTTTTTGTTGTAGTGGGTGCATCATCCATGTTAGGCCCAGAGTACTAAAAAATCAAATCAATCTATGATTCATGTGGACCATACAATTGAAATCAGTGTAGAAGCTGTGATGCCCACCCTTGAAACTTTTTCTCTTAGTGTGGCCTGATTTTTTAGCCCCAAGCATGAATTCTTTGTGTGGTACCTAATTTTTTTCATGGATTTCACATAATCTTTACACCGAGTCTTGTAAAAAAGATCAACGTTTTTCTCTCCGACTATTGCCCTTGGTCAGGCCTATCTTCATGGATGTGGCTAATTTTTTAGCATGAGCCGAGATGGTTAGCGTAGATAGGAGAAACATGTTAATGCGGGTCCCTTACAATTGAGGAGTCGAAAGTAAAATACATTAGGCGTAGTTTCCTACTCGCTGCAGACGACTTTTTATGTTTTTTTGGAAAGAGTTTAATAATGAGAGAGAGAGAGTCGATGGAAGAAGGGAGGATCAGTTGTATATTAAACAGGGGAGAAATTTACCACTGTACAACCGATTTGTTGAAAAATCTTAAATCTGATGTTGCTTCGACCGCCCACGACCGGTCGTAGGAGCTGCTCGACTGGTTGTGGGTTGCACGACTCGAAGTCCAACGAGCTCAGTTTTTGGTATCCGGGATTCACGACCGATCGAAGGGATAGCTCGACCGGTTGAAGGGGTCCCACAACTAGTCGTAGACTCGGCTCGACCAATCGTAGTTACGCAAATTTGTTTCCGAATTTGATGCGGACTGCGGATTCTGTGTCGCCTTTCGCAAGGGTGCGGAAGGAGAAGTTGCCTAAACTATAAATAGGTGTCCCTAGGGTTTTTCTAGGGTATGGAGAATATTTCTTAACCTTTCTAAGGGGTTCTAGGGAAATTAAAGGGTGTAGCAAAGGGTGAGATTCAAGGTTGTTTGAATCGGGTAAGTCCACTCTCTTGTTATTTCTGTTTCATAATGGATTTCTGTTGCTTTGTCTGTGGTTTTTTCCCGAAAGGGTTTTTCCACATTAAATATATGTGTTCTCTCGTATGTGCTTGGTGCCATTGAATTGCTATCCTAGATCTAGATCTGTGTGATTCCGCGGTTGAAATCCCAACAAGTGGTATCAGAGCAAGTTGTTGGGGCACAGATCTGAATCTGAGGGATTAATAATAATGACGAGCACTAGGTATGAGATTGAGAAGTACTCAGAAAAATAATTTTGAATTATGGAAGATTAAGATGATGAGTTCCTTAATCAAGCAAGGCGAAGATAGCTCTTGAGGAGCAGAAGTCTACTATGACTGATGATGAGTGGAATGCTCTTGATAAGAAGGCTTTATCATCGATCCATTTATGTCTCACGGATGAAGTTTTCTACAACGTCATGAGGGAGAAAACTGCGGCTAAGTTATGGGCGAAGTTAGAGGATGTCTATGCAAAAAAATTCTCTGAACATTGTCTGCACTTGAAGCGACAGTGGTATAACTTCAAGATGGCAGAGGGTGGAGATCTGGAGGCTCACATCAGCAACTTTAATAAATTAGTTTGCAAATTGCTGAATATGGAGGAAGTAATGAAAGATGAAGACTAAGCATGTATGTTGCTGAATTCTCTTCCGGCATTGTATGAGTCATTCAAGGACACTATGTGCAGCATGAATAAAACCCAGAGTGTCGACACCATTATCTCAGCCCTTCAAGGGAAGGCTATGAGACAGCTAAACAGCAACATGGGGGACATCTTCTGATGCACTGTTTACAGTGGATAAGAATTTTGAACAAGGTACAGGTTCTTCAGGTTCTAGATCCAAATCCAAGGGTAAGGGCAAAGGAAAGGTAAAGTGCTGGAATTGTGGGAAGGAATGACATGTGAAGAAGGATTGTGAAAATCTTAAATCAAAGAGGGAAGATTCTGAGACTTCATGCAGGGAGGCCAACGCTGCCACGTCAGATGGATGTGATGGTGATGTTTTATCTGTCTTCGCTCAGACGGTCATACAATGATCGTAAGGACGAGTGGATGCTAGACACAGGGGCATCTTTTCACATGACTCCTCATCGGAATTGGTTCACCAACTATAAGGAGTGCGATAGTGGATAGGTATTTATGGGCAATGACATTGCCTGTAATGTTGTGGTTGTTGGTACGGTACGCATCAGGATGTTTGATGGGGTAGAACGTACCCTGACTGATGTCAGACAGGTTTTTGATTTGAAGCAGAATCTGATTTCTTTTGGTGTACTGGAGGTAAAAGGATGCAAGTACACAGGTATTGATGGTGCTCTTAAGGTATCTAAGGGGACACGGGTAATCATGAAAGCGCAACGACTCGGTAACTTGTACAAGTTGATCGAGAGCACTTCAAAAGGTGGAGCTGTAGTGGATGTAGCGGATTCTGCCTCTGCACGTGTGTGGCATGTTGGGCATGGCCACATAAGCGGGCAGAGCAGGAAGGATCAGACGTACAGACAGGGATACAGAGCAGGTGGAGTAACCACTTGTGAGAAGAATCACACGGCATGATCGCATGATATCGGCGATGTACATGGATGACTCCAATATCGCAGGAGGATTCATCTTCTATTCAGATGGCTCTAGGTAAGCCTGATGCTGAGAAGTGGAAGGTGACATTGGCGATATGATGGATTCGTTGTACGAGACCGACATATGGGAGCGGGTGGAGCTTCCAGTGGGCCGGAAAGCGGTTGGATGCAGGTGGATCTTCAGGAGGATACAACATAGATGCAGGGCGAAGTTGGTAGCGAAGGGTTATGCTCAAAGAGAAGGGATCGGCTTCTCAGAGATATTCGCGCCAACGGTATAGCAAGTGTCTATTAGATTCGTGATTGGCATTGGTTGGCCAATGTGATCTTGAGCTGGAAGGATGGATGTAGAGTCAGCACTTTTGCAAGGGAAAGTGAATAGCAGATCTACATGAAGCAACCAAAGCGGTTCGAAGTTAAATGGGCTGAGAAAAGACTTTGCAGGAGGTCGTGGTTCGACCTGTTGCCTAGGCAGTAGTTTGATTCCTTTATGGATGAAGGATCAGGGGGCTGCAAAGATGGTTCTCGGCATTGGGACTGAAGGAGGAGTAGGCCTTGGTAATAACAGGAGGAATACCTTGTGTGTAGGTATTAATCAAGGACGTGATGGGCCAGATAAAGTCGGAGAGTGTTCCCTACGCGTCTCTCCTCAAGTTTTCTTCTGGAAATGTCCTAAAACAGATGAGGAAAAGTAGGATATCTCATGAGTCTTATTCGAATGCGGTTGGTAGTGTATGTCATGGTCTGGATTAGACCGGTTATTTCACAAGCTATCAGTGTTGTAAGCAAGTACCCCGGCAAACAATATTGGGTAGCGATGAGATGTTAAGAAGACTACGTCTTTCCTTTTGAGAAGACAGGAGCAAAGGTGGTTGAGCACGTGGATTTTGATCCGGTAGACATGTTCACCTAGATCGTTCTTACAGAGAAGTTCAAGTTTTGTGTAACTTCTTTGGGCTTGGCGATGGCGTAAAAGAATGACAGAGTGTGCACGAGAAGTTATGATGTGATGCAGAGATAAGAGAAGAGGTCAAGGAGCTACACAGTTGAAGATTGAAGATTTGGTGGAGATTGTTGAAAAATCTTAAATCTGATGTTGCTTCGACCGGTCGTGGGTTAGCCACGATAGGTCGTAGGAGCTACTCGACTAGTCGTGACTTGCACAACTCGAAGTCCAGCGAGCTCAGTTTTTGGTGTTCGGGATTCACAACCGGTCGAAGGGATGGCTCGACCGGTCGAAGGGGTCCTACGACCAGTCGTAGACTCAGCTCGATCAGTCGTAGTTACGCAAATTCGTTTTCGAATTTGATGCTGACTACGGATTCTATGTCGCCTTTCGCAAGGGTGTGGAAGGGGAAGTTGCCTAAACTATAAATAGGTGTCCCTAGAGTTTTTCTAGGGTATGGGGAATATTTCTTAAGCTTTCTAAAGGGGTTCTAGGGAAATTAAAGGGTGTAGCAAAGGGTGAGATCAAGGTTGTTTGAATCTGGTAAGACCTCTCTCTTGTAATTTCTCTTTCATAATGGATTTTTGTCGCTTTGTGCCGTGGTTTTCTCCCGAAAGGGTTTTCCACGTTAAATTTGTGTGTTCTCTCGTATGTGCTTGGTGTCATTGAATTGCTATTCTAGATCTAGATTTGTGTGATTCCACAGTTAAAATCCCGACACCATTTACCTTTTTGAAGCCCACTTCTTTTTACCTCATCAGAATAAGCCCCAGTTGTATTGTCGACTTGCCAATGGTCGAAAATGCCCATCTGGCATGTCCTTATGGCTACGAATTATAACCTTAACCATAAACGGACTGCCACAGACTTCTTTTTTTTTTTTTACATGGAGAACTTTATTCTACCTACAATTTTCTCTAATACATAATATATATATATATATATATATATATATATATAAACATATAAAAAAAATTTCTCTCTTTTTTCATTTCTTTTTTTATTCATTTAACCAGAATATCTTCTAAACCAAAATTAGTTACTTGACGTACCCTATATGATTTTGCGGTAGGAGAAGCTACTTTAGCCAACCAACCTAATTATTTTCCAAGATTCCATCAGGTTGATGGTCGAAAATCCATTTCATTTACTTCGAGATCAACTCCATGCATTTCACGGTCAATCCCAGCGATTGCTCTTCACTTCACGGTCAATTCCATGCATTTCACGGTCAATTCCCTTCATTTCACGGTCAATTCTGGCGATTCTCCTTTACTTCACGGTTAATTCCCTTAACTTCACGGTCATTACAATGCATTTCACGATCAATTTCGGTGATTCCCCTTCACTTCACGGTCAATTCCATGCATTTCACGTTCAATTCAATGCATTTCACGGTCAATTCCCTTTACTTCACGGTCAACTCGCTTCACTTCATGGTCATTTCCATGCATTTCACGGTCAATTCCCTTCATTTCACGGTCAATTCCATGCATTTCACGGTCAATTCCCTTTACTTTGTGGCCAATTTAATACATTTCACGATCAATTCCCTTTACTTCACGGTCATTTCAATGCATTTCACGGTCAATTCACTTAACTTCACGGTCATTTTCATGCATTTCATAGCTAATTCGCTTCACTTCACTGTCATTCCAGGCATTTCACGATCAATTCCCTTCACTTCACGGTCAATTCCATGCATTTCACGGTCAATTCCCTTCATTTCACGGTCAATTCCATGCGTTTCACAGTCAATTCCGGCGATTCCCCTTCACTTCACGGTTAATTCCATGCATTTCACGGTCAATTCCCTTTACTTCATGGTCAATTCAATGCATTTCACGGTCAATTCGCTTCACTTCACGGTCATTTCCATGCATTTCATGGTCAATTTGCTTCACTTCACGATCAATTCAATGCATTTCACGGTCAATTCCCTTTACTTCACGATCATTTCAATGCATTCCACGGTCAATTCGCTTCACTTCACGGTCATTTCCATGCATTTCACGGTCAATTCGCTTCAATTCACGGTCATTTCATGCATTTCAAGGTCAATTCCCTTCACTTCACGGTCAATTCCATGCATTTCACTGTAAATTTGATTTACTTCACGGTCAATTCAATGCATTTCATGGTCAATTCCCTTTACTTCACGGTCGTTTCAATGCATTTCACGGTCTTCATTTCATGGTCAATTCCATGCATTTCAAAGGGTCGATCGAGTCTAGATGGGGTCGACCCCGTTCGGCTGAAAGCTATTTGGGCTCCACTTCTTCTTTATACTGGGACCCATTGAAAGCAATTGGCATGAAGGTCAATGTAGAGGATGTATGTGACATAATTTCGGAGGGTCTAATGTTAAATTCTTGGAATCGCCGTATATTAAGAATCTATAGTTTCGTCAACAAGTTTGGGTGAAAATTAAAATCACAAGATAAATCTATAACTCAGATATGGTCTAAAGAGCTTTGAGGGGGAACGGGGTCAACCCCATCTGGATCCGGTCAACCCCGTCTTTGCAATAATTTCATAGGCTTTTGTATCTGTCACTGCAATTCAACGAGCCTAACGTGAAATTCAACGAGCCCGGCGTGAAATTGAGCGAGCCTAACGTGAAATTGACCGAGCCTAACATAAAATTCATCGAGCCGAACATGAAATTCACCGAGCCTAACATGAAATTCACAATATTAACATCTTCCATAGTGATTAACTACATGGGTTTAAATGCATGGAAATGACTGTGAAGTGAAGCGAATTAACCGTGAAACGCATGGAAATGACCATGAAGTGAAGCGAATTGACCATGAAATGCATTGAATTGACCATGAAGTAAAGGGAATTGACCGAGAAATGCATGGAATTGATCGTGAAGTGAAGGGAAATTGCCGGAATTGACCGTGAAATGCTTGGAATTGACTGTGAAATGAAGGGAATTGACTGTGAAATGCATTGAATTGACCGTGAAGTAAAGGGAATTGACCGTGAAATGCATGGAATTGACGGTGAAGTGAAGGGGAATCGCTGGAATTGATTGTGAAATGCATGGAATTGACCATGAAATGAAGGAAATTGACCGTGAAATGCACGAAATTGACCGTGAAGTGAAGGGAATTGACTGTGAAATGCATGAAATTGATCGTGAAGTGAAGGGGAATCGCCGGGATTGACCGTGAAATGCATGGAATTGATCTCGAAGTAAATGAAATGAATGAAATTCACCGCAGACTAATTGAAATTGACTGCGAAGTGAATGAAATGGATTTTCGACCATCGCCCTGAAGGAATCTTAGAAAATAACCAGGTTGGTTGGCTAAAGTAGCTTCTCCTACCTCAAAATCATATAGGGTATGTCAAGTAACTAATTTTGGTTTATAAGATATTCTTATTAAATGAATAAAGAAAGAAATGAAAAAAAAAAAAGAAAAAAAATTTATATGCTTATATATACATATTTATATAAATATGTATTACAAAAAATTGTAGGTAGAATAAATTTCTCCATGTAAAAAAAAAAAAAAAAAGGAAAAAGGAAAAAGAAAAATTGCACAGACTGCCGCCGCGGCGGTACGGATATGGCTACGGTTATAATTCGTAGCCATAGGGGGCCGCCAGATGGGCGTGGCCCCGTTAGATCAGCGTGGCCCCACCAGACAGGCCAGCAACTGGGGGGGCGCTAGTTCGGTGAACCCACCTCGGACAGTCCCTCTATGGCTACGATTATAATCTGTAGCCATAGGTCTGACTATAGCATATGACATTACCATGCTGCTTTGAACCATTGAAACCCTTTTAGGGGTCACGGAAGTTCTGGATCATTAATTATGAAATTTGTTTTTCCTCTTCATCCAGGTCTTTGTGACCTTATGAATTGATTGGATGGAAAATAAATATTATGGTGGGCCCTAAAAAGGTTTCAATGGTGAAAATCAATTTTCCACTGGTGTGGTCCAGTTGATCTTTGGATATGAATTTTTTTTTTTTTTTTTTTTATAATGCTCCAAAATGATCTCGAAATATGGATGAACATTGTGGATATAATAAATACATAACTGTGGGGGCATGTAACTTTGATCTCTTTTGAACCATTCGTACAACTTAGAGTTCGAGGAGCATCAGTGCTCGTCTTCGAGCACCAGCCGATCCACTTGAAGGTAAAAGCAGGGGTATTTTCGACCTTTGGCAAGTCATCTATACAGCTGGGGCTTATTCTGGTGAGGTAAAAAGAAGTGGGCTCAAAAAGGTAAATGGGCCATAAATGGGTCGTACAATGGTAAAATTCTCTTGGAGTTATATGATACTCTGGCATGCTATGACCCTTGATATGCAGGTACTCGGAACTTGGACTCGTGACTCACAATCAATTAAATTAAACTGTCTAAATTATAAACTTGCTGTAGCTAAGTATCATGCAGGAAATCATATTATTGGACACTTCCTATCCTCTTATTAGAAGATACGTTTAAATAGGTCCGTTGGATGCCTTTTCATTTTAATAGTCCAATAAACGTCCACTCATTTTTGGTTGATGATACACTTAAACTCGATCTCATAATTTGGACTGTGTAATTTTAATTATGTATGATTTTTATTTAAATTTCTTAGTGCATGTGTATCACCTATCACAGTCTGCCAGAGTATCAAAGTTCTTCCGGACAATGTAGGGATGGGGTTGCTTTGCGGCTTTGTCATCGTCGACGAATCACGCAAGCAAACAAAAAGAGCGCCTCATATAGTATAGTCCTAAGAAACGACGGTGAGGGATCTTTCTCGACTTTCTCGCCCTGCTCCTCTTTTGAGTAGTGCTCTCACACGGAACGTCTGTACGGATGATCCAAGCCGTTCATCAGGTAGGACGCACCTTTTGGGTGCCTAAACATGAAAGATCGAGCTGATCCTCTGTTAATGTGGGCCGCAGGTCTACAGAAGGATTGGATGTTTGGAAGGAATTGATTGACTGTCCATAATGATTTGGATGTGTAGTTCGTGAGATGAGATAACTATCTTGGTTCTCTGATCTGGAGAGTCTACACGGTGTGTCCTTGCTGATGGACGGTTTTTCTTATCTCCTGTGCGCCAGACTCATGTGTTGGTTTCCCACCATTTGGATAAGAGTACTGGCTATTAATTACATCCGAAATATTATTTTCCTTTGAAAAATTTGTGACTGTACGACCCATTTATGGCCCATTTGCGAGACCGAGCCCACCTCATTTTACCTTGCGAGAATAAGCCCCGGCTGTCCGGACACCTTGCCAAAGGTCGAAAATGCCCTTGCTTTTTCCTCCAAGCGGATCGGCTGGTGCTCGAAGACCAGCGTTGACGCTCCTCGAACTCCTACGAACGGTTCAAAAGAGATCAACGTTACATGGGCCCCACAGTTATGTATTTATTATATCCAGGACGTTCATCCATATTTCGAGATCATTTCGGAGCATTATCCAAAAAAAAAAAAAAAATCATATCCAAATATCAACTGGACCACACCACAAAGAGCAGCGGGAAAATTGATTTTCACCGTTAAAAGTTTTGTAGGGCCCACCATAACATTTATTTTCCATCCAATCTACTCATAAGGTCACAAAGACCTGGAAGAAGAGGAAAAACAAATTTCATAATGATCCAAAACTCCAGTGACCCCTAAAAGGGTTTCAACTGTAGACGTTCAATCCTCCACAGCCTTTAACAGTGTGGTCCACTTGATAGCTAGATCTGTCTTATTTTTCGTGTCAGCCTTAATACGAGTTCGCCAAAAAGATGGACGGTTTGGATATAACACATACCTCATAATAGGACCCACAAAAAGCGGTGGAATTACAACGGCAAAAAATAAAAAAAATAATAATAAATAAATAAATAAAACCAGGAACTTATGGCTACGGGGTTTCTATAGCTACGGATAATAACCGTAGCCATATCCCTCGCCCCTGCCATTTCGATATGTCCTTTTATATGTATCAAAAGTCTTTTGATATGTACTTCGATATATCGAAGGTCTTTCGATTAATCGAAAAAGGTCCAGAACTGTCCAGTGAGTTTGCCTCAAAAATCCTGCAATTTTTGATTAATCGAATGTCTTTCGATTAATCGAAAAAGGTATTTTTACCTTTAGCTACGGATTATAACCGTAGCCATAACTGTAGTCTGTGCCAATCTATGAAGTTTTTTATTTATTTTTTATTTTTTACATGGAGAACTTTATTCTACCTACAATTTTCTCTAATACATATTTATATAAATATGTATATATAAGCATATAAAAAAATTTTCTCTCTTTTTTTCATTTATTTCTTTATTCATTTAACAAGAATATCTTCTAAACCAAAATTAGTTACTTGATGTACCCTATATGATTTTGGGGTAGAAGAAGCTACTTTAGCCAACCAACTTGGTTATTTTTCAAGATTCCGTTTACATTCACGGTCATTTCAACGCACTTTACGGTCAATTCACTTCACTTCACGACCATTTCCAAGGACTTCACGGTCAAATCTCTTCACTTCAAGGCCATTTTCATGCATTTGACGATCATATCCGGACATTCCATTTAGATTCACGATCATTTCGACGCACTTCACGGTCAATTCACTTTACTTCATGGCCATTTCCAAGCATTTCACGATCAATTCTCTTCACTTCACGGCCATTTCCATGCATTTCACGGTCATATCTGGCAATTCCGTTTACGTTCACGGTCATTTCGACGCACTTTACGGTCAATTCACTTTACTTCATGGCCATTTCCAAGGACTTCAGGATCAATTCTCTTCGGTTCACGGCCATTTCCATGCATTTCACGATCATATCCGGCAATTCCGTTTAGATTCATGGTCATTTCGACGCACTTCACGACAATTCACTTCACTTCACTGCCATTTCCAAGCATTTCACGATCAATTCTCTTCACTTCACAACCATTTCCATGCATTTCACGGTCATATCCAGCAATTTCGTTTACATTCACGGTCATTTCGACACACTTCACGGTCAATTCACTTCACTTCACGGTCATTTCCAAGGACTTCACGGTCAATTCTCTTCACTTCACGGCCATTTCCATGCATTTCACGATCATATCCGGCAATTCCGTTTAGATTCATGGTCATTTCAACGTACTTCACGGTCAATTCACTTCACTTCACGGCCATTTCCAAGCATTTCACGGTCAATTCTCTTCACTTCACGGCCATTTCCATGCATTTCACGGTCATATCCGGCAATTTCGTTTACATTCACGGTCATTTCGACGCACTTCACGGTCAATTCATTTCACTTCACGGCCATTTCCAAGGACTTCACGGTCAATTCTCTTCACTTCACGGCCATTTCCATGCATTTCACGGTCATATCCGGCAATTCCGTTTACGTTCATGGTCATTTCGATGCACTTCACTTCACGGCCATTTCCAAGGACTTCACGATCAATTCTCTTCACTTCACGGCCATTTCCATACATTTCACGATCATATCCGGCAATTCCGTTTAGATTCACGGTTATTTCGATGCACTTCACGGTCAATTCACTTCACTTCACGGCCATTTCCAAGCATTTCACGATCAATTCTCTTCACTTCATGGCCATTTCCATGCATTTCACGGTCATTTCCATGCATTTCACGGTCAATTCCCTTCAATCCACAGTCAATTCCCTTCACTTCACAGTCAATTCTGGTGATTCCGTTTCATTCCACGGTCATTTCCATGCATTTCATGGTCAATTCCCTTCACCTCACGGTCATTTCCATGTATTTCGCGGTCAATTCCCTTCACTTTACAGTCAACTCCCCCTTCACTTCATGGCCATTTTCATGCAATTCATGGTCAATTCCCTTCACTTCACGGTCAATCCAATTCATTTCACAGTCAACTCCCTTCACTTAATGGTCAAATCCATGCATTTCACGATCAATTCTATTCATTTCACGGTCAATCTCCTTCACTTCAGTGTCAATTCCATGAATTTCACGGTCATTTCCATGCATTTCATGGTCATTTCCATTCATTTCACGGTCAATTCGATACACTTCATGGTCATTTCCATGCATATCACAGTCGTTCCCAGCGATTCCGTGTTGATTCACGGTCATTTTGGGGCATTTCATGGTAATGCCCCTTCACTTCACGGTCATTTCCACGCAATTTACCGTCTAATCGCCTCACTTCACGATCATTTCCATGCATATTACAGTCATTCCCGCCTATTCCGTGTTGATTCACGGTCATTTCGACGCATTTCACGGTCATGCCCCTTGACTTCACGGTCATTTCCACGCATTTCAGGTTTAGGGATTTAAGAATAGGTTTAGATTATAGGTTATAGGTTATAGGTTAAGGTTTAGGTTTAGGCTAAGGTTTAGGTTTAGGTTTAGGTTATAGATTTAGGGAATTGCCGGATATGACCGTGAAATGCATGGAAATGGCCGTGAAGTGAAGAGAATTGATCGTGAAATGCTTGGAAATGGCCGTGAAGTGAAGTGAATTGACCGTGAAGTGCGTCGAAATGACTGTGAATCTAAATGGAATTGCTAGATATGATCGTGAAATGCATGGAAATGGCCGTGAAGTGCAGAGAATTGATCGTGAAGTCCTTGGAAATGGCCGTGAAGCGAAGTGAATTGACCGTGAAGTGCGTCGAAATGACCGTGAACATAAACGGAATTGCCGGATATGACCGTGAAATGCATGGAAATGGCCGTGAAGTGAAGAGAATTGACCGTGAAGTCCTTGGAAATGGCCGTGAAGTGAAGGGATTTGATTGTGAAATGCATGGAAATGGCTGTGAATCAAAACAGAATCGTTGGGATTGACCGTGAAATGCATGGAATTGATAGCGAAGTAAATGAAATGAGCTAAATTGACCCCGAACTGATTGAAATTAACCGTGCAGTGAATGAAATGGATTTTCAACCATCGGCCTGATGGAATCTTGAAAAATAACCAGGTTGGTTGGCTAAAGTAGCTTCTCCTACCCCAAAATCATATAGGATATGTCAAGTAACTAATTTTGGTTTAGAATATATTCTTGTTAAATGAATAAAGAAAGAAATGAAAAAAAAAAAGTGAGAAAAAATTTTATATGCTTATATATACATATTTATATAAATATGTATCAGAGAAAATTGCAGGTAGAATGAAGTTCTCCATGTAAAATAAAAATTAAAAAAATTAAAAAATAAAAAAGATAAAAAAATCATACGCTGTTACAGACTACAGTTATGGCTACAGTTATAATCCGTAGCTATAGCTTCGATATATCGAATACACTTCGATAATATCGAATACACTTCGATAATATTGAAAATTGTAGGCTTTTTAATGCAAAGTCATTGGACAATTCTGGACCTTTTTCAATTAATCGAAATACCTTCGATATATCGAAGGACATATCGAAAGACCTTTGATATATAGCAAAGGACATTAAAAAAGCATGGGCTGCGGCTATGGCTACGGTTATTATCCGTCTATGGCTACGGATTATAACCGTAGCCATAACCGCAGCCCATGCTTTCGATGCCATCGATGACATCGAACACTAATCGATGACATCGAGCTTAAGTTGTCGATAACATCGAAGGTCTTTCGATATGTACTTCGATATATCGAATATCGTTCGATTAATAGAAAAAGGTCCACAACTGTCCAACAGTTTGCCTAAAAAATCCTGCAATTTCCGATTAATCGAATTTCTTTCGATTAATCGACAAAGGTATTTTATCTTTAGCTATGGATTATAACCGTAGCCATAACTGTAGTTTGTGCCCATCTATGAAATTTTTTAATTTTTTTTATTTATATTTATTTTTTACGTGGAGAACTTTATTCTAACTACAATTTTCTCAAATACATATTTATATAAATATGTATATATAAGCATATAAAAAAAATTCCTCTCTTTTTTTCATTTCTTTCTTTATTCATTTAACAAGAATATCTTCTAAACCAAACTTAGTTACTTGATGTACCCTATATGATTTTGGGGTTGGAGAAGCTACTTTAGCCAACTAACCTAGTTATTTTCCAAGATTCCATTAGGTCGATGGTCGAAAATCCATTTCATTCACTTTACGGTCAATTTCATTCACGGAAATTCACGGTCATTTCTGTGCATTTCACTTCACGGTCACTTCCGTGCATTTCGTGGTTCAATCGCTTCACTTCACCCCCATTTCCATGCATATCACGGTCATTCCCGCATATTCTGTGTTGATTCACGGTTATTTCGATGCATTTCGCGGTCCTGCATCTTCACTTTACGGTTACTTCCATGCATTTCGCGGTCCAATCGCTTCACTTCACCCCCATTTCCATGCATATCACGGTCATTCCCGCATATTCCATGTTGATTCACGGTCATTTCGATACATTTCGCGGTCCCGCGTCTTCACTTCATGGTCACTTCCGTGCATTTCGCGGTCCA
The DNA here is from genome assembly GCA_030180095.1 of Magnolia changhungtana. Lineage (NCBI taxonomy): Eukaryota > Viridiplantae > Streptophyta > Magnoliopsida > Magnoliales > Magnoliaceae > Magnolia > Magnolia changhungtana. The sequence goes on along the minus strand of JASAUF010000046.1, from coordinate 387,979 downwards.
ATTGCTTCACTTCACCCCCATTTCCATGCATATCACGGTCATTTCGACGCATTTCACAGTCAATTTCCTTCACTTCATGGTCATTTCCATGCATTTCACGGTCAATTCGCTTCACTTCACGGTCATTTCCATGCATTTCACGGTCATTCCCGCCTATTCCATGTTGATTCACAGTCATTTCAACGCATTTCACGGTCATGCTCCTTCACTTCACAGTCATTTCCGCGCATTTCAGGTTTAGGGATTTAAGAATAGGTTTAGATTATAGGTTATAGGTTATAAGTTAAGGTTTAGGTTAAGGTTTAGGTTTTGGTTTAGGTTATAGATTATAGGTTATAGATTTAAGGAATTGAGAATAGGTTAAGGTTTAGGTTTAGGTTATAGGTTACTGGTTATAGGTTTAGGTTTGGGTTTAGGTTATAGGTTATACGTTTAGGTTATAGGTTAAAGGTTTAGGTTTAGGTTATAGGTTAAAGGTTTAGGTTTTGGATTGAGAATAGGTTTAGGTTAAGGTTATAAGTTTAGGTTAATGTTATAGGTTTAGTTTTAAGTTTAGGTTGTAGGTTTAGATTTGAGAATAGGTTTAGGTTATAAGTATAGGTTTAGGTTAGGTTGTAGGTTAAAGTTTAGGGAATTGAGTTTAGGTTATAGGTTATAGGTTATAGGTTTAGGTTAAGGTTTAGGTTGTAGTTATAGGTTTTGGAATTTGAGAATAGGTTTATGTTATAAGTATAGATTTAGGTTTAGGAATTCGGGTTCGGGTTTATGTTCGGGTTTAGGTTATAGGTTTCGGTTTAGGTTATAGGTTATAGGTTTATGTTAAGGTTTAGGTTTAGGTTATAGGTTTTGGGATTTAAGAATAGGTTTAGGTTAGGGTGTAGATTAAGGTATAGGGAAATGGGGGTGAAGTGAAGGGGCATGACCGCGAAATGCATGCAAATGACCGTGAAGTGAAGGGAATTGACTGTGAAATGCCTCGAAATGACCGTGAATCAACATGAAATTGTTCGGGATGACCGTGAAATGCATGGGAATGATCATGGTTTGAAGCGAAGTGACCGCGAAATGCATGCAAATGACCATGAAGCGAAGGGAATTGACCGTGAAATGCCTCGAAGTGACCGTGAATCAACACGGAATTGTTTGGGATGACCGTGAAATACATGGGAATGATCATGGTTTGAAGCGAATTGACCGCAAAATGCATGCAAATGACCGTGAAGTGAAGGGAATTGACCGTGAAATGCCTCAAAATGACCGTGAATCAACACGGAATTGTTTGGGATGACCGTGAAATGCATGGGAATGATCATGGTTTGAAGCGAAGTGACCATGAAATGCATGCAAATGACCGTGAAGTGAAGGGAATTGACCATGAAATGCCTCGAAATGACTGTGAATCAACACGGAATTGTTTGGGATGGCCGTGAAATGCATGGGAATGATCATGGTTTGAAGCTAAGTGACCGCGAAATGCATGCAAATGACCGTGAAGTGAAGGGAATTGACCGTGAAATGCCTCGAAATGACCGTGAATCAACACGGAATTGTTTGGGATGACCCTGAAATGCATGGGAATGATCATGGTTTGAAGCGAATTGACCGCGAAATGCATGCAAATGACCGTGAAGTGAAGGGAATTGACCGTGAAATGCCTCAAAATGACCGTGAATCAACACGGAATTGTCTGAGATGACCCTGAAATGCGTGGAAATGACCATGAAGTGAAGCGAATTGGACCGCGAAATGTACAAAAATGATTGTGAAGTGAAATGCATGGAAATGGCCGTGAATTTCCGTGAATGAAATTGACCGTAAAGTGAATGAAATGGATTTTCGACCATCGACCTGATGAAATCTTGTAAAATAACTAGGTTAGTTGGCTAAAGTAGCTTCTCCTACCCCAAAATCATATAGGGTACATCAAGTTACTAAGTTTGGTTTAGAATATATTCTTTTTAAATGAATAAAGAAAGAAATGAAAAAAAAAAAGAGAGAAATTTTTTTTATATGCTTATATATACAATATTTTATAAATATGTATTTAAGAAAATTGTAGGTAGAATAAAGTTCTCCATATAAAAAATAAAATAAAATAAAAATAAAATAAAAAATTTCAGAGATGGGCACAGACTACAATTATGGCTACGGTTATAATCCGTAGCTAAAGATAAAATACTTTTGTCGATTAATCAAAAGAAATTCGATTAGACGAAAATTGCAGGATTTTTTAGGCAAACTCGCTGGACAGTTGTGGACCTTTTTCGATTGATCGAAAGACATTCGATATATCGAAATGGCTTCGGTTATTATCCTTAGCCATCGACAGCATAAGTTCCCAGTTTTTTTTGTTTTTTTTATTTTTTATTTTTTTAATATTTTTTTTGCTGTTGTAATCCCCACCGCTTTTTGTGGGTCCTATTGTAAGGTATGTGTTATATCTAAACCGTCCATCTATTTGGAAAACTCGGATTAAGTCTTGAGACGAAAAATAAGACAGATTTAGCTATCAAGTGGACCACACTGTAAAAGGCTTTGGAGGATTGAACGTCTACCGTTGAAACCCTTTCAGGGGTCACGGAAGTTTTGGAACATTATGAAATTTGTTTTTCCTGTTCATCCAGGTCTTTTTGACCCTATGAATAGATTGGATGGAAAATAAATGTTATGGTGGGCCCTACAAAAGTTTCAACGTTGAAAATCAATTTTCTGTTGTTCTTTGTGGTGTGGTCCAGTTGATCTTTGGATATGATTTTTTTTTTAGATAATGGTCCGAAATGATCTCGAAATATGGATGAACGTTGTGGATATAACAAATACATAACTGTGGGGCCCATGTAACTTTGATATCTTTTGAACCGTTCGTACAACTCGGAGTTCGCGGAGCGTCAGCGCTCGTCTTCCCACTTGAAGGAAAAAGCAGGGGCATTTTCGACCTTTGGGAAGGCATCCGTACAGCTGGGGCTTATTTTCGCAAGTAAAATGAGGTGGGCTTCGTCTCGCAAATGGGCCATAAATGGGTCGTACAGTCGCAAATTTCCTTTTTCCTTTTGTAGTTTAATCATCCACTGTGTTGCACATCTCATTTGATGAGGGAAATGAGACCATTGATTTAATAAATTCAAGAACCTGTTGAATTCATGAATTTGCATTGGATTTGGACGCCGTAAATTTCAAAGTCTAATGAAGTTTTAAGTCGTAGAATTTAAAAGCATTTATACCAATGTTAGAGCATTTATTATAATGAAATAACCTTGAGGGCCTGTTTGAAAAATGAAAGGAAACTTAATTTTTCATTATATCCAATGAAAGAAACGTTATTTTCCAACTTTGAGGGTCTGTTGGAAAATGTTATAGCATTTATTATAAAGGATTAACCCTTTTTTTTTTTTTTTTTTTTTTTTTTTTTTTTTTTTTTTTTTTGGGTTAGCTTGTTAGTACACACCCATGTCAGTACACACACTCCATATTAGCCACCCCCGCTAGGGATCGATACCAAGACCTCAAGTGTTGAAACCAAGTATCTCCACTCAGTCCGCCAGTTGAGCTATGGATCTAGGTGTTATTATAATGGATTAACTTAGAGGGCCTGTTTGAAAATGAAAGGAAATTAACTTTTCATTCCTTGTTAAGCCTTTATTTTGTATAGGAATTTGTGGGAAACTCAATCTCTAACTTCTTTTTTGTTAGAAAATTAATAAATTTAGTTTTCCACTCTCATATATATATATATATATATATATATATATATATATATATATATATATATATATATATATATATTCACATTAAGATGAGTTTCTGAAGAGTTAAAACCCAAATATGCCACCACCTACCTTCAATAACATTACGTGTTATATTTGCTAATGTAATCCCATCTTATTTTGGTTCCCATATAATTTAGACAATGCCATTACAATGTCATGTGTGCCAATCATGCCATTTGGTTCTTATAACCTTACATTTGTTACATTAGTCCTTGAAACTCGTGTATTTGATCCCTATAACTCAAATTTGCCATCCACTTGTTTGGACAATATCTGACATATTCAAATTCGATGATATAAATGCAGCCACATGACATGTATAAATCTTCACAATGTATATTAAATATACGAAAGACATCTCATTAATGATCAGATCTTCGAAGAGTGAAAATGAGAGCTTAAGATGTCCTAGAGGGGAGGTGAATAAGATTATGCCAAATAATCGAAATAAGTACTGAATATGTAAAATCAATCCAAGTTTTCAATTGGTACTGAAACGTTGATTCCAAATAATTCGTAGGACAACCTTCACTTAAAGTTTTAGGCAGGACAACCTTATTTCACGAATTTCTTTAAAATCAAAACCTTAAACTTTGTAAGAGTAAATAAAAGTAAGATATTGTAACATTTACCACTTTAATTGAAAATTAAATACAACCATTCACCACATAAAAAGTAAAAGGCATTCACCACATAACACAAAGAATTATAGTGTTTTATTGTTTTAAAAACTGTCTAAAAAACAACCACACCTACTCAACTCACAAAATTACTCTCCATGTAATTTTAGCTTTCACTATGAAGAAGGTTTTCCCAAGGTCACCTTAAAACCTGATACAATATTTGTGATTTTACCAGGCTATCACAATCAAACCCTTTACCAAGATTTTCAGGCCATCTCAGACAGAACCTATGACACTGAGATTTTCAGGTTATCTTAGAAAAACCAAATAAAGATTAGAAAGTATACTTATCTTCACCGTAGAACATGTATCAGAAGCTTATGGCCTTAGAACCGCTTCTTAAATGTCGATTGTTCCTTGTTCAGTCAGATAGAAAGGGTCCAGGGTGCTATTGATTTTAATTAAGTTCAAACCAATGGCTACTTGTGTTAATTCTCTTAAATCTTAAGAGATAAGTATAATTTAATTTCTTTAGAATTAGAATGGAAATATCTTGAGATTAAGGGAATTAAATAAAAACCTGTAAATAAAATTTATAAATACCGTTCAAATAGCTTGCTAATAACTCGAGCTTCTCTCTCTTGCAGAAGGATTTTGACAATTAACTTAGATATTTCGGATGAGCTTAATTTATAGGCAAAGAAGTTTAATCTTCGACTAGCCCGATGCAATCTTTGACTAGCTCGAGCAGACTATATTAAGTTCAACAGACTTTGGATCGCGCAGGATAAGATGTAAGACCCGTATCCTAGTCTGTACCGTTCTGTATACTTCCGCGGTCCTTTCGGTCGAATTCCGGCAATCCTCGACCCATATCCGACGTTTGTGCGCGATCCTAAGTCGGGTCCCGCATACCAAAGCCGGCTCGATTCGAAACTTGTACCCTAGCGACCGCGCCATCACCGCGGTTCTAACGCCGCGACTCACACACCGATCTGATACCCAGGGTAGAAGATGTCGGCCTGCGTTTATTCCGAAGAAATGCCGCGCGTTACGAATCCGAGGGAATCTCTACAACAAGTCCCATCAATCAACCATAAATGCATCCCTTATCCAAGTACAACCACCCCACTCCTCATTTTCGCACAAGTCGAACCTCTCTCTCCCTCACCATCCCTTCTTTAAAAGTTTCAAACTAAACCATCCCTCTTTTACCCATTTTTCAAACCACCCCATACCATCCATTCTTTTCTTATTTTATTCCTTTATTCCATTTTCTTAAGCTCTCTCCCAAGCAACCCAAGACACTCCATACGTCCAAGCTTCCCTCTCCCTCCCAAGTGTGGTCCACCTTCTCACCTTCCATCTATACCTTCTCATCTCCCATCTCAACCATCCAAACCTCATCATCCATTGTTCAAGGCGAAGGCAAGGAGCATTGGAGGCCAAGGAAGCAAGGAGGAGGGTTAGAGGTGGGCGATCCACCGTTAAATCTTTTTTTCTTATGGTCCACATGTTGGTGGGACCCGTTGTGATGTATGTGATGTATCAATGAGGGCCCATAGTGATGGGGTCCCTCTGTTGCACCATGGATTTCTCTCTCTTTCTCTTTTTCTCATCCTAGAATGTAGTGGGTCCACCAACTTATCTATTTCATCCATCAGATGGGGTGGCCCACCACATTTAGGAGATCCCATATTCCATACCTATATATATTATATTATATTATATATTATATTATCTATTATATTATATATATATATATGCGTACCAACATGGTGGGCCACGTCCACGTGGGACCCACCATGATGTCTATGAGCATCCACGTCGTCCAGCGTCTCTGGACGCTAGACGCTGTAAGTAGCTAACGTGAAGTGTGAACTGACGTGGTTGTACTAACAAGCTACCCATAATAGGTTTGGGAATGGGAGTTCAAGTAGGCCCCACCTTGATGTTTATGCATGATCCAAGCCGTCCATCCCAACCCTTCCATCATTTTAGGCGTTGAGCTGAAAAATGACACCGATCCAATTATCTAGCGGGCCGTGGCATTGAGAATGTTAGTATTTTCCGTTAAAACTTGGAAAAATGATTGTTGGGGTCCACAAGAAGTTTGGACTCACCTGAAACTTGGTTTGGACCCCTAATTTTGTGGGACACATGCAATGGACGGAGTAGATCTGGTTAATGTGGGTCCCACCTAGGATAAATAAATATATATATATAGCATGCATTTGCTGCCTTGACGTCCAACGTTAAATAGGGTGGGCCCCATTGGCCCCAGTTGTGGACCCTGCCATGATGTATGTTCTACATCCATGCCGTTCATTTAATAGGTCCCCTTTAATGATGCGTTGGCTCTAAAAAAATCAGTTATAAACAGTTCTTGGATGGCCCACACCATCACCACTCATGCGGTGGTATGCCAAACCACATGGAATCAAATGTTGGGGTCCACATGCAGCTTGGATACACCTGAAACTTTGTTTGGGCCCTTAAATTGGTGGGACACACACAATGAACGGGTTGGATTTGTGAACTACATCACGGTGGACCCCAGGACCACGTAACCGTACCAAAAGTTTAGTTGGCAAATAAACATTGCAGTGGCTCTGTCCACGTGACCTTTCAACAGGGTGGATGGAAAACGAATGTTACTGTGGGCCCTTGCTCACGTGACCCTATCAACAAGTTGGGTGGCAGACAAACGTATGGTAGGCCCCGTGTACATGTGGCTTTATCAACAGATTGGATGTAAAATAATCATTTTGGTGGACCACGTGCTTGGGACCCACCACTGATGTATATTGTATCCACACCGTCCATTCACTTTGTACCCACGCCGTCAATCCATGAGGTCCACCATGATACATGAGTTTCATCCAAACCACCAACCATTTTAGAGATTATTTTAAGGCCATTGTTGAGGGCCATCTTAATGTATTTGTGGCCCGTTGTTAAGGCCCACCTTGAATTGTATGAGGCCCATTGTGACATATGCAAGGCCCATGTGATTAGGCCCAACTTGATGTAATTGTGGCCCATCCAATAAGGCCCACTTTGATATTTATGAGACCATGGTTTGAGGCCCATTTAATGTATTGAAGGCCCATGGGTCGAGGCCCAATAGGACATACATGAGGCCCATTGTAGTGTGATTCCACCATGGTATATGTGTTGACCTTTATAGTGGGCTATGTCTTGGGAGCAATGATGGTTTGATGTCCACATTGTGAAGGTGATGTTGGTTAAATGTCCGCATTATCAATCTCCTAGGGCCCATTGATAGGCCCATACTTGTAGTGTGTAGGCCGTCTAGGCCCATCTTCGTTATGAATAGAGCCCATTACCACAACACATGTTTAGTATAGAGCCATAATTCATGATCATACGCATCATATGTATGCCTGATGAGAGAAGTGACTGATCATAGCATATGTCATTGGGCAGACTATTCCTGGGACCCACCTTGATGATGTGTCGTATATCCACTCCGTTCATGGTAGGTGAGACCCACCTTGGCATACATGCTCTATATTTGATTGTCCATCTGGACGAGTGGCGTAAGGTCACCATGATGTGTTGTTATATCCAACCGTCCTTCCGCTTGAGGACATGGACCCCACTTGAATGTATGTGGTTCTCCATCCGTCCATCTGTCCAGGGTAGTGTGGGAACTCGCCATGATGTATGTATTCACCACGCCACCCATCGGCATGGGGGCCACACCATGATGAGTATGTTTCAACCAAGTTGTCCATTTGTTTTGCTAAACCATGGACTGCCCCATTTGGCCCACTTAATATATATATATATATATATTATATGGGGCCCACCTGTTTGGTATTTGAGACCCATGAGTTGTGGCCTATTGTGACATATTCGAGGCCCATAGGATGTGGCCCCTCATGATGTATATTAGACCCGTGTCAGAGGCCCATTGTGATGTATTCGTGGCCTAAGGGCAAGGCCATTGTGATATGTATTAGGCCCATGATGTGCGACCCACTTGATGTATTTCGAGGCCCAGGTACGTGGCCCATTTGATGTATATGAGACCCATTAATGTGATCCACTTAATGTATATTGAGGCCCACGGGTCGTAGCCCATTATGATGTATTTGAGGATCATGGGTCGTGGCCCATGGTGATGTATATTAAGCCCGTGTATTCGACCCACTATGATGTATATTAGACCATATGATTAGGCACATTATGATATATTTGAGGCCCATGGGATAAGGCCGATTGAGATTATATATGACCATTTAATGCGGCCCATTGGATTTATATGAGGCCCATCTCTACAGCCCGGTTGATGCGACCCACTTGATGTCTATGAGGCCCATTGAGATGTATTTCTGGCCCATGTGATGCCGGTCACTTGATGCATGTGGCCCTTGTGTGAGGCCATGGGCCCACGATATGTTTAACTCTATGTGGGCCGTTCATTGGGGGTAATGTTCGTTAAATGTCCACATTGTCGAGGTCGATTGTCGATGCAAGTTATTGATACCAATTATGAGTATGTGACAGCATAACATCATGATACATGCCCATACGCATCATCTGCATGTTTGTTATGAGATGTGGTTGATCATTGCATAAGTCATTGAGCATGTTGTTATGAGACTCTATGATAGGCGGAGGTTATCTCACATGAGCGCACGACATGCGTAGGATTGAAGCATGACTGGATTGCATGATTCATGCATCTTACATTGTGTTGTGATTACTCTACGCCCTAACGACATCAGGGCCGTAGCCTCCACAGGCATATTGTGGATGGTCAGACGGGACACCAAAAATGTTGGTTCTAGCATACGGGCATCATAGATGTCCTTGAGTAAAAATCTCTTAACCTCCGTGGCCAGGAGACGCCCCAACGTCGAGACCGAGTGGATACATGAGCGCCCGAGTGCCGAATACTGGAAGGCCGCGTCTCCCACTGTGTCGTGGTCGGTTGGAAGGGGGTGTGGCCTTACCCGCCTGAGGGTAGAGGGCATTGCTAAGCTGAGTTTGACCAGCTCATGAATGGGTCCGCTATCGATTTGCCGGGTAGGTATTGGTTGACTACTAGCTAGGCAGATAGTGAGGTCTCTTCCACTTGCATGGTTACGCGTCCAGTGGGTGACGATTGCATGTAGAGTGTACTAGACCTTGGTGATGATCCCAGAGATGAACCGTACTGATATGTGGACTTATTGAGCAGGAGTTGCATACTCATTCATTCATTCACTATCCACTCGGGTTGGTGGTGCGTAACTATTTGTTACGTGTACCTTCGCATGGCTAGGATTTCGGTTGGGGCACGCGACTAACCTGAGATCAGGAGTTTACCACATTGAGTCTGATTATCGAAATTTAGGTATGTGACTGGTTTGGATAGAAGTCCCTTGTGATGGACCCCATAGCCTGCGATACTACGTATTATCATCCTGACTTCACACTTCAGCATAGTCATTCCATTCGCACCGCATATTGCATTACATCCACGACATATGGTATTTTGGGTTACTGTATTTTTGCATTTATATGGTCTAGATACGATTGACGCTATTCGTGTACTCATCAGGAATTACACACTGCATCGCATCCTCGGCATTTGATAATTGGCTCTTTATGACTCCTCATTTGCATAGCTGTTCTATATTGCGTGTTCTGATATTGATTGACTCATGGACTTGTTCGTATTTCCGCTTACTCTGTTATCGTATAATTTATGATCTTATCAGTATTTCTGTTTACTCTGATAATTCCTGCTCTTGTCAGTATTTTTGCTTACTCTGGTACTTCATGATCTTGTTAATAATTCTGCTTATTCCAATATTGTACGATTTATGGATTACCAATATTTTTGGTACTATATGATAATGGCATTGTATTGAATACTTGGCACTTACCTTGTGCACACACTTACACCACCCTCTAAGCTTTCTATAAGCTTATGCACGATAGATGCATACAGGTGATGTTAGGTTGCAACAGTGTTGAGGTTGGAGCATGCAGCGGCCTTCTGGAGCTTGATTTTTTATTCATGTATTTCCTTTCAGTATTATAATCAAATGATTATACTAGTGGATATATGATGATGATGTTGCCTTTGTGATTTGGGTATACTTGTGGTTATGCTTATTACGAGTTAAATGTACAAAAATAAAAAATACAAAAAAATCCTCCTTGTAAGATCCTAGGATCGGAATCTAGCGTATGGATGCTAGGAGCTGAGAATGGGGTACTACGGAGGCTGTCGGCACCGGATTCGACGATCGGGATTCTTGTGAATCCGATTTTCGGTTTCGCGGCATGACATAAGATCTATCCAAAATTTGACTAGCCCGAGGACCAGTTTGACTAGTCGAAGAGCTCTATTTGACTAGTTGAAGTTGGTCTTCGACTGGTCGAATTTGTGAAAATCCAAAATGTTATAGTTGCTGGACTCGGAACCAAAGTTTCTCTGGCTGGTCAAAGGACAAGATTCGATAGGTTGAACCAAAAATTCAACTAGTCGAATTTGCAACCAAAATTGATTTTTTGCTTCGGCTTGAAGTTGAACTGGCTGAGAAAACTTAGGCTAGTCGAATCAAAACTTAAATTGGTCGAATTCTAAGAAAAATAAGTATAAAAACCCAATTTTAAATGTTTTTTGAAAGCACCTAATCCAAATGTCTTTCTAAGGTTTAATACTACCTGAGATATATAAAATATCTGAACTTCTTTGAATTGAACTTGGTTGTGGAATTCATCTTGACTTTTGAGCTTGATCTATTCTTGAACATTAGTTGATCTTTAGCTTGATATTCTCTTGAGAATGTATCTGTAACACCCCGAACATTTCAATACCCGAGTATTGAAAGTTCTCGAGCGTTACCTATAAATTAACATGTGTACGATACCCATCCAATTGTTGTAGCCTTACATTCTTGCCCTGACATAAACCTAACCGTTAAAAATGATCCTCAGTCATAGATTAAGCCATCTGACTATTGATTTCTAGGCAGGACCATCCATCACATGATTTGACGTAAGTACCTTCCCACGAAGGGCACGACAAATAACTCCTTATCCGTAATGATTTAGATATATATATATTTGTAAGAATTTCTTAGAAACGTGCCTAGAACCATGTGGAGCCATTGGATTTTCCAAAACTCTTACATCAGCAATAATTACGAAAATACCACTAACTTGGGCCCTTGAATTCTAGACCACGTAGTTCCCACAACCCAGTGGGTGTGAAATCTTATACCGGGATTATAAACCCAAAATGAACCGTACACATAGAGTTTCAGCTCTTAGATCATAGTGGAAGTGGCCTGAATTTACAAACAGCCAATAACCGTCAATTTTGGGGCCGCTCGATCATTAGACATGCTTTAAATTTGGACTCAACCCTTAAATTAGATAGATAACTGAATGAACTGTGTAGATCTCTCATACAGAGATCATAGTAGACCCCACACGTGTGTGCGCGTACATCACTGTGGTGCACCCTCTGGGCACTAGATCAAGAGGATGGGTCAGCGAGCGCTGACCCAATCAAACACGATTCTCTCTGTTTTTTTGCCGCAAGCAACGGACCCTGTCAGTCTTGGGAGATGCTGTGGGCCACCATCATGGCCCACATAGTTAATCCAGACCGCCCATCTTGTAGATGAGTCGGACCGGTCAGAAACATGCTGACCATGTGCGCCTATGCATGCACACGTGTCTGCAACAACAGCCCTCTTCTGCTGCGTTCAAACTACCACAACGCTTTTAATTCCGTGGGCCGCGCCAAATGCAAGTCGAAGTGGTCTATCTCAGACCAAAATTCCATCACGCACTGATGGAGGCATGAATTTCGTAAACACCAGGGGGTACGGGCCCCACTGACACCACCGCAACTGGTTTTACGCAAAGAAACCTGCGTCCCAGCAACCCGGACGATCTGACAAGATGGAAGAACGAATATGGGATCAAGATGACGATCCAGACCGTTCAGACTTTGGGAAAGTATGTCTCCACCGTCCCCAAGAAGTCGGATTGGTCGGACCAGTCGGCCATCCACGCCAAACGCAGATCAAGAGTAAGAAGGTTCACTGCACAAAAACAGAGTGCGTGGTAAATCCGGCTTGCGAAAGGGCTTGCTGGAAGGATCTGGAATATGCACCCCATCCTATAAATAGGCGTGCATACCAACAGCTGAAGGAGATACGGAAAGAAAGAAAGAGAGAGAGAGAAGAGATTTTCGACTCAGTGGAATCAGTGAGTCCAGCTGCGAGTCTAGTCATAGGCAGCTTTCTTAACGGGTAAGATTTCCATGCTAATTTCCTTTTTAGTCTAGATCCTGCACATATTTCTATTTCGGGTTGGATTGATTAGCTAGTGAGTCACATCAAGTCGACTCGGCGTAGAGACTCGTTAAACCTTGAGAATTGTTGGAATAAGTATGGACTCAGTAGACAAATAACTATGATTATTCGAATAGAAATTCTCAATTAGGATGGAACTACTTTAAAGCTACATCTTAGGCAAAGTGTTAAACAACTATACAATTTCCATGATGTGGAAGACTAATAATATAAATCGTGTTAATATTGCTAGAATTGCGTATTACGACGCATATATATCAAGAGCGGGATCCTACTTGAAAGGTGAAGGTTTTATCATTTAAGCTTACAGTAATTTAAGTTGATCTATTTATCCCGCCTTCTACCTGCATTCCTATTATCTCATCTGGCCTTTTTAATGTCTTTAACGATATGAATTATCCTGCCTTTCATGATTACATGTTTTTCAGGGAATTATCCTATTAATTGATTTAATTAATATCATTACAACTATTGGCCCTTTTGGGATTATGACATGATGTTAAATACAAGTAAATTCTCTAAATTTATGTGAGGCCATGGATACAAGCCTTGCCCCTACCTTATCAAATTTATTGAGTTGGATCTGCCACTCGTTTCTATATTTGAGTTGACTTTGCCACTCGTCTCTTTATTAGAGTTGGTTATGCCACTCATCTCTTTATTTGAGTTGGCCATTGCCACTCTCCGTAATATAGAGTTGACCATTGTCACTCTCCTCTTATTACAATTGGTCATTGCCACTTGTGTTGAGTTGACCCTTGTCGCTCTTCTCTTTATTATTTTGGCCTTGTGTCATTTGTCTTTAAGGCTTGAGCATGTGTCTTGCTATTCTAGAACCTCCGTGATTCAGTTTATATTCTCTATAAGTGCAAGTGATGTGTTACGAGGTATCACAACTAGTGATTCAGATATCTTATCATGAATGTAATGCGTTACGGGTAGCGGCCCTCTTGATCGGCACGTAATTCCGTGGGTTGATTGGTGTGGTGCATAATCGATGTATGTGAATTGGCATACGTGTTACATTAACTTTTTCAGGATTGGATGTCACAAATAATCACTCCATGAACACATCGTGTTACGTAAATTCTCCAACCGCGTGTTGTGTTGCCTTAAGATCTTCGCATAAATCCACGTTAGCATTGGCCATGCCGGTGAATATCCATAGTTATGGGATGCGGGTCGAGTCAGATTTTCTATGAATTATATTTCACATGGTGATGATCACTACGTATGATGAGCCACACATACTATGCTAGGCATGCATCTCATGTAGGTTGTTTGCGCATACTGATATCTCATGTATTAGTAGAGTACGATATGTATCAGTACCTTTACGTTACTTTTATGAATCTCTTGGATTATTGTTAATCTTAAAGGATAACCGTCACTATGAGTAGGGCATTGACCCTCTCCCAACTGTACAGATGATGTAGGTGATGTACAGTTGAAGACTTAAAGGACTACTTCCCTATAGAAGATTATACTGAAAGGATAAGAGGATAGCTTTATGAATTAGTTTTATACTTCTGCTATAAACTCTGACATTGTAATAAACCTCACATTATGAGGCCATTTGATTATTCTTTTACTGTGATAAAATATAATCAATACAGTTGATTCTATTCTTATAAATGTTACCTTCATGAATGTATTTGGATGTGGCCCAAATGAAAAGAAAAGTGCGATTTTCTAAAGCATCCAATTTATACGTCATTAACACCCAGTTTCCTCGGGCACGAGTGCAAACTCTTGCCGTGAAAATTCGGGCTATTACAGTATCAGTCTTGAGCTTAATCTTTTCTTGATCTTGAGCTTAAACTTTTCTCGATTATATATGGACCGGTCTTGAAGATCTCTTGTCAAGTTGTTTTGGCTTTACGAAATTTGACAACTAAAGTGTGCTTAATCATTTTAGCACTTACAAAGAGTCGTGCTACTTAGGTAACCCATAGATAAGAAACATGAATTTTTAGAGCTACGCCAGCATCGAAGCATGATCAATAACCGACTATCCTGATAAGGATGCGTTCGACAAAGGCAAAGTATGAACAATCAAAGGCAACTATCACTTTACAGCTGGTAATATACGGTGTCGCTATATAAACAACAATTATTCTCACACCCTCGCTAGAGAGTTTATAAACAACGAGTGGGAACATAAAGCAAAATGGGAGAATCAATCAATCAATTAAACCAAACCCAAATAAATCAACTCCGGTACAACACTGCCTATCTAGTCCTTCATGACACTTATCATCTCTATCACTTTGCAGCTGGTAATATACGGTGTCGCTATATAAACAACAATTATTCTCACACCCTCGCTAGAGAGTTTATAAACAACGAGTGGGAACATAAAGCAAAATGGGAGAATCAATCAATCAATTAAACCAAACCCAAATAAATCAACTCCGGTACAACACTGCCTATCTAGTCCTTCATGACACTTATCATCTCTACCACTCATCAGCGTGGAACCCTTAACTTTCAGGAGCATTTCAGTTCATCCTCGCTCTGTGTGACAGATTTGAAGGAAGATCGACGGTAGCTTATAATCTCGGCATTGCTCATTTCTCCCTCATTAGCATGTTGCTCGGTTAAGCACCCCGCTTCTCTCAGCCAGGACAGTGATCTGTGTTAGTGGTAAGTTTTATTTTTAACCTCCATCATTAATTTTTGTTCGACTAAACACTTGTTGCACTTTTCAAAAGTTATTTATTTCCAAGACAAAAAAAAACTCATTGGAGAAAGAGCCTCAACCTCTGCAAATCACCTGATAAGTGCACTTGACAGTTGGTCTCCTACCATTTAGTTAACTGCTTTATCTCGACGTTAAGGGTCAGTGGTGTTCAGTTTGAATTAGATCAAAATTGGTTCTGGCAGTTAGTGCACTTATTTGTGCACCTTATTTGTCAATCACATGCGTCTGTGTGTCAAGAAGTCGGTTGAGCCATTGGAAGCTAAAGACCAAAGACACATGAAGACTTGAAGTATCGAGAAGTGAAGAAGAAGTAAATGAGGTACCTTGGTGACCTGTAACACCCCGTACTTTTCAGTACTTGGGTATTACCATGAATACCTAACTTATTAAATCATACGTTAATGGTTCTAGAACTTGACTATTATAATCCACCGTTCATCAGACCGACAACCTTTTGTAAGATGACTTGGGTACTTAATTAAACAATATAATCATCAAACTTCGAAAATAATGATGTCAGTGTATTGTTGAGTGTCAAATATTACATATTTTTCCCCATTTATATCTTAGTTTTATGAACATGATAATGATTAATGGTATATTTTATACATGTTTGTGTTGAAAGGTGAATCTGAGAGCATGGATTGAAAAGAATGCTAAAAGCATGGATTTTATACTTAAGAATCACCAAGGTAAAGATTTCAAGATTCAGAAGTCATTAATGAAGAATTCACATGCTAAAGATCCAAGAAAACCAAGTGAGGAATGAAGAGAATCAAAGATTTGAAGTGAAGAAAATGAATCCTGAAATTGTCCTGAAAACAAATATATTCCTGAAATTATCCTGAAAAAGCATATTCTGAAACTTCGACCTTATTTTGAAAAATTGCACAGAGTGTGTAAATTTGAGGTGGTTTAAACTCCGAGCCTGTTTTGAAAAACTGTGCCTAGTGAGTAAATTCGAAGCAGTTTCTAGAATTTTCCAACTCAGTGCAAAAGTTGGAGTTCCACAACTATAAATAGGACTCCCTAGGATGCTCCAAAGTATCTTCTAGGGTTTAAAAAGGGATAGGAGGCTTAAGCGGGCGCCGACAACGTTCTTCTACTTTGATTTCTTCACGGGTTCTAGTTGATCGTTTTGTTCTTCTTATTGGATGTTAGTCTTCTTAGGTTAATCTCTTAGCTAAGGCTAAGGGATGAAACCTGTAGTTTGTTTTGATGTTGATCTTACTTTAATTCAAGTTTATGTTGAACCTTATTGATTTCTAGTTTGAATTTAAGGAATATTTTCAGTCTTCTATGATTTGTTGTGACTCAAATTACAATAGATGTTGTGATGATTTTGAATATCTTCTTTTCCTATTTTGAGATTGTGAGATTGACAAATCCTATTGTTCACCATCGTCTCCTGGGCATGGTATTATGGCAGATTACCGATTACTGATTACCATCATACCATGCCCAGGAGACGATGGTGAACAATAGGAGACGATGGTGATTACTGATTTTGATTTGTCGTGGCTGATTGCCGATTATCATGGCAGATTACCGATTCTGAATTGTCGTGGCTGATTGCCGATTATCGATCGAGGCCGATTATCGATTTCGATTTGTCGAGACCGATTGTGTAGGCCAATTTCGATTGTCGAGGATGAGTATCGAGTCGGATTCTGATTTGTCGAGGCCGATTGTATAGGCCGATTCCGATTGTCGAGGCCGAGTGTCGAGGCCGGTTCTGATTATTGAGGAAGATTTCGATTATCGAGGCCGATTTTGATTGCGTAGACCGATTGTTGATACCTATATGATGTATATGCGACCCGTAGTTGAGGCCCATTATGATGTGTATTCGGCCATTGTGATGTATGTTAAGCCCGTGTGAAAGGCCTATCATGATGTGTATTAAGCTCTTGAAGTGAGGCCCATGGTGTTGTATATCAGGCCCTTTTGTGAGGCTATGGGTCCACTATATGTTAGGCTCTATGTGGGTCATTCCTTGGGGGCAATGTTGGTTAAATGTCCACATTGTCGATGCAGATTGTCGGTCTCAGTTATTGATACTGATTATGAGTATGTGACAGCATAGCATCACAATATATGCACATACACATCATTTGTATGTTTGTTATGAGATGTGGCTGACCATTGCATGTGACATTGGGCATGTTGTTATGAGACTCTCTGATAGGCAGAGGTTATCTCACATGAGCGCACGGTATGCGTAGGATTAATGCATGACTGGATTGTATGACTCATGCATCTTGCATCGTGAGTTGTGATTATTATACACCTTAGTGATATCAGGGCCGTAGCCTCCACAGGTGTATCGTGGATGGCCAGATGGGACACTGGAAATGTTTGGTTCTAGCATACGAGCGTCATAGATGTCCCTGGTGAAAACTCTAAACCTCCGTGGCCAAGAGACGCCCTAACGTCAAGACCGAGTGGATATATATGAGCGCATGAGGGCCGTATAAGAGTAGGTCGTGTCTCCCACTGTGTCAGGGTAGGTTGGGAGGGGGTGTGACCTTACCCGCCTGAGTGAGGGGGCAATATGTAGGTTGAGTCTGACCAGCTTGAGGAATGAGTCTGCTATCGACGAGCCGGGCCCGATATTGGCATGCGGATAATGAGGTCTCTTCTACTTACCTAGTTGTGCGCTCGGATAGGGGCAGCAAGCTGGCATAGAGTGTAATAGACCCCGGTGATGATCCCAGAGATGAACCGTACTGATATGTGGACATATTGAGTAGGAGTTGCATATGAATTCATTTATTCATTCATTATCCACTTGGACTGGTGGTGCGCAACTATTTGTTACGCGTGCCTTCGCAATGGCCAGAATTTCGGTTGGGGCGCTCGACTAACCTGAGATCAGGAGTTTACCACATTGAGTCTAACTATCCAAATTTAGGTATGAGACTGGTTTGGATAGAAGCCCCTTGTGATGAATCCCATATATAGCCTGCGATACTACGTACTATCATCCCGACTTCACATTGGTCATTTCATTTGCATCTCGTATTGCATTACATCCGCAGGCATATGACATTTTGGGTTATATTGTTTCTCCACTTATATGTCCTAGATAGACTCAGCAGGATTTACATATTGCATTGTACCCTCGACATCTGATATTTGACTCTCTTTGTGACTCCTCAGCTGATCTGTATTGCGTACTCTGATATTGTTTGATTCATGGGCTTGCTAGTATTTTCTCTTACTCTGATGTTATATGAACTCACTAGTATTTCTGTTTACTCTGGTATTACATTCTGAGCACGCATATACTATTCACACACTTACACCACCCTCTAAGCTTTCTATAAGCTTATGCACGATAGATGCGTGCAGGTGATGTTAAGTTGCAGCAGCGTGGAGCTTGGAGCATGTAGCTGACTTCTGAAACTTTAATTTTTAACCTATGCATCTCCCTTTTAGCATTGTATTCAAATGTTTATATTAGTGAATATGTGATGATAATGGTGCCTTTGTGATTTGGGTATACTTGTGGTTATGCTTTTTACAAGTTATATGTACATTGAAAAATTCTCCTTGTAAGACCCCAGGATCGGAATCTGGCATGTGGACACTAGGAGCCGAGAATAGGGTACTACGGAGGCTGTCGACATCGAATTCGACGATCGAAAATTTTATGAGTCTGGTTCCCAAGTTTGGGGCGTGACATTGGTAGGCGGATAGTGAGGTCTCTTCCACTTGCATGGTTGCATGTCTAGTGGGCGGCGATCTGGTGCATAGTATACTAGACCCCGGTGATATATATTCCAGAGATAAATTGTATTGATATGAGGATTCATATGAGATTTGGTATGCTTGAGTTGCACCTTGCATATGATATAGGCCCTGTAGGCCTTGCATTGCATAGCCTTGGTATGGCCGATAGCATTCATGCCTTGCATCGCATAGCCTTGGTATGACCGATAGCATTCATGCCTTGCATCGCATAGCCTTGGTACGGCTGATGGCATTCATGGACTTACCAGCATTTTCGCATTACTTTGATATTACATACTTGCATTTCTACCGCGTGTACACACTTTCACCACCTTATAAGCTTTCTATAAGCTTATGCACGACTGTTGCGTGCAAGTGACGTTAGGCCGTAGCTGAGCAGGAGCAGGAGCGTGCCGCGAAGCTTCTAGAGTTTTGTCATTATTATCATTGAATTTTCCTTTATGCGCATTATACTCAAGTTTTGATTATAGTGGATTTTTGTGATGGTGTTCTCGTTATTGTTCGTGGGTTATGCTTATTACGAATCAAATTCATGTTGAAAATCCTCCTTGTAGGATCCCAGGATCGGAACCTGGTATATGGTTGCCGGGAGCCGAGAATGGGGTACTACGGAGGCTGTCGGTGCCGGATTCGGCGATCGGCAATTTTGTGAGCCCAATTTCCAAGTTTAGGGCGTGACAGTTGTTGAGTTGGGTTTGGCTCAACTAAGTCAGGCCTTTGCATCACCTAGTCAAGGCTAGTATGAGGAGTTTCAAGCTGGGTTTCAGATTGTTATTGTTTAGTGGCTCGGTTGCTGCTCAGAGGCTTTACTAGCATTCTAAAATGCTGAGAAAGATGGAAGAAAGAGAAGAGAATAGAAGAAAGAAGGAGAAAAGAAGAAGTACATGAAGAGAGAATTTAAATGACTCATTGTTGAGTCGACTTAGTCCAGCCCGGACTGAGTCTTTTTCAAATTGGTTGTCTGGTATATCCAAAGGTGTTTTCGGGTGTGGCAATAAAAAAGAAAGAGAAAGAAAAGAGGAGAAGTAGAAGAAGAAATGAGTGAGTCAACTTGACTCACCGACTTAACTCACTAAGTCCTAAGTCGAGTTTTTCTTATTTCATTCGGGTGTTGCTTAGCAAGCTATGATTGGTTCGGGGCATGTGAGGACTCTTATGAGTCGTGGCCTAGTCAAGTTGATCTAACTTGAATCAGGCCTGAGTTTAGTTGAAGCGCATCAATCTTTCAAGTAAGTTGATATATGTAACACCCTGGTTCTCATAACCCGAGGATGATCGCTCCTCACTGAGAACCCGAGTATTACACTATGAAGTAAATAACTTTACATCTAATCAATAACAGATTTCATAACATAAAGTAAGATAACTACTACATAAACTAAGAATATCAAGAGTAATAACAAAGAAGTTCAATACAAGTAAATGAAAGCAAAATGAAATTCCTCAGCGGGGATTTTTATTACAATTGAAGCAAAACACAGTCTGAAGTACGAAAATATGTAAATCCTAAAATATCAATTGAGCTCTAACGGCTCAACTACAATTGGCATAGAGTCCATCATCGACGAACTCCTCTTCAGTCGTCTTTGGGATCCCAACAAAGGGGTCTCCTTTCATCATTAAACCTGCATCTATTTGATGCAACCGCATGATAGGGTGAGTGATAACTTAGTGAAAATTTCCCTCAAAGATTCTTGCATATCAAAGCATTCCAACATAATTTAAATCAACATAACTATTTCATAATGAAAGTAATATCATATGAACATATGCATAGATGAATGAATGTATGTCTAAAGTCATAGACCTGGGGATGCACATCCAGTTATTAAAAAAAAAAAAAAAAGGGTCACCAGCGGTAGATTAACTACGTGGAAAAGATCATACAGTGATTGCGCCCAAGGATGTATAGCCTCCTGGAAAAATATTCAGGATACACCCGAGGAAGTTATAAACCCAGAAAAGCCTCATGTACAGAGAGAGCAGCCCATAATGGTACGAATGCACATATTCTGAGGGTTTAATTAAAGTACTAGAACTCTTAGTAAACCTAATAGAATGTGGCTTATATCGAACACTCGGTAAAGCTCACATGTTATGGGTGGATGTTATGCACCATGGTATCCATTTATATTCCTTAGATTGGTAAGATTGCTCCTTAAACTATAGTCATTAAATCTTAAGATTCTTGGCAAAATATTAAACATCTAAACATGAGTTCAACATGGATCTTTGTAATTCCTCTAGGCTCAAATAAGGGCCCACAAATGTGGCATGTCAATCTTAAGTAAATATTTAAGAGTTCCTTCTACATTTCTTATAAAAGAAGACATTTCATACATACTATTTAGTATACAATTTATAAGATTAAGTGAAATGTAATTTCAAGGCTCATGTCATGACTATTAGAAGTATACCTATATTCAAGCAATCACTAATGTAACATAGAAATAACAAGACTAAATTCTGTACACATGGTCAATCAATATGGAATTAGAGCATTAAGAATTTAAGCATTACCTCATGTCCATTAACACTAAATAGGAATGAAAAGAATGAATTCATATTCACAATATTCTAAAATTATCCACACATTAGATTCAAACTAAGATGAAAACTAGTGAATATAAGAAGCAATTAAGGTAATTCCTCACCTTTCAAGAGTCGAATTGTCTTCCTATGGAGTTGGAATTGTTTGCACATGTTCACGAATTCAATTCCAATCATACTTTAAACCATTTGTTTTGAGATCGCAACACCATTCCTTAGCATAGTTCAATGATTGCTAGCTAAAATTCTAAAATCTTCGAGATTAATTTACCTTGTCTAAATTGAGTTAACTTGACTAGGTGTCGAAACTTGGATCCCGGCTTAAATCAAACACATTGCACCACTCTAATAGGGTTCTTAACCTTATAGGGATTGAACTGACCCAAATCAAACCCAGTTCATGTGTCTCAGGGGCTAACTCAACGAGTCGACTTAGGTGAGCCACTCGGATCTCCTTCTCTCTCTTTTCTTTCTCTTTCCTTCCTTCTTTCTCCTTCTTTTCTGCTTCTCTTTTCTCATTTCTCATTTCTTTCTCTTAAGGACAAGCACGTCAGTTTAACTCAAGCAAACATTGGAATCTACAAACCCAATGACTCATTGAGTCATTGAACTCGCGACTGGAATTCGACCAAGTGGCAAACTCGTCCACTCTCTCTCTCTCTCTCTCTCTCTCTCTCTCTCTCTCTCTCTCTCTCTCTCTCTCTCTCTCTCTCTCGATTCCTTCTCTTCTTCTCTCTCTGCAAATCTTCTCTTTCTAAGATTCCCAGGAGGATCCAGACTCGATCCGACTCACCACGACTTGGCAGTTGGATGGTGGCTTAGCATTCGACTCCCTTTCTTCCTCCTTTCTTCTTCCCTCTGGTTCTCCTGTTGCACTGTCTAGTCCCGCACCTGGACTTAGGACTCTAGAAATGAACATGACTCGATCCCATCAAAACTCGACGAGTCGACTCAGTGATTGAATCGAGCAACCAGCCACCATCATCTCTCTCCCTCGTTTCTTTCTCTCTTTTTCTATCTCCTTTCTTTCTTTCTTTCTTTCTTCTGCCTTTCTGCTTTCTGAATCCGCCAGCAAGGAGCCTGGCTTCAGACCAGACTCTCCAAACCCGCACTGACTAGGTTCAGAACCCATAAAAATCGATAAGCCGACTCGAGTTTCACCCACACAACTCAAGACTCACCCTCTCTCTCTCTCTCTCTTTTCTAGATTTTTAGGGCCGGCTACCTAAAATAAAAGGAGAGCTTTTATAGCTCTGGAAAGTTTTTCCAAAACTTTCGATAGTAACTAATCAGAGGAGTAGTTGTGGTATTTTTCTTTTTAACCGTTAAAAAAATTGAGGTGATGGATCTTGGATCTGTTTGCATGGAGGAAATCCAACATTTGGGATAGACTTCTGGCAACAGGGTCCACTGGGTGACTGCCTCAGATCGGCTAATGGGGCCCACTCGAAGGTGATGGGTTCTCCCAACCAATGGAGAAGATGATGGCCATGATCATGGTGGAATGTTGATGGAGGGATAATCCTCTACTCTAAGTCATCTGGAGGGTTTGGATCGAACTACAGAACTTTGTGGGACCACCGAATGGAGGAACAACACTAATATCTCGGTGGTGAACAAGCTACTAGGGTGCAACGCCTCTTGTGAGATGGTAAAACCCTAAACAAACTGAGAGAATGGAGGGCTGAGATATTTTTGCACGAAGGGCTATGATTGGGAGGGAATCCCTTAAGCGAATTGCCAGGTTGGCAGCTATAAGTGGTGTGATTTCCGTTTTTGGAGCCGAGCCACACACACATTTCATTTGCAACACAGTTCATGTGCATGAACACACATAAATATGCAAAATTCCTAGGGTTGGGTCAGATTTGAGTCCTCTATAGGATGAACGGTTAGGATCTCTTTGATGACCCTTAAATGGTGGGCCAGGTCTAGATTAAATGCACGTTGTCTGCTCTCACGTCAGTCGTTTTCGTTCAATTTTGCGCACTCAGCCACAGGTAACAACTTGCATAAGTGTTTAGGGTTTGATCAAATTTTCCTGGGCTACATGATGGACAATTCAGATCCGGTGGATGGGGCATGAGGTGGGCCACAACGCACACCTAAAATCAGCTAATTAAACTACTTTGGCATGAAATGGAAGAAGGTTTTCCTTTTTGGGAAACAGTCGGGTCAAAGCCTGTTTGACTGACTCCCGGGTTCGGTGTACTGCTGGTACACCATCTCTTCTATACACACAACTATTGCGTGGGGTCCATAGTGATGTATTTTCTAAATCTAATCCATCCATTTGCTGTTGAGATGTCACTTAGGCCCTCCGACCACAGAGCAGATAGATTTAAAGACTAGGTGGGCCACACTAAGTGATTTTGTTCTAATTTCGGATTCCCATTGATCTGCTGGTCGAATCACTCCAAATCTGAACATCAACGGTTATGAAGGTTCCCAAGTCCTATCTAAGTGAATTTCAATGGTAAATTTAGTTACAGAAGCTGGGATAAAGATGATCTAGTAGTGGGCCGTGAACTTGAGCATTTTAGGCCCGATAAATGGTGGATCTAGCGAATTAGGTCCTCAAATTTTAAAATGATTTATGGTCGGGACCCTCCATAGTCCACATCAAATGGTTTTAATGATCCTTAGGGCTATTTAATTTCAATCTAATGGTTAATTTTAAGGTTGAGTGTGTATCCACTAATTGAAAACCTTCAAGTGATGTTATCAATCACTCTTTAACAATTGGTATGATATTTAAATGATTTTAGTTTCTGAATGACCCTCCAAAAGGAGTTTTAAGGTCTTATCCATTAACCCTAGATAATTCAATGGTCAGACTAATTTATCGTTAATGATCAATGGTCTAGAGGTTTGATTTCACAAGTCAATGATTGGGTCTCATTGGAACCATAAATCAAAGGGTTTATAAAGTTCCTTGGCCTCTAGGGTTATTAAGGTGGAGATTAGCTATCCATTTCATTAATCTAATGGCTAGATAGTTTGATTTACGATTGAAGAGTTCGGAGATGATTAAGTTTAGGTTGAAGTGTAGGCAAACAGATAAACTAGACTAATTTGACATCCTATACTTGTATATACTAAGTGTTCATGGTAATTCTAAAGCATTGAAAGTACGGGGTGTTACAATATATATATGGTTAACTCTTAAAATTCCCATCAATTATGTTGTAGATAATTGATTTAGGTTTTGAATATTCTATAATTAAGTATCTTGATTAGTCTTCAATAAAGTTGAGTTATTATTTGGGAAT
Source organism: Magnolia changhungtana (assembly GCA_030180095.1). NCBI lineage: Eukaryota > Viridiplantae > Streptophyta > Magnoliopsida > Magnoliales > Magnoliaceae > Magnolia > Magnolia changhungtana. The sequence continues at coordinate 362,953 of JASAUF010000046.1, read as the reverse complement.
CGATGTGCATCGAGTCGCCTCAACTCAGGATTATCTATGCCGAATCATATTCAATTAGAGTTTAACTCAATCAAAAAAATTAAAAGGGGCGGGACTTGAATTTCAAGTATGTGAGTTTTAATGACTCTAAATTGAAGTCCGTATCATAATGTGAGGATCACCCTTCAAGCTTTCCTACATCATGATAGTTAGTTTACTTCATTTAATTTTTAATTTTTTTCACTTGTTTAAAATAGTATTCGATGGAATGGATGATAAATGGATAATTCATTATATATGGTTGATGTTTAAATTGAAAATCAAGTATCATAATATGTTATGAATCTCAAATGTCTCTACTCTGATTTAGGATGAGCACTTTACACATGTAATTGTTATTGATATTGTATGTGGCTTGTTTTGTCACTTGGGATTACTAGATGGTGTTTTTCTCAGATCCTCGAACTAGTAGCCATTTGTTTAATGGATTAAATGGAATATCAATCCAGATTTATCATCTTATGGATAATTTGTGCTTATGTGGTTTTTAGGTTAACTCCTTTTTATCTTATCCTTGAATGAAATTTTTTTCCTATGTGGCTTTGATAGGCTATTTTCCTATCACTTGTGATGGTAAGTTCTACTTCTTGAATTATGATTGGTCACTAAGTGAATGGATTACCATTAAACATCCTAGCTGGTGGAGTCTCATGAGTTAGGGATGGTGGTATGAGACACTACGCGTGAGCTGTCGACCTATATTGGGTGACGAGTCTCCCATTGAATTTTATTAAAATGGTTGTTTGTATCGAACTAATAACAGTTGAGCTAATCATGCATTCATGGCATATATGAAATAATCGGTGGCTAATTCTGGATATTGTAGCATGTATCCTTTGTCGTGGTATGTTTTGCTAGCTCCCGAATCATCTTCAATCGACTTAATTTTTGTGAGCTAGTTACTTTAGCACATACTTGATGTATTTTCACTGGTGACTAGCCACTTGCATGTGAGTTGCGCCCCACTCGTGGGTTTTGTTCAAAAGCAAGTTGGATGAGTATCCTCAGGATGATGTGCATTCACGCATCCATGAATTTAAATAAGATTGCGTAGTGAATTATTTTGTATGTTATGTTAATTAAAACTATACTTGACTAATGAGATTGTGTGTAAGGGGAATTCTCACCAAGCTGGCTACTCATACCTTGAATATACAATCATACAGATGATGCAGGTATAACATTAAATGGTAGAGTTTATGAGCTAGACCTTGAAGTTGATCCTACTATGAAAATAGAAGGGCATGCCAATGATTCGTATCGAGATGTGGTCGAGTTTTACAAGCTCAACCAATACTTTCTTAGTATTCTCCTTTCAGTAGTTCTATTTTGACATTCGATACTTTGGGTTTGTACCAAGTCCCCAGCTGAGTGGGCTAGTATTTTCTAGTATTTTATTACCTGATGGCATATCATGATTAGTTTTCTTTTCGGTGCTTTTGATGCCCACTGACTCGTATTATACGTGCATTATATTTTCCCATGTTAATGCTCGGGTTTTCATAAATAAAGTCCTATACTTGGGTTATGAAAACCAAGGTGTTACATGACCCTAACCTTAGGCCCAAAACAACCTTTAGCCTCTAAATTATCCTAACCTTAATTGATAAATCTTATTTGATCATCCCTCAACATTATGAGCCCAATTAGAATATTGTAAGTGAGGTTAAAAGAGGTGTAAAGCTACTGTCACATTCTAAACTCGGGAACCGGACTCACAAAATTCCCAATAGCCGAATCTAATGCTGATAGCCTCCGTAGTACCCCATTCTCGATTCCCGGTTCCCATGCGCTATGTTCTGATCCTGGGATCCTACAAGGAGGATTTTCAAGGTGATTTTTTTTTTTTGTAAAGGAGCATAACCACAAGTGTACCTAAGTCACAAATCATCATCACCACATATCCACTAATACAATCTTTGAGTACAGTGCTGAAAGGAAAATGTATAATATAATAAAACTCTAAAAGATCAGGCACATGCTCCTGCCTCAATGTTACTATGGTCTAGCATAACCTGCACGTAACGAACATGCACAAGCTTACTATGAAGCTTAGAGAGTTTATGCGTGTGTGCGCAATGCATGTGCCAAGCATACAAATGTCAGAGTAAGCAGAGAGACGGAGATCAAACTGGCAAGTCCTTAAACACCATCAGCCCTATCCAGGCTATGCGATGCAAAGACATGCTGGGTCAAATGTCATATGCTAAGGATGCAACGGAATATGCAAATCCTGACAAGTCCATAAATACCGTCAGCCTTATCTAGGCCATGCGATGTAAAGACATAGTAGGCCAAATATTATATGCTAAGGATGCAATACAATATGCAAATCCTGACAAGTCTATAACTACCATCAGCCTTATACAGGCTATGTGATGCAAAGACGTACTAGGTCAAATGTCATATGTTGAGGATGAAATGCAATATGCAAATCCTTATGTCTAATCTACATCTCAGTACGGTTCTCATATGGAATCATCAGGGTCTAGTACTGTTGAGGGTCAAATATTGTATATTATCCCCCATTTATTTCTTGGTTTTACAAACACAATATGGCTTAATGGTATATTTTGCATGTGTTTGTGATGCAAAGTGAATTTAAGAGCTTGAATTTAAAAGAATGATAAAAGCATGGATTTAGTGTTCAAAAGTCACCAAGGCAAAGAATGGACCTTTGGCGATCAAGATTGAAGATTTCAAGGTCCCAAGATCCAAGAAAACTAAGTGGAGAAGGAAGTCGAAAGACAAGCGCAAAAATCACAAAAACTATGTCATCGAGAACTGGTCGATGACATCGAAGATCCGCTCGATGACATCGAACACTAATCGATGACATCGAAGATCTGCTCGATGATATCAAACATTGGTCGATGACATCGAATTTATGAGGAAAAATTGAGTTGGTTGTTGGACATATTAGGTGCTCTTCTCGATCAATCGAAGACATGCTCCATGACTCGAATAAAGGTGCTCGATGACATCAAAAATTGTTCGATTGCATCAAATTTATTGAAAGAATTGAAGCAACTTGCTGGACCATTTTGGACACATTCTCGATGACTCAAAGAGTTGTTCGATGAATTAAAGCTTCACTCGATGACATCGAAGGACAATTCGATGACACAGAGACTTACACAGTGTGAACAAGCGAAAAGGTGTGACTTTCGGATTCAAACCCCTTCGATAACATCGAAGGGTGTTCGATGACATCAAAAACATTATGCAGAGTGTGTAAATTTGATCCGATTTTGCGGATCTGTGGAACTTGGCTTATAAATAAGGGTTTCCTAGGCACTTTTTATATATTGAGTGTTTGGAGAAGTAAAGTAAAAGGGCGAAGCCGCTTCCCAAGAGTTCTTCTTTTTTTCTTCTTAGTTTTTAATGTTTTCTTCTAGAGTTTTTAATTCAATCATGTATATGGTTGGCTAGATCCCTTAGCTAGGGCTAAGGGGTGAAGCTTGTAGCATAGTTGGGATGTTTTTCTTGTTTGATTCTTATTATTGTTGAACTCCTTTGATTCTAGTTTGATATTTAAGAAATACTTTTAGTGTTTAATGATTTATTGTTACTGAAATTATAATGGATCTGCAATAGCTTAAAGTATTTTTTTTTTGTTTGGAGTTTGTGAAAATAGGAAATTCTGTTGTTCTCCATCATCCATTGGGCATGGATGGGTGATGGAATCCCTTATATTCTCCACAATTCTCCCATGCTAGTTGTTGGATTGGTATATCTTGTTGTCTACCATTGTCTCCTGGGCATGGTTAGGTGATGGAATCACTTCTAATCTTCACAACTTTCATCCGTTAAGAATTAGGTCAATGGAAGTTCAGATATGAGTTTATTGAATATCTTCCAATCATGGATAGGATAGGACTCCAATTCTAATTGAGTGCCTTGAATCAAATAAGGAAATATCCTAATAGCTGCAAGTGGATCCCTGGAAACCCTAGTTTCCCACCTTTAAATTCTTAAGTTTCTAAATTCATCACCTCACAATTACTCTCTACTTTTCTGATTTAAGTTAGATCTTCTCCTAGTTTTAATTCTAATTACTCTCAGAATAAATACCCAAGATCAATCCCTATGGATTCAACCTCGGTCTCACCGAGATTATTACTACATCGTGACCTTACACTTGGGGTTGTGAAAAAATACACTCTAACTCTGGCTTGCCGCCCTGTCGCACGCATGACACAACGAGTGGAAGAGACCTCACTATCTGCCTCGTCAGTGGTTTGTCAATCCCCACTTGACTCGCTAATAGCAAACCAATTTCACGAGCTGGTCAGACTCAACCTAGCATATAACCCCCTTCACCCGAGCGTATAAGGTCACACCCCCTTCTAACTGACCACGACATAGTGGGAGACACGGCCTACCGGTATTCGGCAATAGGGCACTCATGTTATCCACTCGGTCTCGAAGTTGGAGCGTCCTGTTGGCCCACAGGGTTTAGGGACTTTCACCTAGGGACACCCTACATGCCCTGTAAATGTAACCAGATTTCTGATGTCCATACTCAAGCTGTCGACCACGATAATCCTGTGGTGGCCAGAACCCTGATGTCGCTAAGGAGTGAATGCAAATGCATCATGCAATGCGTGGATACATGAGACCATCATCTGAGTCATGCAAGTCATGCATACATACAAGGTGGCCCCATCTCTTATGGGTCCGCTGAAAATGCCCAAAGTTATAAAGTTGTCAATGCCGCCTTGACACGCATAGGCAAGCCAAAAAAAAATCCTGAATTAGACATCATTCAAGTCATGCACACATGATACGAATGAGATATGATAACATACAATTATAACCACTATGCATAAGGTGTGTAATACCATATCAAGCATAAAGCAAGGCTAAATCAATATAAAGCAATGCTACATCTAACATAAAATAATGTCGCATCAATATAAAGAAAGCACCATGTCAACATAAAGGAAGTGTTATAGCAATCATGAGTACAAACATCGCATAAATAACTAAGATAATACTACATAAATTATCAAGGAAGTATTGTACTAACACACATGTAAAATATCGCACCACATAGAAATTCACCATTCATAATGGGTGGAACCTACTTGGAAACCAAGTTTATCGAGGCCCATATGGTTATACTTAAGTGTTCTTACAAGCCACTGAGCCCACTCAGTAAGCCCGCACCTAAGTGGCCAAAACATATAACTATCGACATCCAAACGGGGAAACAAATTGTAGGATTCACAAACAATCATAGTGGACCCGAAATGGTCATCAAAGTGAGTATTACAACTATCCTTAAGCAAGGCACAAGAGGGTAGTTCGCAACTAACCAAACACAGGCTTACGACGGGCTCAATACATGCAATGTGTGGAACCCAAACGGTAGTTCAATGGTGGAAACATGACACAAACCACAATGTTGGTCCATGATACGACCATTATATATATATATATATATATATATATATATATATTCAGACAGGCCTAATGGGCAGCCACAACATAAACAACCAGGCAACCCATGGTGTGGGCATCATTTATTCACTAAAGAGGACACATGATTAAGTTGGATTGCAAATAAAATCACTATGGGCTCCACAAATCTAATATGAATATGACTAGGTGGTATCGACTCAAATCTACCCCTAATAGCCCCTGCATGCTCTTACATAGGTGGGCCCATAGTGAAAGGCCCACTTATAGCGAGTAATGTGGGCACATAAAGAGTCCAAGATGGGTGCTAGTCATAACCTCTAATTACAACCTAAGCATGCTCATAACAACTTAGAAAGGCACAACATGTGGTGTTCACCAACAATCGTGGTAGTTCCCTTAAATGACACTAAGGTGGGGAGTATAACGCCTTAAAGCTGGGCCCACAAGGCGGCCTATTAGAATCTCAAACATGCCCTGTGGATGGGTTAACAATGAAAGAACGTGGTGGATGAAACATGCAAAAACCAAGGTGGGGGCTACCGTGGGCCACGCCTATCATGGGTTTTCCAAGTGGATGGATAGCCCGACTACGCAATACATGCACTGGTTTGGGGTCCATGGTGGGTCCCACTAAGTGTGTGGGTCGCAATTAAACTTTATAGTGATTCCTAGGAAGGTTCCAATGGAGACATCGAATGCCCATATTTTATTTGGTGCGGCTTACTTGAGGGTCCGATCGGCCTTATCTATGGGCTCATAACTTAAACTGATATGGAAAACATATGTACGATATGGATAAAATAGATACATCATGGCGGGTCGTGGATAAAATATAGACATCACAGTGGGTCCTGGGAAAGTCTCAACGGTGGACACCATTGTCCCTCTCTTCCTTGAGGTGTGACCCACCTGAGATATGGATTGGCCACATTTTTGGGCCCCATCCTAAAATGAATTAGAGGGACAAATGGGTGGCATGGATCAAATAGATACGTCGGGGTGGCTCCACAAGGTGAGCCCTGCTGGACAATGTACGTAATGGGCCCCCTCGTGTGGCCCCCAAATGCCTTGAATTAAGTTGATAGTTGTGTCTTCCCAATATCCTGGCCACACTTGGCTAGGGTACAAGTCATGTATTGCCCGTGACACCATTAAATGGCATACAATCTACACGGTGGGCCACATAAAGGTTGCAACGGTGGATATCATTGTCCCCATTGTTTCTAGCAGTGTGACCATGTCTCATTTTTTGCTACCATATGGGAAGAATGGATGAAACACATACAACATAGGGGATCCAATGTGTGGGCCCCACTCCACACCCCAAGTGGCCATTTTCTCGCCCAAGACACTGACTGGAGGTCTCAATTTCCTTTATTATATATATATATATGTTTGGTTTTGGTCACACCATCAAAGTGGCCCCCCACAAGGATGATATACTCTATTCACCGCATAGGCTAGCTCGAGCGAAGCCCAATGGGCTTAACTGGGACTAGTTTGTATAAACAGTGACCCCACACTAGGCCTTGAAAGGTTTCAATAGCAGGATTTTGTTTCCTTTCATACGTCCCACTTGAGACTCGAATCTGTCTCATCTTTCAGCCCATGGCCTAAAATGATTTAGAGAAGTCGATGGATGGATTAGATTAGATATATACATGAAGATGGGTCCCACATGTGAGATCCAAAATTTTGCCAAGAATTGTTCCTGCCCACGTACATGGCATTTATAAAAATTTTATTATTATTATATTTGAAATTGTGGTAGAGCCGCTAGTACTGAAGTATGAAGTATGACTAAGTGTCCTAAAGGGCGGTGAATAGGACTTTTTCAAAATTTGTTATATTTTAATAACAACTTATGCCTAACTTTTAAAGAAAAGAAAGTAAGGCAAAGTAACTCTATGGCTTCTAAGCCAATAGAGGGTCCAATTCACATAGGCTTATACAAGATTCATATGTAACAGCAAAGCTTATAAGGATAGTGTATATTGTGTGTGGGATGTGGCTTCTATCAATACTTATACATTAACTAAATCATGCATCATTGTGAACATATGATGAACATAGGCATAATTAGACAAATGTACTCAAAATAATTCTAAACAAAATCATGTATAGTGGTTCGACTACTTGCCTACTCCACTCCTAGCGGACGTACTCTCCTAGAGTATACCAGATTTCACTATCTAATGGTTTTAAATCAGATTAACCATGAACCTTCACAACCTACACAAGGTTAAACTAGGACACCTACACAAGGTTCTTAGATGCCTACACAAGGTGACACGTCCTACCTAAGGACACAACACTGGGAGCTTACACAAGGCAACCCAAGCCTACACAAGGCACAACCTACGTAAGGTTACACATCCTACAAAAGGACACACGTATTCTCCCATTAGAGGCCTACAACTAGGACTTGGCGAGCTTGACACTCAAACTCTGAATCCCAATCCTACACAAGGAAAGTGCTTCAGACACATTAGACTCTAAATACTTACAAAGTAAGTTAGTGAGTCTTGTTCTCGCATAATGTGAAGATCTTTGATGATGACGAAGAATCTTCAGCTTCCTTGAACTGCAACCTATTAATGGTGTTTTCGCGAAGGCTCTGAGGTTGTGAAGTTTAGGGTTTTGATCTTCACTATTTAAATGATAAGATTTAAATCAATAGAGAAGGTTCCCATGAGCTAGGCATTCAGGAGTTTCAAAGATAGTATGATTAGTTGGAAACTCAATGATTGCTAGAGTTTATAATTCAATCCAAGCATATAAGATAAGAGTTGATGCTTAAGTAAAAGATTGAATGATGAACTCTAATGGGAAAGAGAGAGTGAGTAAGAGGGTAGGTAGATATTGGAATAACAGGCTCAAACTCTCTTGGACTCGAGCTCATTTAAACAGGAAGCAACCTAAGGTATTTATAAAGAAAGAATCCTGAAAAGGGCGAGCTTAACTGTCCTAGAGGGGGGGGGGTGAATAGGACTATGCTAAATAAAAATTAACTTGATGAAATAATAAATAAATTAAGAACATACTCTCACTAGTATTGAAAAATTGATTCAAACTTAGTTCGTAGGACAACCAACACCGAAAACAAAGTTACTTAAAGTAGAATATTCAATGTCCAGTTACTTAAACAAGGGTTCTAGGTTCTATATTGATTTTAAATTGATTCAAACTAAAGGCTACTTGTTTGAATTCCTCAAGATCTCAAAGAAGAGTATTACTCTCTTTAAAGAATAAGATTCATATAAAGGAGATCAATGAATTAAAATAAAAAGCTATTAAAGAAATATTAAAAATACCATGCAATAGCTTGAAGATAATGGGGACTTTTCTCTCTCTTGATGAAGGCTTTTACTAGCTTAGATTATTAATTTCGGATTGAGAGAATATATAGGCTGAAAAGTTGTCGCTTCAACTCGTGTAAGATCTCCTTCGACTCGTCTAAGGTTTAATAAAATTTCAAATTATGAGCGTGATCGGATAAAACGGTTCTTTGACTAGTCGAAGGCCCTGCTTGACTGGTCGAAGGTGACAAATTTTAGTTACTGGACTTCGAGTTGAGTAACCATCGACTGATTGATGGTCCCTCTTCGACTGGTCAAGGAAGCAGTTTTTAGAATTTAAACTTGGACTGGTCGAAGATTTTCTTAGACCGGTCGAGCCACAGCTTAGATTAGTCGAACCTAAGCCTAGATTAGTCGAACTTAAGCCTAACAAAAGTATAAAAACCCATATAAGTTTGTCATTTGAAAGCACTTAAATCTAAGGTATTTCTAGGGTCTATTATACCTGAAAAGACTGAATAATGAAGTTTGAAACTTATTCTTCTACATCATTCCTCAATAGAATGTGTAGTTAAATATGGGGCTCGATCTTCTACTTAAAGTGTAGTAAAACTTAAACTTAGTAAAGCTTGAACTTTCCATCTTGATCTACTTCATAACTTGAACTATAGTAAGGTCTTGAATCATAGTAGATGTTGAACTTGCTTGACTTGAAGTGAGGTGTCACACACTAAACTCGAAAACCGGGCTCACAAAATTCTCGATCACTGAATCTGGTGCCGATAGCCTCCGTAGTACCCCATTCTCGGCACCCAACATCCATACGCCAGATTCCGATCCTGAGATCCTACAAGGAGGATTTTCTAATGTACATTTAACTCATATTAAGCATAACTACAAGTATACCCAAACCACAAAGGCAACATCATCATCACATATCCACTAATATAAATATTTGAATATAATGCTGAAAGGGAAAATACATATATCAAAGTTAAAGCTCCAGAAGACCGTTGCACGCTCCATGCTCGACGTTGCTGCAACCTAACGCCACTTGCACGCATCTATCGTGCATAAGCTTATAGAAAGCTTAGTGGGTGGTGAAAGTGTGTGCGCAAGATAAGTGCCAAGTATGCAATACAATGCCATAAATCATACGATATCAAAATAGGCGAAAATACTGACAAGATCATGAATCATACGATATCAGAGTAGTCAGAGTAAGTGGAAATATACTGGTAAGTCCATGAGTGTCATCAGCCGTACCAAGGCTATGTAATGCAAAAATATAATAAAACCAATATCATATACTGATGAAGTAATGAAGATCAGCTATGCAATGCGGGGACAATAAGCCAAATATGTTGATGATGTAATGCAATATGCGGTGCGAATGAAATGACCAAGCTGAAGTGAAGTCGGGATAAAAGTACGTAGTATTGCAGGCTATGGGGTCCATCACAAGGGACTTCTATCCAAACCAGTCCAATACCTAAATTTGGATACCTAGACTCAATGTAATAGACTTCTGATCTCAGGTTAGTCACGCACTCAACCGAAATCCTTGTCATTACGAAGGTACACAACAATTAGTTGCACACCACCAACTCGAGTGGATAATGAATGAATGAATGAATGAGTATGCAACTCATACTCGATAAGTCCACATATCAGTATGGTTCCTCTCTGAGATCATCACCGGGTCTAGTACACTCTACATGTAAATCGCCGCCCACTGACTCGCCACCATACAAGTGGAAGAGACCTTACTATTCGTCTGGCCAGTAGTCAGCCAATATCTACCCAGCACGTCGATAGCGAACCCATTCATAAGTTGGTCAAACTCAGCCTAGCTATGCCCCCTACCATCGGCCGGGTAAGGCCACTCCCCCTCCCAACCTACCACAACACAGTGGGAGACGCGGCCTCCTGGTATTCAGCACTCGGGCGCTCATATATCCACTCGGTCTTGACATTGGGGCGGCTCCTGGCCAAGGAGGTTTATGGATTTTCACCCAAGGACATCTATGGTACCCGTATGCTAGAACCAAACATTTTCGGTGTCCCATCTGGCCATCCACGATATGCTTGTGGAGGCTACGGCCCTGATGTCATTAGGGTGTACAGTAATCATAACCAACAATGTAGGATGCATGAGTCATACAATCCAATCATGCATCAATCCTGCACATACCGTGCGCTCATGTGAGATAACCTCTGCCTATCAGGGAGTCTTATAACCTAACCTGCCCAATGACATATGCAATAGTCAACCACTTCTCATAACAAACATGCAGATGATGCGTATGGGCATGTATCATGATGATATGCTGTTACATACTCATAATCGGTATTAATAACCGGCATCAACAATCGGCCTTGACAATGTGGACATTTAACCAACATTGCCCCAAGGAATGACTCACATAGATCTTAACATATAGTGGACCCATGGCCTCACACAAGGGCCAAATATACAACACCATGGGCCTCACTCAAGAGCTTAATACACATCATGATGGCCCTAACATGCATCACAATGGGCTCCATCGTCTGGCCCTCAAATGCATCGCAATGGGCCTCATCACATAGGCCTCATATACATCACATTGGGCCTTAATCACAGGTTGGATACACATCACAATGGGCCTCGAATACGGGCCGCATATACATCACATTGGGCCTCAAACACGGGCCGAATGCACATCATAATGGGCCTCAAATACAGGTCGCATATACATCACATTGGGCCTCGACAATCGGAATCAGCCTATATAGTGAATATATCCAACCTGGTAACACATATTTTTCACCTATGGCAAGGGGAATAATGATGATGTATTAATGTCAAGGATGAGTTTCACACTCGTCCTAAGAAGGTAGATGGATGGTGTGGTTGATACATACATCACACGAAGTCCTAGCAATCGATTCAAAGGTAGGGCACATCACACGGGGTAAGTCAAGCGGGTATACAACAAGTGAGCTTTCCTTTCACGTGGGGCCCAATATGAATATAAGGCGAGCCTCGGTAGGGTCCATTCATCTAAGACTATGTGTCCCTACAAACGGATCGAGTAGTTCACCCATCATCTAAGTGGGCCTCGGTTTGGGTCACTAAGCTTAGGCAAACTCATGCATCTAGGTGGATCACATTTACTATGGAAGGCCTGCTACGAATCACAAGGAGGGATCCAAAGCTTGGGGTAGTTCTATAGGGTATGGTAGAAAGCATCACTATCAATGGGGCCCAATGTTTTGGGGTAGCCCGACAATACATATGATGCGTAAGTATTATGAAGTTATACTAAGCATATTCTGTAGTGATGATGTACTCTCCTCATAAGGATGAGCCTAGATGTCCTCCTTATATCAAGAATGGGCATAAGAACAACGAATGGGCTTCCTCACCCGCTCCATCACGTAGTAAACTAGACTTCTTAAGGGGCCAAAATAGCACAAGATGAGCTTGATGACTGGACAATTCTATAAGACACGATGTCAAGGTGAGCAGCCCAAAGCCTAAAAAATGGGCAAACAATACACACAATATGGCGGGCCACACATGGCAGTCCCGCAGTCCGGACATGGATGGACTGTATGCATATAACACATCCATAAAGGTGGTCTTCAAGGTTTGGATAATCCTACAAGGCATGGTGGGAGTACCATTAATACTGGGAGCCTAACAATTTGGGTTAGCCCATTAAAGTGAGATGGGTCATATTAATAACAGTGGGGGTCCAACGATTTGGGCTAGCCCACTAAAGGAGATGAGAATGGACCTAACAGCGGGCCCTAGGGAGGATTACAATGTGGACATTTAACCACCATTGCTCCCAAGGCACGGCCTGCCATAAACATCATTACACAAACCATGGTGGAATCACACGTTGCAATGGACCTTATGTACATCCTATTGGGCCTCAACCCATGGGCCTTAGATACATCAAATGGGCCGCATCATATGGGCCTCATATATGTCAAGGTGGGCCTCAACGAACGGGCCTCATACATCACATCAAATTGGGCCTCACTTATAGGCCTCAAGCAAGGGCCACACATGTATCAAGGTAGGCCCCATGATTTGGACGGTTTGGAGAAAACACATACATTACATAGTTCCACTGTCCATACTTGGATAGTGGTATGCATGGATGAATGCATGCATCATGATAGGACCCACCGTCCAAATCATGGTGGGCCACGTCCAAAAGAAAGAGAAATGGATGAACGGCTTGGAATAAAACACATATATCATGGTAGGCCCGCATAAGGTAGCCCATGTCCCTATGAATGGATGAACAACATGTATATAACACATTATGGTGGGCCTCTCAAGTCAGCCTTATGGTGGACGCTCAATCACCATTATTTATAGTATGGTCCACTTGGGATTTGGGCCTGCCTCTCAATGGGTCCCACGGCCCTGCAGTAACTAGTAATGGCTAGGCAGCGTGAATATACAACACATACACCATCTTGGGCCTCATAATACAATCCATGGTGGGACACCCCAAGTGAATAATCTAACCCGTTCACCGTATTGGCCACCTTGAATGAGGTCAAATAGACTCTGACTAGGACTGGTTTAGATGACAAGGGACTCCAAAGAGGGCCCTAGAGTGTTTCAATACATGGGCATTAATACCCTTAGTAGGCCCACTTGAGACTCATATTTGCCTCAAAATTTGGCACATGGCCTAAAATTATAAGGAGGAGATGGTGGACGGTGTGGATTAGACAAATTCATCATGGTGGGGTCCACGTGTGGTGGCAGCCCAGTAAGGCTTCCACCCTCCTAGACAATAACGTCTAGGGACTTACTTTCTTTTTCTTCTTCTTCTCTTTCTTCATTTATTTTTATTTTATTTTACTATGCGGGGCCCACTAGTGGATAATCCATTCCGTCTATTATATCGACCAACTCTCTATGGACCAAAGGAGTCTAATGATGGATAGGTCTACCACTTATACACACAACAGCGGGTATTAGAAAGTTTCAACAGTGGGACTTTGTTTCCCTCGGTGTGGTCCACTAAGAACTAAGATTTGTCTCATTTTTCGACTCATAGCCTAAAACTACATGGGGAATGTGGTGGACGGCATGGATTAAACAACTACATCAAGGTGGGGTCCATGGTTGGGATGCCCCCACCCCACGTCTGCATGGTTGACGTGAGGGGGTGCTCCCACTACCACCATTGGTTATGGTGTGGTCCACCTGATGGTTGGATCGAGTAGATTTTTGGGCTCCACGGCTAAAATGTGCCAGAAAATGGACGTATAGTTTGGATCTAAGAAATACATCAATATGGATCCCATGAGTGAAAACTCACTCCAAACTTCCCATGTAAAAAGTAAGAAATGATGTGGGTAACCCAACCCCTCAGCATATGTGGTATGGCCTACCTGGGATTCGGATTAACTTCATTTTTCGGCTCAACGCCTAAAATGAGCTGGGAAATTGGATGGACGGCATGGATTTAATTTATACATCAAGGTGGGGCCTACATGAGCAGCCCACCCCAAGTTTGGAATCAAGCTTATATCTATTTTTGGTTGGTGGACCGTACACCTCACCGTTAGTTCACACTTCACTATCTAGCCACGTCCAGCGTCCCTAGACACTGGACGGTTTGGGTAACACATATATATAAGGTGGGCCCCACCTACAGACGTGCTACAGGTGGGCCACCAAATGGCTGGATGTTGTAGATAAGATACACATCAAGGTGGGGTCCATCCGGGTGGGCCACACGGCCACATCATGACACCAAAAATATGAAAGAGAGAGAGAGAGAGACCGAGTGATGGAGGGACCCCAGCACTACGGGCCCGCCCTTCCATATATCACAACATACATCAAGTGGGTCCCATTACATGTGGGCCCACCGATCAAAATCAATGGTGGAGATCCTTTCTCCATCAAAATACAAGGTCTAGATGACCCTATTCATGCAAGGAAAATAAACATCATGATGGGGTCCATGGAGAATGGCCCCATCATGGAATGATCATGAGAATCAACGTGAGCCATCGGCCACATCTAGGGTCCAAAGTGAGATCCATACCATCAATTGGTAGGCCTCACTTGGCCCATCATCAAAAGAATGAAATGTAAGCCTATAGAAGCACCCACCTTTGATCTCCTCTTCCTTCTTCCACCAATGCAATATAAAGTTTCAAGGGGTGTGATTCAACGGTCGAGATGGACTTTGGAGGGTGGGGATGGGAGATAGGAAGGTGGGCCACACTAGCTTCTCCATGGAAGCCATGGATGTTGGACTCTCATGGAGTTGCTTGAAATGGAGAGAGAAAATGAGAGAGAGAGGGCTGATGGGAGAGAAGTGATGGGAGAGAGGGATGGTGAGTGATGGATGGATGTACTTTTGTAAGGGAGATAGTTGACTTTGGAGTACTTGTGTAAGAGAGAGGATGGTTGCTTGTACTTGATATGTGAAGTGATGGATGGTACTTGATTGATGGGACATGTTGTAGAGATTCTCTTGGATTTGCAACGCGCAGTGTTTTTCCTCAAAATAAACACAGGCCCACATCTCCTGGCCTGGGTATCGCCTCGGCATGCGAAACGCAGCATCGGAATCACAGCGATGGCATGGTCGCACTGGTACTAGTTTCGAGTCAAGTCGACTCCGATATGTAGGACTCGGCTTAAGATTGTGCGCAAACGTCGGATACAGGTCGAGGGTTGCCGGAATTCGATCGGGAGGACTGTTGAAGCCTACGAAATGATACGGTGTAAGATACGGGCCTTACATGAGGACTTAAACTTTCCATCTTGATCCACATTAGATGGACCACTTCATTAGCTGTTTTGTCTAAATGAAATTTAACAAACAAATGTGTGCTTTATACAATATAGCACTTATAGTCTCCCCTTTTGTCAAATTCGTGACAAAACACTTAATACAACAACTACAATAATATCATGAATTCTATTCCCCCTCCTGCGTTGATCTTGTTGAAGAGTTCTCTATCGACGGCTATATACATATTTAAAGATCCGACGCAGTGGTCAGATTTGGAAATAGTGCTGGCATCCGTAGAAAATGCCGCGAGAATAGAAAGAATCAACATCTCTCCCCTACATGAATCTCTTTCTCACTTCTGCGAGACATTTCATAAATTAGGGGCTGCTCAAGACATGGCCATTGCTCCTGAGATTCTCACTCGCCAAAAGGAGTTATCGCGGCTCAGAGATAAGGTTTTTATGTTAATGACAACAATCTATGGATACGACAAAGAATTCAACTCGCTCGAGGAGCAGGTGAGTTTCCAAACAGTCTTCGGCACTTATAAGTGAGAAAATTTCGAGCCTTAGACAACAAATCTCTAATTTAGAGGCCCAACAGTGTGAAGTTGATTGAAGGACCAATAAGGTTAAAGTCGATATTGAAGTTAATAGGTGAATAGTTGACTTGGAACAATCAGAGATTTCAAAGGAAACGACCACGATAGTTTCTCTGGAGCAAGAACTGGCTGACATTCCGGATCAAGTAAAGCTTATTGTCTATGCTAAGTTGGACAATGCGGCTGCAGAAGTACAATTAAAGGAGGATTTTCGACGATACATGCTTGCATTAGGAATGTAAGAGGATATATGAATTTTCTTTTATGCTTGTGATCACTTTCATATTTTGTTCTTCAAACATCATGAATGAATTTTGATAATTCAGAAAGAATTTTATGGATGTATTGCAAACATGCTTCTGTATGGTGATTGTTAGCATAATGTTGCCTACATGGTGTTATTTTCATGGGTGGTGCTAAATTTCGGTTTCAGTTAGTTTCACACATAGTTTAAGCTCGAGTAGCTAGAGCAATCACAGTTTTTAGACTCATAAGTAGTTGGAGTCGGGTCTTATGTGAATGGCCTCTATAACTCTTTAGAGTTCATAAGGCTTATCGCGGCTGGGGAGTTCACAAACCAGGATCCATCAAAGGGGCCCAGTGAAGCTACCGGGGCAGTGAACTCGATGGGTTTTACGCACATGGTTGGCCACAGTAACTCTCTAGAGTTAACGAGGTGCACAAGGCTACCTTCGGATACCAAATCCAAGGCCGCCAGTCCATAATAAGGGGTCATCTTGCTTCAGAGACTTGTCCTCATGCTTTACTACTGAAATCAAGCTAAAGATCTGGGGAGTTGTCTTGCTATAAAGACTCACTTTTTCTTCGTCTGCCAGGTCGGACCCATTCACGTGAGGGCATTTTCTCGCCAGCCCTCGTGACGCTGTCGAAAACTGTACAACAGCATAGGCCATATATGACTGCTTCATTAGCCGGCCGCATGGGTCCACATGATGCTCTTTACGGGCTTTTTAGGGCCACAGGCTTCTCACTGCTATCCGAATAATCTCGTCGTATCTTTATCGCCAATGACGATAAGTCTTATACATAGTTGGCTTCATATGCTCAGCTCTACTACCGTAAATGATAGATTGCTAACTTTGCTACCGTAAATGGTAAATCACCATATTTTAATGATATTTATATGCAACTGGCTTTATAGGCCCTACTAAAGGTAATAAATCGAAATTGATATATCGCCCTTTGCCGATGATATAAAACAAAATTTTATAGTTAGAATAATGTATCAGCTTGGTGATACTATTAATTTCGATAAATTTGGATAATAAGACAGCCTTAGTGTCATGTCGGCAATATGGCAATGGCGATGACGGCTTTTAATGATTCAACGGTAGTCACTTGGCGATAACCATTGGCACTTGGTGCTTTTCATTTGGAGATAACCATTGACATTTTTCATTTGGCCATAACCATTGGCGCTTTTCATTTGGTGATAACCATTGGCGCTTTTCATTTGGCGATCACCTGAAAACCTGTATTTTTATTTATATACAAGAAGAAATACAGAGTTCTGACTCCTATAACTTTTCTATTGTTCACCTATCTTGCCCCCTTTTGGTTCAGAAGTATCGAACCGACACTTTTCAGAACCAAAATTGCCCCCTTCTGGATTGATGTACTATTAACAAACCCAGTATTTTTCAAGTGTGTTGATGCAAATTTATCCCCACAATGAACATGCTTTACATCATGGTTTCATATCTTTCTCTTACTCGTTTCTTTCCATTTGGGTATTTGGACCATGGTAACTTGTTTTTATTCATTATCGACAATCGGTTCAATATCCGAAGTATGTCATCTTCTTCAAATGCGGATGCCCCCAAAATTCTCTTTTGCCTGATGGATTCTTTTACCAGTTCATCCTCTTGACGATGAGTAGAAGTTAAGTCCTCCAGGCTGACTTTTTTAACAAAAGATTTTGACAATTCGATCACATACATTGTATTTATGGTTGCCTTTCTACGTCGTTCATCGTCTGTTTTTAGAACTATTTCTCCTTTTTTTATCATCCTCTGCAATATATTCTTTACCGTGAAACAATCTTCTGTATGATGTCTCAAACAACGGTGATAATGATAATAATTTTTCTCTTTAGTCAATTTGATCTCTTTTGGATATCTCAGTGAAGGTAACCTGATAGTTCTAGTGGCTAGTAATTGTTCCATCATTAACAACACATCTTCTTTATCGAAAGCATATTCCCTCTGGGAATCATACAATCGCAGTCATTTACCAGTTTTATAATCTCTTTGTCGATCCAAATCTTCACTTCTTCTCGTTTCTTGCTTGTCGAAAAATATTTTTCTTTTTCTCTTGATCGACAGCATTTACCATTGCCCTATGCGGTCCTCTGTTTTCTGTGCAAATTTGGAATGCTAGCATCTTTTTAGTCATCAGTTCCAATGTGTGTGCTTTGGTCGTCGGGTCTCGAAAAGTTCTTATGTTGGCACTGGTGAGTCCAAATGCAATTCCTGTCTCCATGGAGCTCAGACACATTTTTACCTATTCTCTTTCTTCAGGTAATTGCCAGCACGATGCTCCCAGAGTCTTCCATTTTCTAATAAATTTCTCCACAGGCTCATTCTCTCTTTGCCTTACAGATGCTAACTCTACAATACTGACATCACAATTTGACGAAAAGAAATTCGACATGAATGCATCCTGCATCTGTTCCCAAGTTTGTATTGATTCAGGTGCCAAACCGGAATACCATCAGAATGCCTTGCCTGTCAGAGAAGACCTGAACAATCGCAGATAATATTGAGGAATAGTGGAGAAGTTACCCATAGACGTGATGAAATGCATCAAATATTCATCTGGAGACCCATCGCCACTAAAATTTTGAAACTCGGGATGCTTGAAGTTAGCAGGAAAAGGTATATCTTCCACTTCTCTCGGATATGGCATTTGGTAATGAAACCTTCCCACATTATCACGTTCCCTTTCCACTCTAGCAGCTTCTGTGACTACCTGTCGCACTTCTTCTTGGGTTATTGCTCTCGCCACAGGGGCCATGCGATCCCGCTCTTGGTGGTTGAGAACCTTCAGGTTGTTGTTCTCGTTCATTCATAGTAGTCATCATCGGAGGTGCTATCATCTAGGCCACGATATGTGCGAGAGTAGCCAAGGCCTCTCAGAGGTTTCTACATTCTTCCATCATCATTTTCTATGCTTGGGCCATTTCGACCATACGATCTTCAGTAGTAGGCAGCGGATCTTTACTTGTGTCAGCCATACATACGGCGGCCTCCCCATTTTCTGACAAAGCAGTCATTGGAGTGGAGTGAGAATATGCCAATGTGACAGGGCTTATTGAAAAAGGAGTTTCATTTATTTCTTCAATGCTTCCAGAGAGTTCGGCCGACTATGATACAACTTGAGGCGATATGATCTAGGGTGATTCATAGACTGGTGGACTTTCCATGGGTGATTTACCCTTCTGTTTCTTCATCCATCGGGCATTTGCAACCGGTAGGGCCAGGAAATCTTATGACATTAGTGAGGACGAAGATTTTGCAGGGTATATTGTTGGAGGGGCAAGTTTAAGGTTTTTTCTTGCAACGTTTTGTGTTACTGGTCCTCTGGTTTTTAATGTCAACGGACTTACCCTGACAATTGCGATATTTTTAGGTCCTTGATCTCTAGCGTGATATGACAATCCAATCATTTTCATTTTCTTACATTTTATGTTGTAGTAAAAGGTGTAGCTTTTATGAATGTCTAATGTATTTGTTATTACTCCCCCTCAATGTGAGCTTCTCCCTGCTCTATACTTCCCCTTTATTATAACATACCATTCTAATGCAATACTCCAACAACCATATAGTAACATTTACCACTCTAATCAGATATCATCATTCACATTCATATTCTACTTTAAAATTAGCAAATTCTCTCCCCCTTTTTGTCACAAATTGATAAAGGAAAGAGCATACATGTGAACATAATTAAACCATAACTGAATCAGTAGAATAATAACTAGAAAATACATATAAATATGTCAATGAAGGGAGTTATCACAAAGTCATCAAGGAGCATAAAGAGAGTATAGTTTGAGAGTTAACAACCAAGCACACACATATTTAAAGTTTATAAAACCCAAAATGAAAGAAAATCAAGCTAATCGGATCCAGAGGAAGATGAAGGAGGTATGGAAGGATCAATCCGGTGAAGTCCTTTTGTAATGCGATGAAAATATTTTCACAAATACTTCATAGATGCTTTGTGACTTTCAACCAGAGTGTCCTGTGATACCTTCAACTCAACAACTTTCTCTTCCAATGACTTAGGCCGATCATTAACCTGGGAAGACTGATAGTCAGGATCAACTGCATCATCCGATTCAAGTTCCGCAAAGATGTCATCCATGGACATGTCTTCTGGTAAAGGCGCGTCTTCTTCCTTTACTACATCCTCATCTCTCTGACCAGGTAGGAAATCTAGGTTTATCTTATGAATATTTGTATTATCAAATGGGAGGGCAGCCTCTGGTGCCTTAGTAGGTGGAATGACAATATTGCAATGAATAGCAAGGCTAGTCATGAGATAAGCAAAAGGGATTGACCCATGGCTAGGATGGATACGAAATTGGATAATTAAGTAACATAACAATGAGGGAAGATAGATAAGTATGCCAGACACAACAACGTGAAGAACACGAGACATGAAGGGAGTAAGTTCAGACTTATTCTCAAACCGTGGATAGACATTGATGTGAAAATGCGATGAAGGACTGAGTTTGGGTAACATCTTGTTGGCACGGAAACTCCATTCAACATTAAACCGACATAGTTTATGGGTAATATCCAGTCGCTTAGATTTAGTCATTCTTTTAGCAAGGGTACTAATGGGTATGCCTTCATCATTAACATTAATATCCATCAACCCTGAAATTAAGTGCCGATCAACAGGGAATGTCTGTAATGTCTCAGAAAAATCCGTACTAAGGCCCGAGTACCACCTCGGGCAGAAATCACTCAGGACCAAATCCTTTAGAAATTAGACGAGAATTAGTTAAGTGTTAAACTAGATTATCTGTGAAATTAGCTCTAACCACTTTAAATAAAAATTGCAAGACCTAAAACTAGCAAAATCGCTATCGCTACGTTGCCTAGAAATCTAGGATCAATCTCTAAACCCACTTGCTCTCGGAAGCACACCGAAACTCCGTATCGGACCTGGACCACGCGTTAAAAGTCCGATTACCGTGAAATTATATGCTTATGAGCGCCTTACTGGGCTTGACAACCATCTCAAAAATCAAGTCTTAATAGTATCCAGAAATGCACAACTTGAGCTCATAGCGAAGTGTTTGAGAAACGCGAATATCTTTAGAAAGTGAACTCAGATTTGAGTGATTTGGGCAATTCGCTTGCAGGACAAATTTAAGCTTAGAAACCTGTCAGAATCTGACCCAAATACACCCTCGGATCATGAAAATTTTCCAGCACAGGTCAGTGTACTTGTGGCCCTGATCGAATGGCGATGACCGTTGAACTGAAACTATCCGCCACGGTTGATCCACAAGTCCGATCAGACTGAAAACTTAACCTGGCATAGATCCAATGTCAGGGAACTTTTTCCAGATCATATACAGAAAAGGGGCCTTCAAATGCGCTCCGTTAGACCGAAACGGCCACTTTTTTGCTATAAACTAAGTATACAATGGCCCTGAGGCCATTGAGGTCAGTTCTAGGCCTATATAAGGGCCTTAAACTCTCTCTCTCTCATTCCATACGAATTTGAAAATCCCTAAGAGAGAAAAGAGAGAAAAGAGAAGAAGAAGGTGAGGAAGAGAGAGAGAGAGAGAGAGAGAGAGAGAGAGAGAGATAGTTGTTGGGATTCTTCCCTGACGCTCCAAGTACTTAACTACTGCTTCCGTGTCACTATACCGGCGATGACAACTCCGTTATTAGGTAAGAAATCCTAACCCTAATCTGTTTTAGGATTTCAAATGGAGTAAATGGTGATGTGGCTAACATATGTCATACTATAGGTTGTCGTTGTGCCGTAGACGAGGACTTAGTGTTTAAACTGAGTTCGTTACGAGTTTACCGGCGAAAGGTGCGGACTATAAACGTTTAGGTTATGATTTTCAAGGCTTTCAATGTCGGTTAATGATTTATGACTGACTTGATTGCTATCACATATGCATAAATACGATGTTTCCCGTATATTACACATATATGTAAACTACGTTGATTATAATGCATTCCAAGTATTTGTTAAAATGTTTGAATGAATATGGAATTATGATTTATGCTTGCCATGATTATTGATTACTAATATATGGTCGTCGTATACGTGGCAACTCCTTTGTGAAAGGATTTGTTATAATATGTGTTCTAACAAATTTATTACATATATCTAATATATGTAGTCTAAGTGTTTGATAAAATGCCTGAAAGAGAAAATGGTTGATGTAATGTATTTGGTGAGGGCATTGAGATGGGATTCTCGATCCCCTAATCCATAGTTACAGTTTCCTTTACGTAACCTATCTTACTACTATGTGAGTTATGGATGAAATGCCTATGTATGATAACATGTGTAATATGTTTTGTGTTGAAATGCTTAAATGAGATCGGTACTGAAATTGGTTGTCACATGTTGTTTTACTGTCACTTATGAATGCCTGTTGGGTTGAATGTGATTGGGGCTACGATGTAGTCCAGGCAATCGGTAATGGTTTACGATCGGTGACCGAACTGTCTAGCCACGACGAATACGTTCGAGGATTCTGAGTCGTACGATGATTATCGACAGTGGTTAAGCCACAAGGATTGCGTATGAGCTCCATGTCGAT
Organism: Magnolia changhungtana; assembly: GCA_030180095.1. Classification (NCBI taxonomy): domain Eukaryota; kingdom Viridiplantae; phylum Streptophyta; class Magnoliopsida; order Magnoliales; family Magnoliaceae; genus Magnolia; species Magnolia changhungtana. Next base: position 339,988 of record JASAUF010000046.1, on the reverse strand, counting down.
TAATAAAACGTACGGTCGTACTCGTCGAGCTTGTCAAGTAACCCGATTGGCCTAATGTATGTTCACCATGTATGGACGTTACTGCTTGAATCTAAGGTACCAAACTCATCAGTGAAAAGCCCGTTTAACCTTGGTATCTCGATCCGCTAAGACTCATGAGCCGGGCATGGTGGTATGGGACACCGTGGTCGAGCTGTCGGCTTACGCTGGGGTGACGAGCCTCCCCGTAGTGACCAGTGAGCAACCCAGTGAGCAACTCAGACTCGAGCTGTTGGCCTATGATTATGTGACGAGCCACTCGTAGTGACCTCAAGCATACACTTAGTCTACGTTAAGGTGACGAGCCTTTCTATGGAAATCTTGAGTATAAACCAGGCCTACACTGAGGTGATGAACCTCTCAGTAGCAGCCTGGAATGGCCTATCTTATGAGACTAACTAGGATTGACGACCCTAGATGGATCATCATTTGGGAAATGATATAAGGGAGGTACCTTAGCTTCCCGAACCTGCTGTATGAGTAAACCTAATTAAGTAATGGTTAACATGACCATGCACTGTACTACATGTGCTTTGGCGAGAAAGCATATGTTTCGGGAGGATGCCATGCGCGAACGTGAGATGAAGTCGCTGAGGGAGTGTAGGCGAGGGCATGCATCATTATCGCATACCATTCTTGCATTAACAAGAGTAATATAGGACATGCTTGTTGTATTGCGTTATCATTACTGCTTGACTGAATTGATAACATGTTAACCTTTACCTTATAGGTCCACTGAGTTGATCACTCACTCTCACTCTGGGACGGTGTTTTAAAACACCAACCAGACTCTATCTTAGTTGGAGATGACGGCGCGGCTTATGAAGCAGATCTTGATTTTGATGTAGATGAGGAGGAGTTCTCATATATGCAGTATTCAGGCAGATTCATGTAGGCCGCATCCTGATCGTCGGGGCTACAGAGATTTCATGATGTAGACGGACCTACACATTTCGATATTTTGTAATTTGAAACGATACATGTAATTGTTTAACCTGGGACATGATTATACTCCGGAGACGCGCTACCACTTATATGCTTTATATATATATATATATATATATATATATATATATATATCTATTACAGTCTTTTGCTTGCGTAATTTAACTGTCTCTGGAGTATGATATGTTGTTTCGGTATAATCCCACTCATGTTTAATGCATTAACATGGACAACATTAAATCATCACTTCTATGTTGCATAAGTGATGCGTTGGAACTCGAGAGTTGGGCTCCTGCTCGACCCCCAATTTTCAGGGCGTTACAATGTCCATTCTCTAAAATTAATAGAAAATGTCAGATTATCAAGGGACAATTCACCTATTGAAGCATACATCCTTTGCGCTATTGAGCGGTATGCTGTTCCGCCCCAACTAAGAATCTTTTCCCAACCAATGGTAGTGAGAATATGTAAGAGTTGGAATGGAGCAATGTGATCTACGTTCATAATCTTTTCAATGATAATTTCCCTAGAGTGAAAATCTCTAACATGCTCTGAATCTTCTTCGGGAGACTTGGCGGAGTAGCCGCTAGGGCCCTTGCGAGTAGTCTTCCTCTTAGTGCGATGCTCCATTTAGAGATTGCTATAGAGAGTATTATAGATGATAGATGGGTTTGGCTTAAATCAGATTTTTGCATAAAACTTACTATAGAAAGGATGTAAATCTCAAAATAAATCACAAATAAAAGATTAACTAGTAAATAGGAACCCAAATCTAGAAGAAAATGTGAAATAAACAACTTATAATGAAGAAATGGAGATGGGTTCGACGAGTGGAGCCATGGCTAGCTGAGGAAGAAAGGGAAAATGAAGTGAAAAAAGTGTTTTTCCTTCTTTTAATGAGCAAACATGTGCACCTCGACCAGTCGAGTATGGTCCTCGACCCGTCAAGGGTCGACTGGTCGGGGACGTGCTTGACCCATCGAGCAACTTAAAAAAAGTCTCAATTTTGAAATTTAAAATTTAAATGTTTTGCATTTTTAAAAATTATAAACATAAAAAAAAATGTATAAACAACATGATTTAATTAAATAGAAGTACACATACCAATATCATGTTTTTATTTGGAATATCTATTCCTTTCAAGCAGTTTGGTTATAATGTCTGCAAGCTACTCTTCAGTTTGAATATATTCTAATGAAATGCTCTTGTCCTTAACTAATTCTCGAATATAATAATATCGAATGTTAATATGTTTCGTACGAGAATGTTGAATATGATTTTTTGAAATATTGATTGTACTTAAGTTATCACAATATAATATCATTGTATCTTGTGCAATCCCATAATCAGCTAACATCCTTTTCATCGAGATCAGATGGGTGCTAGTATTACCAGCTGTAATGTATTTAACTTCAACTGTTGAGAGTGATACGAAATTCTGTTTCTTGCTGAGCTAAGAAACTAAACAATTTCCTACATAGAAACATCCACCACTGGTAGATTTTCTATCATCAATGTTTCCTGCCCAATCCGCATTTGTATATCCGACAAGCTGTACAGTTGTATCATGCGGATACCATAAATTGAAATTAGTAGTACTTGTGACATATTTAATTATGCATTTAATAGCGATTAGATGTGATTCCTTAGGATCAAATTGATATCTAGCACAGATTCCAACGCTAAAAGCAATATCAAGTCTACTAGTAGTTAAGTATGGAAGACTACCAATCATGCTTCGATATAAACGTGAGTCTATACTTTTACCTGTTTCATCCTTAGAGAGTTTGAGAGTTGTATTCATAGGAGTATCAAACTTTTTACCGTTCTTGTATCTAAATTTCTTTACTAAATTTAAGGCATATTTGGTCTGAGAAATGAAAATACCATCTTCCTGTTGTTTTACTTGTAATCTAAGAAAGTAATTCAATTATCCAACTATACTCATTCCAAACTTAGATTTTTTCAAATCTGCAAACTCAATGGATAAGTTAGTGCTTATAGATCTGTAAATAATATCATTAACGTAGATCTGTACAATCAATATATATTCATTATATTTTTTGACAAATAACGTTTTATCAATGCTTCCCATGATAAAGTTGTGACTAAGTAAGAATTTAATCAACTTTTCATATCATGCCCTAGGAGCTTGTTTTAGACCATAAAGTGCCTTTTTAAGACGATGTACATGATATAAAAGTTTAGGGTCCTCAAAACCCTTAGGTTGTTCAACATACACTTCTTCATGAAAATCACCGTTTAGAAATGCACTTTTAACATCCATTTGATATATTTTGAATTTCTTATAGCAAGTAATTAAAATAAATAATCTAATGGATTCAAGGCGTGCAACTGGTGTGAAGGTTTCATCATAGTCAATTCCTTCTATCTAAGTATAGCCTTGTACAACCAGCCGTGCCTTGTTTCTAATGATATTTCCCATTTCATCAGATTTGTTCTTAAAAATTCATTTGGTTCCAATTATATGTTTATCAGATGGTCTGGGAACTAAATGCCAAATAACATTTCTAACAAATTGATTTAACTTTTCTTGCACAGCCAATATCCAATTTTCATTGGTAAGTGCTTTTTTTTTTTTTTTAATTTTACATTAGTCGATTCAATTCGAGAAGTAAAGCAGACGTAGTTATAGATGTTCTCTAACTGTTTTCTTATCTGAACACCAGTACGAGGGTTACCCAATATCTGATCAGTCAGATGGTCTTTGACTGATCTTAATTCAGCATTATCTGAATTAGATGAAGAGTCAGGTTTATCGATAATGTTGACTTCATCATCATCTTGACTTGGTGTGGGTGTGATTAGGTGATCGTCAATTACAACGTTAATAAATTCCTGAATCACTCATGTTCTTTTGTTAAGAACACGATATGCTCGACTATTCAGAGCATAACCCAAGAATATTCCCTCATCACTCTTGGCTTCGAACTTTTTCAAATTTTCCCAGTCACGTAAAATGAAACAGTTACTTCCAAAAATTCGAAAGTATTTGGCTGTTGGCTTCTTATTGAACCATAACTCATGGGATGTTTTATCTTTTGCTTTTCTAACATACACACGATTTATAATGTAGCACGCAGTATTAACAACTTCAGCCTGTAAGTTTTTTAGTAAGTTTATGCTATTTAGCATAACATTGGTCATTTCCTGTAACACTTTGTTCTTTCTTTCAACAACCTCATTTTGTTGAGGTGTTTTAGGAGCAGAGAACTCGTGTGATATATCATGGTCTGTACAATACTTCTCAAATTTTATATTTTCAAACTTAGTACCATGATCACTTCTGATTATGATCACATGTACTTCTTTTTCAGTCTAAATTCATTTTAGAATTCTTCTGACTTCATCGAGAGTCTCTGATTTCTCTCTCAAGAAAGCTACACATGTATATCTGGTAAAATCATCAACGATAACCAAAAAATACATCTTTCCACCTCTACTCTCTGTTCTCGTTGGTCGAACCAAATCCATATGGAGCAGTTCAAGAGGTTTGGTTGTGGCTAAGGAGTTCACTTTCTTATGAAAACTCCTGATTTGCTTGCCAATCTGACATGCACCATAGATCTTTTCTATCTTTTTCAATTTGGGTAAGCCACGAATATGATCTCTTTTTCTCAATCTAAAAAGATTTCTAAGGTTAACATGTCCAAGACGTTTTTGCCATAGTTTTATTTCGTCTATTTGGACCATGTAACATGAAAAGTTAGAAGAGCATAAGTCATTAATAATGTAATAATTCTCAGAAGTCCTACGACATTTAATATCACACATCCCTTCTCATTTGAAATCTCACATCCGTGATTTGTAAATTTTACACTGTGTTTGTTATTGCAGATTTGAGAAATACTTAGGAGGTTATGTTTAAGGCCTTCAACATACAAAACATTCTCAAAAGGAGGAAGATTAGAGAGTTGAACAGTACCTTAGCCTATGATTCTGCAGTTTCTTCCATCACCGAAAGTAATTGATCCGTCATTTACTTCCTTAAAGTTAGTGAATATTTCTTTGTCACCTGTCATATGTCTTGAACATCCACTATCCAGGTACCATTTTGAATGGCTAGTGGCTTTGAAAGCTATGTGGGCAACAAGACATGTAACCTTTGGAACCGATTTCATTATGGTTCTGGGTTTTGGAGTTCCATTAGTTTTTCTTTGTCTCAGGGTTAGATTTTCTCCCTTTTCTATGAACTTTGAATCCATCTGAGTTAGATTCTAGAAGCTCTTTGAGTAAGTCCACTATTTTCTCAACTAAAGGAGGTTTGATATATCTTTGATTTCTATAGCTGATGGCATTAGAATTAATCTTAGATACTTGAAAAGATTTTGAATTTTTGAAATCATTTTGACCATAGTTTCTCAAATTGTTACCTTTTGAGTTTGAGGTTTCTCCTTTTACAAATATAGGAGATGCACTTTTATTTTTTAGAGAACTATCTTTGATAGCCCAGACCTGATTTGTCGCCACATTTTCTGGATGAGGTTAATAATTTTTATAACTTTGGGTCACCGTGGGCATATTTCTAAGTATCCTTAGAACTCAAAAGAGAAGAAACTTTAGGTTCTCATTTTCTATTCTGAGTTTTTCTAACTTAGAGGTTTTGAAATTTAAATCTAGTTTTATTTTTTTAAAACAATTTGAAAGATGAGAATTTTCTAAAACATTATTTTCAAGTTCTTCTTTTAATTTAAGATATTTTTCTCTTTGAATTTTTGTTTGACAACAATTTTGCAACTTTCCCTGTATAGGGCATTATAGGTGTCTTGAAGATCATCTTCTTTTTCATTTTCAGGGTCACTCTTGGGATTTTCATAATCAGATAAGTGAGGAAGTGACTCTGGCTATAGTCATTAGGGCTTTTACATCATTTGATTTTTCTTGTTCTGATTCATCAGACTCAAAAGAACTTTCAGAGCTGGATGATTCATCCCAAGTAGCTAACATGCCCTTTCTTTTTTACTTATCCCTTATTGGACATTTATTTGCCAAGTGCCTGTATTCATGGCAGTTGAAACATTGACTGTCCTTTACAGGTTTCTAAGATTTAGATTTTCCTTTTCTTTTGTCATATGGTTTTTGAAAATCTGATCTTTTCTTGTTTTTGAAAATTCTGTAAAATTTCTTAGCAAGTAAAGTCATATCATCTTATGTATCTTCAACATTAGAATTACCACAACTTTATTTTGAAATAGATTTAGATGATTTAAGAGCTATGGACTTACCTTTAGGACTTTTAAATTTTAACTCATACGTTTAGAGAGAGCCAATTAACTCCTCAACCTTCATATAATCAGTGTCTCTTAATTTTTGAATGACAATTACTTTAGAATTTAATCTCTCAGGAAGAGATCACGCTATTTTTGCACAGACCTTACTTTCTGGGATTCCATCTCCTAGACCCCACATGTAATTTACTATATCATTTAGTTTCATATAGAAGTCCACGAAAGTTTCATTTTTCTTCCATATGAATTTCCTCAAATTTTGTAGTGAAGATTTGAACTTTTGATTTCTTGACTATAAAAGTTCCTCCATGTGTCATTTCAAGAATATCTCAGGCTTGTTTGGCTGTATCACATGAAATAATTCTCTTGAATTCATCAGGTGATAGAGCACAAGTTATGGCATTTAAGGCCTTAGCATTAACACTGCTTTCGCTTTTCTGAGCTGCATTCCATAAAAAGAATGCAGTTTCTCTCATAGATTTATTTCCATCATTGCCTAATACTTCAGACATACGTGGTTTCCATTTGGTTACAGTTGCTTGCCACACGCTTTCATCAAAGGATTTTAGAAAAATTCTTATTCTGGCTTTCCAGTATAAATAGTTAGAGTATCAAAAGGTGGTGGCCTTATAATAGACAAGCTATCAAAATTTGACATAAAAAAAGCCCTAGATCTTTTAACTCAAGAAAATTAATTTTTAAAAAACAAGCAACTTAGCTCTGATACCACTTGAAAAGGGCGAGCTTAGCAGTCCTAGAGGGGGGTGAATAGGACTATGCTAAAGAAAAATTAACTTACTAAAATAATAAATAAATCAGAAAATATACTCTTACTAGTATTGAAAAATTGATTCAAACTTAGTTCGTATGACAACTTACACCCAAAACAAAGTTTAGGCAGGACAACCTTATTTCACGAACAATCATAAGGATCGAGATCTCAATCCAAGCAAGAAACAATAGAGCTATCTATTACAAGCATTCACCACATTTGTATAAATAAAATTACAACCATTTACCACAAATGCAAAAAAGTAAACATTCACCACAAACACCAAGAGTTATAGTGGTTCGGTGTGTACAACAACTGTTCTCAAATAGGCACACCTACTCCACTCCCAATAATCACATTCCACGTGATATTAGCTTTCACTATAAATAAGGTTTTCACAGGGTCACCTTAAAACCTGATATAGTTGTGATTTTAAACGGCTATCACAAACAAAAACCCCACACTGAGATTTTCTTATTATCTCAGACAAACCAACAATTGAGATTTATCTTAAAGAAATCAAAATACAAAAGATAGAAACATACTTATCTTCACATTGAAGACATATCTCTTAATGTAGCCTATAGAACTACTTCTCTTGAAGTAGAATGTTCAATGTCCAGTCACATAAACAAGGGTTCTAGGTTCTAGATTGATTTTAAATTGATTCAAACTAAAGGCTACTTATTTGAATTCCTCAAGATCTCAAAGAAGAGTATCTACTCTCTTTAAAGAATAAGATTCATAAAAAGGAGATCAAGAAATTAAAATAAAAAGCTATTAAAGAAATATTAAAAATACCATGCAATAGCTTGAGGATAATGGGGACTTCTCTCTCTCTCTCTCTCTCTCTCTCTCTCTCTCTCTCTCTCTCTCTCTCTTGATGAAGGCTTTTACTAGCTTGGATTAGTAATTTCGGATTGAGAGAAGGCCTCTATATATAAGCTGAAAAGTTGTTACTTCGACTCGTCTAAGATCTCCTTCGACTGGTCTAAGGTTTAACAAATTTTCAAATTTTGAGCGCGATCGATTAACACGGTTCTTCGACTGGTCGAGGGCCCTGTTCGACTGGTTGAGCATGGGCTTCGACTGATCAAGGGTGTCAGATTTTAGTTGCTGGACTTCGAGTTGAGCAACCCTCGACTAGTCGAAGGTCCCTCTTCGACTGGTCGAGCAGTCTGCTCGACTGGTCGAGGAAGCAATAGAAAAATCTTTTTTTTTTTAAATTTAAACTTGGACTGGTCGAAGATTTTCTTAGATTGGTCGAACCACAGCTTAGACTAGTCAAACCTAAGCCTAGACTTGTCGAACTTAAGCTTAGACTAGTCAAGCCATATAAGTTTGTCATTTGAAAGCACCTAAGTCTAAGGTCTTTCTAGGGTCTTTTATCCCTGAAAAGACTGAACATTGAAGTTTGAAACTTGTTCTTCTACTTGATTCCTCAATAGAACGTGTAGTTGAAGATGGAGCTTGATCCTCTACTTGAAGTGTAGTAGAACTCGAACTTAGTAAAGCTTGAACTTTCCATCTTAATCTACTTTACGACTTGAACTACAATAAGGTCTTGAATCATAGTAGATATTGAACTTGTTTGACTTGAAGTGAAGACTTGAGCTTTTCATCTTGATCCACATTATATGGACCACTTTATAAGTTGTTTTGTCTAAATGAAATTTGATAAACAAAGGTGTGTTTTATACAATATAGCACTTACAAATTCCAACAATAATAAAATGGGCAGAAGTCTGTCATTGTCGATATTATCGAACAGTCTTTGATATTATCGAAATTTGAATTTCGATTGTATCGAGTCTCATTCGGCTATATTGACTTTCTACACATATATTTTCATTTTCGTGTAGAACAGACTCTACTTGATTTTATCGAATACCATCTGATTCCATCGATGTACACTTCGATGTTATCGAGGGTTAGTTCGATCCCATCGGAAATTCTTCAGACATTACCTTTGGTTACTGGAGGATTTTGTCTAGAAGTTCGATGCAATCGATCATCATTCGATGCTATCGAATTTTGAAGTTCGATTACATCGAATAGTATTCGATGTGATTGAAGATATATATATTTTCTTCGAAAGCTTGCTGGACAAAATGTTCCTCAAGTTCAATGCAATCAAGTTTGATTCGATACAATCGAGAACTTACTCTTGATGTAAGTGAAGGTGACTCGATTCGATCGATGAACACTTTTGAGAATGATTCTATGTACAAGGAGTGCCCAAGTTCGATGGTATCGAATAGGGTTCGATGCTATCAAATTTTGAATTCTGATAAGCTCGAGCTATATTCAATGGATCGAGATTCCTAGCAGATGGTTATATTGTTTGCTAGACATCATGGGCATAATGTTTGCTTCAATCTAACCATGTTCGATATAATCGAAAATGACTTCGATTGCAAATCGATGTAATTAAGTTTATTTGTTTAATACATGTTTAACTCCTCTATCATTCTAAGTGTTCAATACTTAACTTATCAAAGATGATTTTCAATGAATTGAGGTAAGTTATAAGTTGGATTGGGGTCATATACCTTAGGGTTTGGTTTAGGGAAGTGAGACTTCATTACCTGTTTAGAGCACTCAATCTTCTCTCTTATTGAGATCCTTATCTTGAAATCTTCATCTTAGAACTCTCTTAAGGATAGACTCAACATTCACGTAATTTGACAAACTAGGGCACTTTCAATATTTGTTGTATGTTTTGTATACACTATTAAGGTGGCCCCCAAGTGGATAATCTAATTTGTCCATCATCTTGGTTAGCTCAAGTGGGGTCCAATAGACTCTGTTTTGGCCTGATTTGGATGATCAGAGACTCCACAGTGGGCCTTACAAGGTTTCAATAGATGGACATTATTCCCTTTAGTACGGCCCACTCAAGACTCAGATCTGCCCCAAATCTTGGCCCATGGCCTAAAATTATCTGGAGGAGATGGTGGACAGTGTGGATTAAACACATATATCATGGTAGGGTTCACAAGTAGGGGTAGCCCAAGGAGGCTTCCACCCTCACGTCACCGAGCGGTAATGCCCACTTACTCTTTCTCTGTTTTCCTTTATTCCTTTATGTATTTTTATTTTTTGTTATGTGGGGTCCATGAGTAGATAATCCATTCCGTCTATTATGTCAGCCAGCTCTCTGTGGACCAAAGGAGTCCAATGTTGGGTAGGTTCCATCATATACATAAACAATTGCAGGTCTTAGAAATTTCCAACATAAGGAGCACTCGAGACTCGGATCTATCTCATTTTTCAGCTCATAGCCTAAAATGATATGGAGAAGTGATGGGCGGCGTGGATTAGATATATACATCAAGGTGGGGTCCACGAGTGGGATGCCCCCACCCTACGTCCGCATGGCTGACGTGAGGGGTGCTCTTAGTCCTACCCTCGATTGTGGTGTGGTCCACCTGATGGTTGGATCGGCTAGATTTTTAGTTATAAAGGTTAACATGAGCCGAGAGATAGATGGATGGTATGGATCTAAGAAATTTATCAACTTGTGTCCCACGAGTCACTCCAAACCCCAATGCAAAGCCAATAATGACAATGGGTAACCCAACCCCTTAGTATTTGTGGTATGGCCCACCTAGGATTCGAATTAGCTTTATTTTTTAGCTCAACACCTAAAATAAGAAGGGAAATAGGATGGACGGTGTGGATGATATATATACATCATTATGGGGCCCATGAGGGAAGCCCACACGGTGGCTTTGGGAGGTAGACGGTGGCAGAGTGTCTCTGGACATTGCATCCAGCAATGACAGTGCCACCGCCCCTCTCACTCTCTTGTGTTTTAAGGGTGAGGTATGGCCCACCTAGGAAATCCACTCCATCCATTTGAATGACCAACTCATGGCAAGGCTAAGAAGCTTTGGATCACAATAAGTTTTAGTGTATTTTCATCATCCAAGTCTGCTTACACAATCAATTGATTTAAATAAAAAATAAACATAGCAGTGAGCCACACAAAGTGGTCTACGCTATGATAACGTGTGAAACACGCTCTTCAATAGCGTGGCCCACTTATGGGTCCCACAACACCATGAGAGTAAGAAAAAAAAGGGAAATGAAGGGAAAGAGATCTAACCATCGGGGTGGCCCCCCGCCACTATGGGGTCCACCACATACTTAGTACATGATCAAGGTGGGTCCCACCCTTGTGGGCCCACCAAAATAGAAAAATCACAAAGAAGGGGAGGGTTTTGACCATCCCATGAACTCACCTCGAAGAATGGACAGTTAGATCATCTTGGATCGGCGATCGGATGGCCCACCAAGCTCCTCTTCACCCCTAATATTCTTAAATCTCACTTTTTCTCTTTCATTTACTCTCTTGATCCCTCATAACCCTCTCTCAACCTCTCTTTCTAATCTCTCCTAAACACTCTTTTTTCTCTTAATCTCTCTCTACTCTTTCTTTCTTTTCTCTCTTTCTCTCTTAATCTCTCCCTAATCTTTCTAATATTTTTCTCTCTTAATCCCTTTCTACTCTTGCTAGAAAATGCTAGAAATGAGAGAGAGTTAGGGAGTTTTTGTGGTAGAGATTTTAGGATAGGGAGTGAATAAGGGGAAGATGGAGGGGTAAAATGGGGAGAAAAAGAAGAAAATAATGATGGCTAGCACAGGTAGGGGTATGGGTTATGTGAGAAAGGCATATGCTTATTTGAGTAATGGGGAGAGAATGACATGAGTGATGGATGGGTTGACTAATGGATGGATTGATGGATTGATGTATTTGACATCATGGAAATTTGTGCAAGTGGGGCCTATGTGCATTGCGTGGCCCACCTTGGATTGTTTTAAAATTATAACTTCTAATCTACGGGTCGAAATGGGCCGTTCTGCATGGCGTTGAAATCGTAGCACTCGCGCAGTCGCTAGAGTACAAGTCTTGGGGTATCGCGGTACTAAAATAGGATCGCGATCAAAACTCACCGATTTGCTCCGTCGAAAATGTACAAAACCAAAAATGAAGCATACAGAGGGTTAATTAGGGTACGTGTCTTACAACTTCTATAATCTTACTTTCCCAAAATTACAATTTTGAGTGGTCTTCGATCCCATCGACATCTATCGATGGGTCTTGATGGCATCGAAGGACCACTCGATCTGATTTAAAAAAATAATCCAGCAACCCAACAAATATATTTTTGGATTTTCTCGATGGGATCGATAGTGTGCTCATTCCTATCGTAAGACCTTCAATCCCATCAAATGATCTTTTGATCCTATTTACAGAGTCGTTAACCAATTTCTTATAAAAGGGCATTCGGTTCTTCGGCATTTTAATGGATTTTTGGTGTAACAGAAGCATATGAGATTCCCCACTCATATCCCTCATCCCAAGCCTCCAAAGCTATGAGATCTAAGTAATCTTCCTTGTGATTTATCACTTGAAAGGGGATTCCACCCTCGATTATGAAGATGAGCTTAATCTCCACTTGTTCTAGAGATTAAACTTGATCCAATAGTCAAATTCTTGTTTAAACCATCTATAATACCCATATAGGTGAATCCCTTAGGATTTCAATTATCACACTAGTTGTAGGAGATTCTACCATCCTTCTATCACCTTGGTCACCGTACTAGAGCATCACATGTAAGGTGTTTATTTGTGGAGCTAAACTATCGGCATCAATGAACGTGAGAGTAATTGAGGAGTGGATTCAAGCACTGAAGAGCTTTAAAGAAGCAACTGAAGTAAGGAACAACAAAGGGGCTAAATCTGACAAGTGTCAAGTATGAGTCCATACACTCTTTCCTTATGTAGGATTGAGTATAAGAGTTTGTGACCCAAACTCAAATAGGTTCTTATGTAGGATATAGGTTCTTGACTCTTGTGTAGGGCTGAATTTGCCAGACACGGGTGCCTATGTGTTAGCCTTCGTGGGAACCTCCGATATAAGTAAACATATATCTTTGGACTAGGATCGAGGTTGTTAGTTAGCCGATAGAAAACTAACTCAGTCTCCAAGGGAGCCTCTGATGGGAGTGTACGTTAGGTCCTCGTGTAGGATTGTAAAGGTTAGCGGTGAACCTATTGAAAAGCTCCGATAGTGAATAATGGTATACTTGAGGAGAGTGCGTTCGCTAGGAGTGGAGTAGGAAAACCAAACCACTATACATGCTTGTGTTTGTGACTGTCTTTTAAGCATATTTTTTATTATACTTATAGATTTAATTTATTGAATTATATGTATGAATGATTAGATGAATGCTAGGAGTTGAATAATTAACACATCCCATATACAAGTTCACTATCTAAATTATATACTAGTTGCTTATTGATGTATGCTTTGTAGTTTATGTTATTGGACCCACTTTGACTTGAAAGCCTTAGTGTTAAATTGTCTTATTTATTTTAATTTGGTAAATTATTTAATAATTATGGATTTAATTGACAAAATTTTAAGTGGTCCTATTCAGTCCCCATAGGGCAGCCATTTATTATATAGATCTGTTAAGCTTCCGCACGCATCGTGCTATTCTATCCCATACAATTTCACTAGCATGCCCACAAACTACACATGTACCATGTGATTGAATTTTAGACCAACATCACCATCCACCTTTAATAGCTTCACATGTGCCACTTTTTATAATATGTAACCCTCAATATGATTCCATCCCCTTAATTTGGATAATACCATTACAGAGTAACAAGCACCAATGTGCCATTTAGTCTCGGTAATGATTTGGCCCCCTCACATGTTACCTCCTGTAATGGCACAAAGACATTTCCATCATAGGTTAGCTAATTTGGACAATGTCATTATAGTGTTATATGCATGCATCAAATGCAGGCCCATCATGAAAATGGTAAGCTTATCATTTTACATAGGTGAATTTTTGCTTTTATATATATATATATATATATATATATATATATATATATATATATATATATATATATATATATATATATATATATATATATATATACCCATCGGCCCCACATCTAATATGGATGCATGATGCCTTTTCATTAGGTCATGTTGGGGGGTTACTGGGGGCCCTTTAATTAGGGGTTATTGGCAATTCCCATCCCTTGCACCCACATTGTAAATGAACCCATGTGTGATAATATGGCACATGTCTTTGTCCATCTTCAATTGCTGCATATATGTCATATGTGTCAATGTGCCAATGTTCACTAGTGCTATTTGTAAAGCTTCTATTAGTTGGTTCTACATGTTCAATGGCTTGGATATGATCGTTGGATTATTTGGAGTAAGCATACTTGTGGGCCTAATATTAGTTGTGATTAGTTCAGATACATAATGGGTAGTGCACTTGGGTTGTTTTGTGTATGCATAATGTTTTAAAGAGTCATGAACTCTTGTAGTGTGGAGACTCTCAAAGGAGTAGTTGTGATGGGTTAAATTACTCAAACCCTAATTCTTATAAATAAAGCCTGTCACGTCACCTACACGCCCAATTGGAGAGAAAATTTCATTAAAGTTATACTTGATTTCTGAACATACCTTTTTATTACTAATTGGGCCTTGTGCCATTTAATATTCTCATTAATATCTTTTTTATTTTAAGCTTATAAACTTTATTTATAACTAATAGCCTTATGCCCTTTGGGTAATTCAACCAATTCCCAAGTTTTGTTCTTATGCAGAGTTTTCATCTTCTCCTCCATGAACACTATCCATTAGCTAATATCCATAGATTCACATGCCTTTTAATATGAATAAGGTTTGCGCTTTTCTGTCATGCAAGCGTAAGCCGTAACATAATCCTCAAGCCAAACAGAAGGTCTTGTAGCTATCCTCGGCCAACTTTTATCACTTTGAGTTTCATCATCCAATATCTCATTTACATGCTCTCTATTAGCTCTATTTTTAATGATATCATCTATTTATTGACCTTCTAAATCATCAGACTGATTTTGAACATTTTATAAAGATTCTAATTTAATTATCTCTCATGACTCTAAGATTGACAATTTTAGGTCTTTCAGTTGACCTTCTGAATTATCAGGCTAATTTTAAACATTATTTAATGATTTTAATTTAATTATCTCTCATAATTTTAAATTAAAAATTATATATATTTATGTAACGAATATTCGTTAAAAACCACATTTGTACCATTTTGTTCCATCTGCATAGCCAAGAAAAATAGTACCATTTTATTCCATCTGCATAACTAAAAAAAATACACACTCTGAACCTCGCATCTAGCTTAGTCCTGTACTCTTCGGGAATCCATAAATAAGCATCACAATCAAAAGAATGGAGGAACGAATAATTAATAGATTTTTCAGACCATCCCTCTTCAGGGATCTTGCAATCTATTGCAGTCGTAGGAGAACAATTTACTAAGTAACAAGTCGTGTTAAGGGCTTTCGCCCGAAAACACTAAAACTTAGCTAAACTCAACATACTCCTAGCATGATCTATAAGTGTAGGGTTCATACATTTTGCAACTCCGTTATGTTGTGGAGTACTAGAGATTGTGTAGTGCCTCTCAATATTATGCTCACTATAAAAATCTATGAATTCTTTCAAGGTGTATTTCACTCCATTATCAGTTCTTAAACACTTAATTTTCTTTTCCTTTTGATTTTCAACCAATATTTTAAACTTGGTAAAATACGTAAAAGCATAATTTTTTTTCAATATGTAAACCCATACTTTTTCTAGATAAATCATAAATAAAATAAATAAAGTATTTCAAACCTCCTTAGGATTTAACTGGAGCCACCCAAGTTTTAGAATGAATAATATTTAAAACATTCTTACTTTTGGTAGTAGATGAGGGAAAACAAGCTTTATAGATTTCCAAACAGTCAATCCTTACAAAAATATAAACTAATAGACTTTAATCCAAGAAGTAAATTTTGATCAAGAAATATATTCAGTCCTTTCTTGCTTGTGGCCCAACTACCCATGTTAGATGTAACAAAATCTATCATGGCATTAGCAATAACATCATCGCCAACCACGACATCTTTAATTAAACGATATAAATCACCCATTAATTCTCCTTTCACCACCATCATTGTAATTTTTACAAATTTCGATCGACCTTTTTCACTAGAAAATTTATAACCATCTTCATCAAACTTTCCAATGACAGAAGACTCTTTCATAAGTTCTGTATGTATCGCACATCAGAAATTTTATGTGCGATACTATGAAACATAATGCTTCTGACATTTTCCAATCCTCACAATTTATGTGCTATTATGACCCATGCAAAGTGTGTCTCTATTATATGACTGATATACCTATAAACAATCTTTGTGTAGAGTCATATAGAAAGAAGTACTTGAATCTAAGATCCATTGTTGGCTCGGATTCTCTCGTGGAATCACTAAAGACAGCACTTCCTTATCCTTAGATGAATTGGTTTTTTCTATTAAATATTCCTAGAAACCTTTTGAATTTGATGCTTGATCATGCGAATCAGGTTTGTAATTTTTCTTACTTGCTTTCTTGCATATTCAAATTTTTCGCAAGTGACCATTCTTTTTACAATTTTAATATCTATCTATTTTGTGTCCTTTCGACTTGGATCTCGTCTGATCTCACTCACCAGTACCCTTCTTAGTATATCTTCCTCTGATCATCATAACATCACAAGCAGATTCTCCATGTATTTTCTACGAGACTTTTTAATAAGCAATATCGACATGGCTGACTCCATAGTGAGATCTAGACTGTTATTGAGATTCATAATTAAACCATCCCACGAATCTGGTATTGAACATAGAAGAAGTGCAGCATTTTCTTCATTATTAATCTTTATATTGATCACCGCCAATCTCCACCGCCAATATGCTAATCAGGGTATTAAACTCATTAAGGTGTTCTTGCAAGGAGGAACATTCTTTCATATTGAAATTATACATTTTTTTTTATTGGAGGAAGATCTTATTTGACATCGATTTTCTTTTATATAGGTTTTGTAATTTGTCCCACAAACTTTTTGTCATGGTTTGATCGAACACGTTGAACAAAATTGATTTATCTAAAGCAAGAAGGTTTATCATGACTAATTGATTTTTCCCTTCAAATACCTCATCTTTCATCTCTACAGGCATTTTTTTCCTTGAATAGTAATTGTATGTCCTTCCTTCACCAACACCGCATTCATCTTCAGTTTCCACAATGCATAATTAGATTTGTCAAACTTCAACACCTCGAATATGGTAAAACTCAATCTAGCCATCTGAAACACAATCGCAAAACAAATTAACACAAACACAAATCTCATCCTAAAAGGTTTCTCAACTTTTAGCTTTGATACTACTAGAAACGAGAGAAACATAAATACAAGGCTTACCTCTCTCTTACTCGTATAGGGATTCTCATATCAAAAAATACACCAAAGATGAATACCTCTCTCAACTTAAGACCTTCCTTATATAAACAACACCTTGAGGAGCGAAAGTCTACTATGACTGATGATGAATGGAATACTCTTGATAAGAAGGCATTATCGTCAATCCGTTTATGTCTCACGGATGAGGTCCTCTACAACGTCATGAGGGAGAAAACTGCGGCTAAGTTATGGGCGAAGTTAGAGGATGTCTATGCGAAAAAATCCTCTGAAAATCACCTGCACTTGAAGCAACAGTGATATAACTTTAAGATGGCAGAGAGTGGAGATCTGGAGGCTCACATCAGCAACTTTAATAAATTGGTTTGCAAATTACTAGATATGGAGGAAGTGATGAAAGATGAAGAACAGACATGTATGTTACTAAATTCTCTTCCAGCGTCGTATGAGTCATTCAAGGACACTATGTGCAGCACGAATAAAACCCTGAGTATCGACACCGTTATCTCAGCCCTTCAAGGGAAGGCTATGAGAAAGCTAAACGGCGACATGAGGACATCTTCTGATGTACTATTTACAATGGGTAGGAATTCTTAACAAGGTACGGGTTCTTCAGGTTATAGATCCAAATCAAAAGGCAAGGGCAAAGGAAATATAAAGTGCTGGATTGTAGGAAAGAAGGACATGTGAAGAAAGATTGTGAAAATCCTAAATCGAATAGGGAAGATTCTAAGACTTCGTAAAGGGAGGCCAATGTTGCCACGTCAGATGGATCGAGTGGATGTGATGGTGATGTTTTATCTGTGTCTACTATCAGGCAGCCATACGATGATTGTAAGGACAAGTGGATGCTAGACACAGGGGCATCTTTTCACATGACTCCTCATCAGAGTTGGTTCACCAGCTATAGGGAGTGCGATGGTGGACAGGTGTTTATGGGTAATGGCTTTGCCTGTAATGTTGTGGCTGTTGGTACGGTGCGTGTTGAGGGTTAAATATTGCATATTAGACCCCAGTTATTTCTCGAAATTATGAATATGATACTGTTGAATGGTTTATTTTAATCATGTTTATGATGCAAGGTGAATCTAGGAGCGTGGACTGAAAAGGAGGCTAAAAATATAGATTTAACGCTCTGGCATCACCAAGGCATTGGATGGGATTCCAGAGGACCAAGGTCGGAAGATTTTCACGCCAGAAATCCAAGGAAACCGGGAAACTGAAGCTCAAGTGGCCTAAATGACGTCCAGAATGCAAGATCACAGGGTTCCCACCATCCGTTCAACTCAAAAATTTATATGTGGCCCGATGATCATAAATTAACCGTACATGTCAAAAATAAACCATTGGATCATTGTAGAAGAGGCCCAATAGCCAGATCAGCCCACAAATTGTTAAACCAGGGCCCACCTACAATCTGGATATACCTTAAATTCGGTCCCCATGGTTAAAATGAGATGGAAAAATGGATGGATGGATTGGATATCTGAAAAACATTACAGTGGACCCTGTACTGTGGAGTGTGTGTACACAGTGCATGAATGCCTACGAAACATCGGACTGACTGAGGCGGGTCAGCAGGCACTGACCCGCTTCTTCTCTAAAAACGGAAACTTCCGTTTTCTTTCAGACAGCGTTAACGCTGTCTTGTGATCGGACACGTTGTGGGCCCCACCTATTGTCCTAATGGACAATCCAAACCATTCATCAGAATCCCTGACTCCCTCTCATCTATACCTAGGTGGAAGAATGGAATGAGACAGCGAGGATTGGTTTTTAGCTGTTCAAGCACAGGACGGACGGCGGAGTAAAAATCAGGTGGGCCGCATCAATGGACATTGAAAACTGCTCTTATCCGACTGATTTTTCTCCACGAGTTGAATGAACGGAGTGGATTTTCCAACAAAGATTGATTATGAACCCCACCAACATCATAACAGATGAGATCCACATTCCCTGTTTCACGGCCAGAAAACGACCGATTCTAGGGCGGTTGGATGATCGGACCATTGATAGGATGCAAGATCCAAGCCGTCCATTGGGTAGATAACTCAGAAACGTCCCAGGAGACGTTAATTTTTCGGATGAACTTCAAAATACAAAGGACTTGTGAAGCTCGGTTTTTTAGCTACGTCAAGGGTATAAACGCTCCGATTTTTAACAGCCCTTAGATCGACTTCCGGTTTCGTGCTGTGTAACTTGGAGTTGGTTCTCCACCATCCCTAGCAGGTATAAAAAGAGAAGAGAGGAGAGAGGGGAGGGCCGGATTGCTTGGACGTGGAGTGCAAGACAGGGAGCAGCCGTGGAGAGGATACGGTTAAGGTTTTTTTCCTTTGAAAGTATTTTTTTTTTGTTGATGATTATTTTTAAGAGACTCAGCCACACCATGTCTGGCTAAACCTCTTAGCTAGGGCTAAGAGGTGAAGCTTGTGGCGTGATGGGAATGCTTCTATGGGTTTGACTCATGTTATGAACTGGTTTGATTCTAGTTTTATATTTGTGGAATATTTGTAGTCTTTAATGGTTTATTGTGACTCAAATTACAATGGATCTGCGATGGCTTCAGCTATGTTCATTGCATTACTGGGATTGTGAATTTAGGAGGCCCTGTTGTTCACCATCATCCCTTGCACATGGTTGGATGACAGAATTCTTCCTGGCATTCATATATCTTTGATTGGTAGAGGATTAGTTTAATTTTGTTGTTTGCTTTGTCTTATAGGCATGGTTTTGTGATTGAATCCATTCTAATTCATACACCTTTCATCTCTTGAAAACTATATCAAAGAAAGTTCAGGTTGCGTTTTAAAGACATATCTTCCAATTGGATGAGGATAGGACTCGAAGTCCAGTTGAGTTCATGAATCAACCGTAGATCTCCCTGATCTCTACAAGTAGATCCTTGGCACCCTAGTTCCCTACCTCTGAATTCTACATATTTTAGTTTACTATTTCACCATTATTCCTCGAATTCACCTGATTTAGATTTCATCTTATTCTAGTTCTAGCTCTAGTTAGTTTCAGATTACGTACAGGTTTCAGTCCCTGTGGATTCGACCTCGGTCTTACCGAGTTTATTACTACATCACAACCCTATACTTGGGGAGTGAACAGTGCGCATCAGGATATTTGATGAGGTGGAGCGTACCTTAACTAATGTCAGGCACGTTCCTGATTTGAAGCAGAATCTAATTTCTCTTGGTGTGCTTGATGCAAAAGGATGCAAGTACACAGGTATTGATGGTGCTCTTAAGGTATCTAAGGGGGCACGGGTAATTATGAAAGCGCAACGACTCGGTACTTTGTACAGGTTGATCGGGAGCACTTCAAAAGGTGGAGCTGTAGTTGATGTAGCAGATTCCACCTCTGCACGTGTGTGGTATGTTGGGCATGGCCGCATGAGCGGGCAGGGCAGGAGACGTGCGGACAGGGATACGGAGCAAGTGGAGCAGACACCTGTGAGAAGAATCACACACATGATCGCAAGATATCGGCGTGGTACATGGATGACTCCAATATCGCAGGGAATTCATCTTCTATTCTGATGGCTCTAGGTGAGCCTGGTGCTGAGAAGTGGAAGGTGACTATGGGCGATGTAATGGACTCGTTGTACCAAACCGACATATGAGAACTGGTGGAGCTTCCAGTAGGTCGGAGAGCAGTTGGATACAGGTGGATCTTCAGGATGATACAACATAGATACAGGGCAAGGTTGGTAGCGAAGGGTTATGCTAAAAGAGAAGGGATTGACTTCTTAGAGATATTCGCACCGACGGTATAGCAGGTGTCTATTAGATCCGTGATTGGTGCTGGTTGACCAAATGTGATCTTGAGCTGGAAGGATAGATGTGGAGTCTGCACTTCTGCAAGGGAAAGTGAAGAGCAGATCTACATGAAACAACCAGAGTGGTTCGAAGTTAAAGGGGCTGAGAAAAGACTTTGCAGGAGGTCGTGGTTCGACCTGTCGCCTAGGCAGTAGTTTGATTCCTTCATGGTAAGTTAAGAATTGATGACATGTAGATCGCCAATTATGACATGTCTGAAATCAATGTACTGAAGACTCGGTTAAGTGGGATATCCAGGATGAAGGATCAGGGGGCTGCAAATATGGTTCTCGGCGTTAAGACTAAAGGAGGAGTAGGCTTTGGTAATCACAGGAGGAATACCTTGTGTGTAGATATTGATCAAGGATGTGATGGGCCAAGTAAAGCCCGAGAGCGTTCCCTACGCATCTCTCCTCAAGTTTTCCTCAGGACATGTCCCAAAATAGATGAGGAAAAGCAGGATATCTCATGAGCCTTATTTGAATGCGGTTGGTAGTGTATGTCATGGTCTGGATTAGACTGGTTATTTCACAGGCTATCAGTGTTGTGAGCAAGTACCCCAACAAGCAATATTGGGTAGTGGTGAGATAGTAAGAAGACTACGTCTTTTCTTTTGAAGACAGGAGCAAAGGTGGTTGGGCAAGTGGATTTTTGATCTGGCAAACATGCTCACCTAGATCGTTCCTGCCGAAAAGTTCAAGTTCTGTGTAACTTCTCTGGGCTTGGCGATGGCGTAAAAGAAGGACGGAGTGTGCACGAGAAACGTTGATTGAAGCTATGATGCGATGAAGAGACAAGAAAAGAGATCAAGGTGCTACACGGTTGAAGGTTGAAGACTTGGTGGCGAATGTTGTCAGAAAAGTCTTCACCGCCTTCGACCGGTCGTAGGGATTTCTCGACCGGTCATAAGGGTCCTCACGATCGGTCGTAGCTCGCTCAACTCAAAGTCCAGCGAGCTCACCTTTTGGTGTCTGGACTGCCTTCGACCAATCGTGGGGATTTCTCGGCCGGTCGTAGCTCGACCAGTCGGGGACTCTGCTCGACCAGTCGTAGGTTACGCAGATTCATTCCGCAATTTTGCGGATTGCGGAAATCTGAGACCTTTTGCAACTGGGATGCCGAAGGGAAGTTGCCTAAACTATAAATAGGTGTCCCTAGGGTTTTTCTAGGTAATGAGAAAGATATTCTAAGGCTTCCTAAAGGTATTCTAAAGGGTTCTAGGGTTATCAAAGGATGTAGTAATGGTGAGTTCGAGGTTGTTCGAATCGGGTAAGTCCTCTCTCTTTGTAATTTCTATTTTCATAGTGAAGATATGTCGCTTTGTGCCATGGTTTTTTCCCGCAAGGGTTTTCCACGTTAAATCTGTGTTCTCTTGTGTGTGCTTGGTGTCATTGGATTGTTATCCTAGATCTAGATCTGTGTGATTCCGCAAGACAAAATCCCCAACATTTTTTCCTTGAATAGTAATTGTATGTTCCTTCACCAACACTGCATTCATCTTTAGTTTCCATAATGCATAATTAGATTTGTCAAACTTCAACACCTCGAATATGGTAAAACTCAATCTAGCCATCTGAAACACAATCGCAAAACAAATTAACACAAACACAGATCTCGTCCTAAAAGGTTTCTCAACTTTTAGCTTTGATACTACTAGAAACGAGAGAAACATAAATACAAGGCTTACCTCTCTCTTACTCGTATAAGGATTCTCATATCAAAAAATACACCAAAGATGAATACCTCTCTCAACTTATGACCTTCCTTATATAAACAACACCAATGGAGAGACCAATCCTTAAAAATATGAAAACAAGTTTCACCTCACATAAGTATATACATTCGTATATGTTTCCTACTCCTTATGGATGTAGCATTTATTTCATAAGCCCTAAAACAAAGCAATCCAAAGGTCAAGCGGACCAAACCATAGGAAATAATGGGGATTGAATAACTTCTAAGGACATAAAAGTTTTCAATCAAGTTGATGTATGCGCTTTCCTTTCATCTAGGTCGGTTCAACATTATGAACATGCCGGATGGAAAATAAACATAATAGTGGGCCCTAGAAAGGTTTCGACAATGGCCGTCATCATCAACAGTGTTTCTTGTGGTGTGGTCCACTTGAGCTTTCGACCTACCTTAATTTTTTTATTCATGTGCTAAAAGGAGCTAGAAAAATGGATGGAGGGCTAGGATAAAGCACATACATCATAGTGGGCCCCACAAGCTTGGGGCACGTCTTATCACCATGGTATCTTGTGTGGTGGGTGCTGTAGGCAATCTGCTTTCGCATGAGATAATCCCTTCCATTAGCTTTTCTATAGTTTGTTCGACTTCATATTTTACCATTTTATACCAGCCATACATCAAACAAATGAACACATGGGTGTATTTTTAAGAATTCATCCAGATGGCTTTACACCATTTATGATCTTCCGGCTCCACCGTATCATCTCCCATGTTTCCTTCATCTAGTGGACCCCACCGTAGTGGCCATTAGTTATGCACTCATCAGATATAACTAACGTTAGCCATAATAGTTTTCAGGTCTAAAGTCCAATGTTAGTTTTGAAACATTTAAGCAATGGGGATGACTTATCCCGACACCGATGTAGTGCTATTCAGACCATCCAAATTGTGTTCCCATGTACATGTAGCATAGACTAATCGTTTAGTGGATGGCCATCAAATAAATAGTTAGAAAAACAATAATGAAATATCAAATGGTTAATATATATTATTGTGAGTGTCATTTTTTGGGTTATACTCCATCCACACTTAAATAATCGATATGGACCGATCTTTATCTGCCCTTGACTTGCTAGGCTTGATTTGAAGGCAGGCAGCTGTCAAAATGATGAGCCTGGTCGACGACTTTCAAATATGCTTTGCATGAATTTCATCTTTAACTATGGTCTACTGTTTATTTAAGTCCACTATGTCTGAGGTGAAAGGAGCTCCGCTCAGGCAGGATAATACCGGACACGTGGTGGCTGCCTGAATTGAGTTTCAATTGCCCCTATGTGGTTGGATTTGAGAGATTTTCAAACATGCTTTGTTTTATCCATTTCTAACAGGGTACTCTATCCGATCAAATTCCATCACATTAAGAAAAGATGTAACTCAGTTCAAGCAGGGACGGAGAGTATCCAATGCGGGTTTACCTGTCAATGGCGAGGGATGAGGATTGCGTCCTACCCTCCTCGTCTCCAGCTGGGAATGGGCACAAGCTTTGAGTGACCATCGTGATGTATGGGTCTTATCCACACCGTCCATTCATTTTTTTTCCTATCATTTTAGGATAGAAGCCTAAAAATGAGGCAGATCCAAGGCTCAAGTGGACTACACAATGGGAATTAAACTTTTACTGTTGAAAACTTCTTAGGGGCCACAAAAGTTTTGGATGGAGCTAATATTTGTATTTTCTCTTCATCCAAGTCTATGTATGTAACATCCCGAATTTTCACAGTCAGAGTTTGTACTCGTCTCCGAGAAAATTTGGTGTTAATAATGTATAATTTGGATGCTTTAAAAATTACACATTATTTTTATTTTTATTTTTCAATTTGGATCACATCTAGATACATTCATGAAGGTAACATTCAAGAGAATAAAATCGACTGTACTGACTATTTCATCAGAGTACAAGAATAATCAAATGCCCTTTTAATGAGAGCTTATTATATTTACCAAGTTCGCAGTGGAAGTACAAAACTAAATTATAAAATTATCTTTTTATTCATTAAGTATAATCTTCCATAGGGATATGATTCTCTAGGTCTTCAATCTGTACGTCATCTGCATCATCTGTACGGTAGGAGAAGGTCAACGCCCTACTCATAGTGATGGTTATCCTTTAAAATAAACAATAATTCAAGAGATTCATAAAAGAAATATAAGGGTTCTAATACGTCATGTACTCCACCACTACGAGAGGTATCAGTATGCGCAAACAATCTACATGAATGTATGCCTAGAAAAGTGTGTGCGGCTCATCATACGTAGTGATCATTATTACAATGTGGAAAACAGTTCATAATATCTGGCTCAACCCGCATTCTCACACTACGGGTATTTGTCGGCGTGTCCAACGTTAACGTGGATTTATATGAATATTTCAAGGTGACATAACAACACGGTTGGGGGATTTACGTAACACAATGCGTTCATGGAGCGACTATTTGCGACACTAATCCCGAAAAGTGATGATCACGCATAGCGATTTACTTACATCGATTATGTATTATGCCAACCAACCCACGAAATTACGTGCCAACCAAGAGTGCTGCTACCCGTAATGCATTATGTCCATGATAGATATTTGAATCACTAGTTATGATACCTTTAACATATCAGTTGTATCGATAAAAAAATAGATTGAATTATGGGAGTTTTGGAATTCTAAGACATGCCCAAGCCTTAAAGGTAGATAACATAAAGCTAACAAAATAAAGAGGAGAATAGCAATGACTAATTCAATAAAGAGGAGAGTGGCAATAGCCAACTTAACAAAAAGGAGAGTAGTAAGGGTCAACTCAATAAAGAGGAGATTGGTAATGACCAACTTAACAAAGAGAAGAGTAGCAAGGGCTAACTCAACAAAATTGGTAAATGGCAAGGGCAAGGCTTGTATCCATCGCCCCACATATATTTATAAAGATCACACATAATTAAAATTATACCTTAACCATAATTCTCAAAGGATAAATAATTGATAATGGTAAATCAAATAATTGTAGAGAGGATTCACAGTAACATGAAAACATAGTATATAAAAGGCAAGATAAAGCTTATCAACTTAAATTAAGGTAAGCTTAAAGGAATTCCTCACATAAATTTAGAAAAGTCATGTATAATTAACATCACACCTTAACCATTATTCCCAAATGATAAATAATTAGTGGTGATAAATTAAATATTTGCAGGGAGGATTCAAAGCATGTAAGGGAACAAAATAAATCATACTAACTCAAATTAATATAAGCTTAAAGGAATCCCTCACCTTAGGCTTAGATCTAAACCTCAAGTAGATATCTATGTAGGAAAGCCTCTACATGAATCACGATATCGCTTGAACAAGAAGGAGATATCAGATGTTTGAAGAAGGAAACGGATGATGGACATCTATGTTTCTCTCTCTTTTTCTCTTTCTTTCCTTTTCTTTTTCTTTTCCTCTCTCTCTCTCTCTCTCTCTCTCTCTCTCTCTCTCTCTTTAGACGTTTAAGAGGTGGGCATGTGAGGGAGAGGGGAACACACACTTGTTAGAAGAGTGTATTTCACATCTCACTTGGATTGTGTTTCTCCAAAATTTTTTTTTTTTTTTTGATGATATTTATTTAAATCTAATTCCACTACGAAAAAAAAAGAAGCGGTTTTACTAGGGCAATTTTTAACGGCGGCTATCTATAACTGTCGGTGATAATGAAAATCACCGCACCATTCAAAAAC
Source organism: Magnolia changhungtana (assembly GCA_030180095.1). Classification (NCBI taxonomy): domain Eukaryota; kingdom Viridiplantae; phylum Streptophyta; class Magnoliopsida; order Magnoliales; family Magnoliaceae; genus Magnolia; species Magnolia changhungtana. The sequence goes on along the minus strand of JASAUF010000046.1, from coordinate 313,388 downwards.
ACCCCTGATTTTAATATGTGGCAGCCGATTAATATTTGTTATATATATATATATATATATATATATATATATATATATATATATATATATATATATATATATATATATATATATATATATGGGAAAAGGTACTATGCGCTCGAGCGTAAAGTGGTCTCCATGAGGTCGAGCTGGGGTGGGCCCCACCGTGATGCCGTTCGAACATCTACCCCCTCAGTCAGATGCACCATCCCTGGACGGGCCCATATGGCTGAAAATCAAGTCCATCCGAGACTTTTGTGGGCCACACCACGTCCAGAAGTAGAGAGGGGCGTGCACCATTCAAACATTCAAAACCACTTGTGGCCCCCTTTCGAGACGTTTTTTGATGATCAACACCGTCCATCATGTGTGTCCCACTTGGATGTAATTTTAGACCACTTTTCAGGTGGTATCCACATCTTAGGTGGGCCCCACCAAGTGATTTTACATGTTTTCGCGTGTATACTTATGTTTTCAGAAGGTATGGCCCACCTGAGTTCCGTGGACGGTCGATTTCCAGCCGTGTGGGTCCCACTTGGAGCGGTGCATCTGGTGGACGGTGTGGATCTTCGAAAGGAATCACGGTGGGGCCCACCCCAGCTCGACCTCACGGACGACCGCTTTACGCTCGAGCGCATAGTACCTTTTCCATATATATATATATATATATATAAGAAGCGCCGATTGGTTTTTCATTCTTTTCATCTTTTGTAGCTCTCCTTTCTAGTCTCTCCCTCCCGTCTCGTGCGCTTCTCCCACCTTGGATTTGGACTTTTCCATCTCCCATCTTACCTCCAAATCTCATTCTCTCTCTTATTTCTCTTCCTTTCTTCTCATTCTCGGGTTCTTAGATCAGATCTAGAGCTACCTGCGGACGTGGTCATCAACGGTGAAGAGAATAGAAGAAATCTGAGGAAGCACTTGAAGATACTCTCTCTTTCTCTCTATTTTCCTCCTTTGATGGATGGAAATTGGGCAGCAGCCATGGCAGCGGCATCCATGTCCGCTGCTGTCCATGGCCCCCTACATGTTTGAAGAAATGCTTCAACCAATATTATCGATTGGCAAAGCTAAGGGAGGAATATGTTTTTAGATCTTATATAGGAACTTTTGAGAGCATGGTAAAAATCTCTTTTCTTTTCTTTTTTCTTTTTCAATTCTCTTTATAAAACATCATATCCTTTTGCGGGGTTTTTTTTTTTTTTTTTCTGCCTTATTCCCTCAGGAGCTGTTTGGGTTGAGGGCATTTGGGTCAGGGATTCTTTGCATCCATGGATTTTCAAATATTCCCTGTTGTTATTATTATTATTATTATTATTATTATTATTATTATTATTTGAGGACTTTTCAAATTCATGGATTTCCTAAATCCAACACCCCCATAAATCCATGGGTTTGGGCAGGGGCGGCTCAACATTTTTGGGGGCCTTAGGCAAGTCATAAAAATGAGGCTTTTTAGTTTAAAAAATAAAAAAAAAATAATCTAATTAGACATCGGTGTGCCACTATACTGTTAGAAAAATGAAGTTAGAATTTAATTTAGAAAAATGACGTTAGAATTTAATTTTTTGAGAACTTAATTAGCAATAAAGTAGGTAGTTGTGGTCCTAGGTTTTAGGAGAACAATTTATTGGAATGATGCTATTATTTTGAAAAGAGACGATAGAGTAGACTGTTATTATTGATAGTGCTAGTTTCTAGGATTTGTTTTTTATTTTCAATTTCAAATTTGTAAACTAATTTTTAGATGTTCCTATTTTGTAGGCCTTTCAGTAAGTTTTATTTCAAAAAATTTAGGCTTTTTCTCTTCTTCTTAATTTTAATTTTCCTATAATATAGGACCTTCATAATTAAGAAATTTTAATTTTGCTATAATATAGGGCCTTCATAATTAGGGGGCCTTAGGCGATTGCCTCACCTGTCTACCCCTTAGAGCTGCCCCTGGTTTGGGGTAAATTCAAATCCCCAAAATGAGAGGCTTGCTTAAAAGCAAATCCATTGCAAGACATGCCGTGACATGGCCACAAATACTACCAAATCCTAGTTAATAGTAATTATGTATTAGAGATATTGATCTCTAATACATAACTACTTTTAGCATGTACTCATTATGCATAACTACATAGTTACTGTTAACTAAGATGATATGAACCCATTTTTAGGCATCTACCAAATAGGGCCTGAAGATTTTATGGATAGGATCTTACAATCTAAAAGAGTATTGGGTCTTATCACATCTTCATCGGGTCTCATAATATGAATGATCTGGATCAATGAACCATGGGCCCACTTGTACGAAGTGGCTGCTTCGGAACAATATTGATGGACCGATGCATCAGAATGCTGATAATTGGTATGGCAACACTGTTGCATCTATTTTATATTAGTTGGGCTTGTGTTCATCACATTGTGGCTGCGGTTTTGCATTTGGGTTTTGTGATGTTGGTTTTCGGGTTTTTGGAAGCAATGTTTCTATTGCTTGGGACTTGTTTTTCCTTTTTGACTAACTGATTTTCTGCTCATATCTCATTCTTTTCAACAATTTGAGTTAATGTTCAAATAGTTACTGAGGAGGCCTAACTGACATTGAGCAGATTAAAGTGGCTTGTTCTTATCTTTCAGGAAAAAAAAGTGGGTTGTTTTTTGAGAGGAAACAAGTGATGCTTCATTTTAACTTATCAACTTTAGCTGAACAAATGTTGCAAATTTTTCTTGAGGTTTTCTCTCTGTTAACCCTCTGCATTGATTCTATTCAATTCCTCACCTATATCCCTTCTTTCAAGTTATACCATATGATTGTTGTGTTTCAAGAAATCTTGATTGACTTCTATTATTTAACAACAGCTTGGGGGTTGGGAATTCCAGTAATGCTGTTACTATTATTGCACACAGCTGCATAGTCGAGGAAATTCAAAATTGGTCCGCTCATTACTGGCCCTATCTTGTGAATAGATTTTGTGATCCTATTAACTATAGTAAGCATTTTCAATACTATTTGTTGTGCACTCTCGTTTAATTAACACATTTTTCCCTTTTACTATTGCAGGTTTCCAGTGGGACTAGTTTCTAAGATTCATATGCCCTTCCAAACTTGTCATGTGATCAGGTGATTACTCATCTCTCTCTTCTCCTTAATTGTCCAACGAACCGCTGATTAGATGAGACAGTTGGTTGATTGTAGAAATTCTTAAGGAAAAAAGAAGAGTGGGAGGGAGGGTTTAACAGAGGATATGGTCCATGAACGCCAGAAAAAAAAATTGTATTTAGGATTTTGCTTCTTTGTAGTCGGGCTCTCGGCACAGTCCCTGGTGATATGATCCAGACCACCACATTTGAAGCAACCTCTGCCTGTGTCCAGAGTACAAAATTAGTGACATTACGCAAACTCCTTTCCTAAAGTGAATTTTATTTAGATCAATGGAATTGATAATGAAGGGGGAAGATGAGTCCCAGTAGTGAATTATCCTCTCATCATTCCACTCAGCTAACTTGGGAAAAGGAAATGTTCAATTTCAATGACGAAAAAAAGTCAAACAGTAAGTAGAGGCATGGATCATCTTTTCACTGGAGCATAATTTCTGGTAGTTCAGGTTGTTTTCAGGTTGGACAAGTACAGGCAACTTGTACTGCAAAGGAACTATGTGAAATTCCTGGTAGTTTTCACTTGTCCTTTACTTTGCATTGTGACAAAAAATTCAGTTTGTTTGACTATCAGGTAGGCCACATGTACAAAAAAAAAAAGGATGGTATAGAGAGAGCATGCAAATTTTTTAAAATTGTCCATTTGTTTTCTTATGTGTCCTATGATTAAACAACCTGATTTTTTGGCCAAATTATCTGCTGCCAGGTAGTTCCCACCTGATACACGATTCGGATGTCTAATTAACATGGAAAGGTGGCACTTGTTGATGCACGTGGAGGGGCATGCTTGTGGAGCTATATATCTCTTTGGAGAAATGCAACAAGAAAGGGTTAAAGAGGATGAATATAGAAAATAAGATGTGTCAGGTAATCTATTTATGATTCTCGCTGTTTGATTATGGACTGCTATGGTCTATCCTCATGGTGGCCTGTCAGAAGGATGGTGAAGGTCCCTAGTTCAAAAACCTGAAACTTCGGACTTAATGTTCAGCAGGTCATGTTTTATACACACTCTGCCCATCCATTGCACCAACTAATGTTAGGACATGAACCAAAAGTTGTTTGCTAGAAGATATCTTCCGTGATTTTGAGAAAATGGCAAACAATATGTTTGCTAGAAGATACTCTAGTTGTGGATGTCTTCCTGTAAGGTACCTTGGAAGAAGAATTTTGGCATGAAACAGCTTGTGGAAAGACAAAAACTGTTGACAACCCATGGTGCCTTTACTTCTCAAGATAGTGAACCTATTGGCAATTCCTGCTCGTATTAATCAAAAGCAAAATGTTGATCCCATTGTTCAGAAGGTAATATTTCTCATCCGTTGTCATGTACATTTGAGCGAACCAGTTTTCATCTAATTTCAGGGAATTTGGTTTTTTTTTTTTTTTCATTGAATTTTACAGTTATTCTAAGGATAAATTAGTACATCTGATTCTTTTTTTTTTTTGCTCCTTGGTTATGTATATCTGAGGTTTGAGTACTTTTTTTTTTTGTGAGCTTGTTAGCACACCCAACTGTCAGTTCACGCTTAACTGTTAGCCAACCCCACTAGGGATCGATACCAAGACCTCAGTGTTGAAACGAGGTATCTTTCACTCAGTCTACCACTTGAGCTATGGATCAGGGTGTGAGGTTTGAGTACTTCAGAACTGTCAAAAAGAACAGAGCCGACATTGAACAGTTGCGGTTTTAGTGTCAATATTGGTATGCATTGCTTAAATTTCAATACCTTTTCCCCCCCTCACATACAGCTGCAGACTCATGTTACTTGTTGATTTTGAATCTTAAATCCGATAAGGGTTTCGAGACAAATCAATTTCTTCTACAGCATGAGTTAGATATCCACTGGTTCGAATGAATCACAAATGCAATTGTGATTTGCTTGGCATTTTTCTTAGTTGTCAAAGAAAAAATCATATTTGATTGAGAATTCAGAATCGACTCTACAATGGATTCCAATTCAACTAAATCAGGAAGATGTTGATAACCTTTTATAACTCCAAAAACACCCTAATGAATTAAAAAAGAAGAAGAAAAAGCAACTAATGCTCTGAGGCAATGAGAGTTGCAAGATTGCCTAAAATCTTAGAACTTCCTCTCCTAGTGATGGGATTAGTTCACTCTAACATGAAAAGTCCCATTTTGTTAAAAAATTGTTATTCTTAAAAACAGTATAATGGGACAGTCACACTCTAAAATCCAAAAGCATTGTAATTGGCAAGTCATAATTCTTTGGTAGAGTGAAATTTGGTGCAAGAAACACCCTCTAAAGCAAGTGCAGAATTTTGTAGACAATATGCTGATAATTAATATGCTGGCGAGGTTGATGTCTGTGGATCTGAGTGATCTCAACTTGGAGATATTGGTTTCTTTAACTGTCAGTCATAATCAGCATATAAAATACAAGAAAAGGAAAAAGGAAATTACAAATGTGTTCACTTCTCATATTTTGTCTGAATGATCTTTGAGTTTCCTAAGCTAATGCAGGAATCTCTTGCTGAAGTTATGCTTGGTGTACTACTTGTCTACCCACGTGACTTGCAACTTATACAACTTGTCAATGTCCGTAAAGGAACATGTACCTGAATTGGTCATGCTGAGGTGGTGAGAAGGGGTATGAAGGCTTGTTTGCTTTCCAAGGATTGGGCCTTAGGCAGGATCAGTAGGAGAAAAAGGGTTTGTTAGTGCAACCGACCCCAAATAGCTGGGAGAAGGCTATGATGATGATGAGGATATTAGATGTTTGAGTCTGATTCAGAATGTTATGTTTATTTCTATATGCTAAGGTATCTCACAGTATCAGATCATATTACTAAGTTTTCAAACAAGAGCAAACTGATGTAGTGCAAATTTCACAAAACATGAAGCAAACCTGGAATGAATCAGCTAAATGAACGAGTGAAAGTTCTCCACTAGCCTTGAATTTGATGAAGACATGTTCTGACTTCTGATAGCTTCTCCTTGCTCATGGGTAGTTCCATGGCTTTTGATGCCTATTGACTTGTAACTTCAACTGCTCTGTTATGCCAAAGGCCAGACACTTTTGGGTTGAGTGTCCATAGACATCCATGTAAAATGGGCCTCCACAGTTTAAATGAATATTTTTCTGGTGCTGTTGGATGCATGTTATGGACACATGGCCACAAGCTTTTTAGTAATAAGTCCTTAGTCTGTTTTTTTTTTTCGTTGTTGCTATTATTCATATAATATTTCTAACCTTGTGGATCTATTGTATGGACCTGTCAGTTGATCAAGTTCTGAGTCTGACAGATGATTTCTGCATTTGGCATTGAGACACGAGTTCTGAGCCTAAGTTACATATCGTTATGGTTTGTTTTAGCATCAAACAGTGTGAGAACCCAAAATTTTCTTGCAGGCTGATTCTTTGATAAAGGAAGAGGTTCAATTTCTTCGTGTGGCGATGGGGCATGAGGATGAATCTCTTGATGAATTTATTAAAGCACACGATGCATGCCAAGAAGATCTGATGTACTTCCCGACTCATAATGCTTATGGTCTTGCCAGCATTGCCAACAATAGTGACAAACATGTGGCCTTGCAAAACGAATTTGAGAATGCGAAGAAGAGAATGGATGATGAGGCCAAGAAGGCCCTGCAGTTTGAGCAGAAGATAAAAGTTCTTACTCAAGGATATCAGGTATAGTGAGAAGTGCTTGTCAAATGTCATGGTAGCCATATGCCATTAGGCCCATTACCACCATCCTATTTTTGGATCAGATGCTGGTGAATCATATGGCCTTACTTGTACTGCATTCCCAATATATTTCATTTTCTTCCCTGGGACTGGAGTTGCATATCATTTGGCAATTTGAAACCTGGGGATTAATGATAGGCAAAACATAGAGTATTTTTATATTATTTTCTGCTTATCTTTTTTGTACAGATGGTTCCTGTGTACAAGATCTGAATCCAATCATCCAGTAGGCCATCCTTGGATTGGCCATTTCCCAAAATGCAAACTGATTGGACAATCGGCAATGCTGACTGTTGGATTGGAGGACATTTCAGGGAGAAAAAGATGGGTGGTCGAAACACTTTGATTGACCTTTTATATAATCATCCATTTTCTTTCCCCAATGTTTCTCCAATAGAATGGTTGGGATTGTGTGAATGCTGTTATCTTTTGGGGCATGGCCCATCCAAGGTAAAGCCGATGTGATGATTAGTTTGGATCTTGTACACATTCGGCAGGTTTGAAAATTGAGTCACTTCAGCCAAATAAGTGACAAACAATAGACCTTAATGATGGTTAGTTTTCCTCATTTTAGAATCCTAGAGGTTCCAGTTGACTGATAGTTGCATATCATTTGAATTTGCAGATGCGGGTAGGAAAGTTATGGTCACAAATAGAGGCCACCTACAAGCAGATGGACACTGCTGGAACAGAACTCAAGTGTTTTCAAAGTGGAATTTGCTTTGTGTGGTAATCAGTTCCCACTGTTCTTAAGAACCAAACACAGTAGTTGTCAACTAATGCTCTAAACTAATTTATTAAGCCTTTTGGAAAACAGAAACAGATCTTGGCAGCAATTTTGAGAGAGAATTTGTTGATTTGGAAGCTACCACAGTTTTAGCAAATCATCACCTCTGTAAATCCATGGATTTGTCACCCACCCAAAAAAAACAAAATTTTGAAAATGAAAAAATATATATATATAAATAAATAAATAAAATTATTATTTACTTAATCCACATATTTTCTCAAAAGCAATAATTGGACTTTAGGACTTGCAAAATCCAAATTCCAAGATCCCCATTCCCATTTCCTTAATCCCAAGCAGCTCCCAAAGGAAATCACAATCTGATCATTTCAGTCCTTTGATAAAACTGCAAGTTCTCAATATCGTAGTGCATCCAAACGGCCTTAGGAACTGCAAAATCTACAAATCACTTTAGGACTTACAAAATCCAAATTGTAGACAGTTCCTACGTGCTCACATTCGATAGACCCTAACAATTTGTGCTTTTCACTGTAGGAGTTGATGCCTTGTTCCACTCTTTGTTTTTCCCTTTGCTAGCAACAACTTGAATAACCTGATCTTACTCTATCCTTATTTGAGTACAAGCTGAGACTGGAGTTTTGAATGTTTGTTCCATCTTTTATGTAACCAAATCTCCCCTGTTTATCAAACAGTTGGAGAAACACCAGAGAGCTGATCAGGAGCTGAAGAAGCGTGTATTGAAGTTGGAATTCTGTCTTCAAGAAGCTCGGTCCCAAACACGGAAGCTTCAAAGGGTACGGAATTTTCTGCCTCTTTTTTTAGCTTGCTTTCTTCAACTCCTTTTAGATAAGTTTGAGGCTCAACATTGCTGATTGTACATCCTTGCATTTCAATCTAGGCTTTAGTCCAATAATCTTGCAAGGGTAGTTCATAAATGTGGAATTGTATATCCTTTGTGCTTTCCTAGTACAAAACTGAAGGGCACTAGTAGCATAATTGATCTGCAGGCTAAGGACCTTTTTGGATGAATTCCAAAATGAGAATGCAGAATGAGGCCCCAACCCTACTACATTTTATGGAAGTGCTATAGCAATGGGTCTGGTCCGTTATCCTACCATGATCATTCAAGATGGTGATGCACGGGTCCGCTGCCATTTTCCCGTCCTTGCATACAGCACCTTTTGTAGTTATAACTCAAGTTTCTCTCAAAAGTAGTTTAGGCAACTTTTGTAGACAGAAATGGATGATGCCATTTTCACATCCTTGCATACTGTTCTGCCAGCTCTTGCTGACAAGAATGTTTTAACAGGTGCTTCACTTCCAAGAGGTCAGGTGCTTGCTAAAAAGGTGGTTGAACCCAATGGTGATCACATAGAGAATAAACCAGTAAGTTCCTCAAACTTTTTACTCTTGGATGTCATAAGACAAAAATCATACCATCTTCTCATTGGCATGGAAATAAGTTTTATGTAGAATATGTTTAGTATCATTAATATTGAGGTATACATAAAGTTAGGATCTTAGCTTGTGGGGCCAATTGAATCATACAAGCTGGGATCCAGGCAAAAAGAAGGCAGTAAGAAAAATACAACCAATGGCCTATATTCGACGTGCATGTGAGACTCACGTGGTGAGTTGGCCGGCCTCAATCTGAGACGAGGACCGAGGGGACCATTTGACAATGACCCATGCACACTCGGGGGTGTTTGTGTCGGGTTCTTATACATGAGGCGTTTGGAATTAGAATTCCTTGGGAGCATATTTGGAACGTTGGATTAAATGGTATGGAATTGCAATAGATGGAATTAACATTGTTATTGTACAATGATTGCATGTCTAGAAATATCACGGTATTTTGACAATCTAATCTCATGCTTGGGATCATATTCTTCCTTTAGAAAACAAACAAAAAAAAAAAAAAAAAAAAAAAAAAAAAAAAAAAAAACCAATATTAAGGAAGACCTACATTTGGTGGGCCATGAAAGTTTAATCATTTATCTGATTTTGTAACGGATCATGCCAGTCATCTTAACGAATATGCAACTTGAATGTCCACATATGGGCTTATAGGCTTCTTCTCTTTTCTTTTATAGGTATGGATTCTTAGTGGTGAATTATTTGCTAATCTATTTATCAAGGAGTATTTTTTGTTTTTTATGTTGATACACCAGAATGTAGCTACCTTGGAGCAGCAACCAAGCTGCACATTGTCCATGGAAACATCCCTTTCAAAGCAGAATGTATATTCTGTAAAAACAAGAGGGTTGTTTGGTCTTCGGTGATTTAGTAGTTTAAGGGCCTGTTTGATTTTCGGTGATATGGTAAATTGCGCGTAAAAAAGCGATGATTATTTCCCCGTGAATTCACAGCATCCTGAAATGACTGCTTACTTTTTGACACAAAAATCAAGAATATTATAAAATATCTGTGGGTCCTACTGTGATGTAGTTCGCTTATCCACACCGTTCATCCATTATTACATTTGAATTCATAGCATGAGTAAAAAATTGAGGCATATCCAATACTCAAGTGGACCACATCATACAAAGAAGAGAATCGAATACTTACCGTTAAAAACTTTGTAGGGCCACTGTTTCTTTTGGCGTGGGCCATTTGAGTGTTAGATCTGCTTCAATTTTTGTCTCATGCTCTAAAATATTGTAATAAAACAGACTGACGGAATGGATATATCATACGCATTACCTTGCAGTAAATAAATTAAAATTACATCCGTTAAACCAATTTTACTGGCGCAAACTCCTATGAATTTTCAAACGCAGGAAATCGTAATAATCACCTTTTTCCCTTGCATTTTCCATTTCTCTGAAAAACAAAAAGGCCCTAAATGTGGTAGAGTATTGCTGCTAACGGTGAAACCAGGCAGAAATTCGTCAACTGTAAGATCTCATGCCACTTTTTTATATTTCTTTTTTGAAGTAAATCACATCATTGAGTAGGCCCATCCTTTGATTGACTTGTATGAGAAGGAACACATTCTTACTGGGCCACTATCCAAATCACAGAAAATTGTTGAAATGTAATTAATTTATTTTTATTAATTTGTCTTGCAGGTTGCAGGCAGAGACAAATGATAGGTAGATGGAGGGATTTCTTTTATATGTATTCAGAACATTTTCAACATATTATTGTAAATATTATACAAATTTCATTGTAAAGTAATACAATTTATTTAGTATTCATTTTTAATTGTGTTGTGCAACATTTTTTAGGTTCTAAATATTTAAAAACAATACAAGTTTTAATTAAATATAAATAATCAAATGGATTAAGAAAAAATATTAACTCGCAATCAACACCTTTACAGGCATATATCACCAGTTTTTACTAGTGTCTATTTAAAGGCTTTCCAAGCATTTTCCATGGCATATATCAGTGTTTCATGACATCTACCGGTGCTTAGATATGTCTAAATGATGCTTCGGCAAGCCTTTTTAGGCATTTCTGCATAGATTCCTGGCGTTTTGGCAACCTTTTTGCGTTGCATAATATACTTTTACCAACACTTCGGCGGGCCTTTCATGACGTTTTTGCATATATTCTTCGGCGTTTTGCTAACTACCGCAGCGCTTAAACATACTTTTAGCGGCACTTAGATATGCGATGCTTATGCAGGCCTTTATTGGCATTTCTACCGACGTTGTGGTAACATTTTCGGCGCTTAAATGTATGTTTACTGGCACTCTCTACCGGCGCTTGTACTGTTTACAGCGGCGCTTCTTTAGTCATTAGCGGCTGTCAGAATAAGCGCCGGCAAGGATAATAACCGATGGTAAAAGTCTCTGTTATAGCGATGGCTATAAAAAATGCCGCTAAAAAAGTACAACCGCCGGTAAAAGATACAACGACGCTCCCTTTTAGCGGCACATGTACGACTGCCGGTAAAAGTATTACCTACAGTTTTTTGGACTTTTAGGGGCGTTTTTAGCCGCTGGTAAAGCTCCATTTTCTTGTAATGTTCGTCTGTTATGTCAAGGTTGTTGAATAGATCCGGGGTATATGATTTTCTTGGTGATTCAAAATTTAGATTGACCAATCTTGAAAATTCTTCTAAGAGGTACCAAAATGAACTTAATCTCAATTAACGGTTTACACTTAATGATCAGGGTCCAATTTTGGGGGAACGTGTACTCGGGATAGGCAAATGGTTGGAAAAAAATTGGTGGTTGATCGATGGTGGAAAAGACATTTAAAATATTGCTTTTTGCATAAAAAAGGAAGGAACTGACTTCAACATTCAACGGTGCAGGATCATAGATTGAGGTCTAAATTTTGTATAACCTAGTATTTATATGAGACTAAAGTGTGGTCTAAAATTGAGTTGAGATGGACGGTAGAAAGTGGTTAAATTAGAAGATCCAGATTTATAAAGAGTTGATAAGTCAAGAAATGATAACTTCGCGCACAAGAAAAAACCTACCAAAATAGAGTCTTCATATTTCACACTTAGTTCATATTATTGGTAATTCAAGTTCTTCATATGAAGGGAAATATCATACTAAGACTACCCACGAGATTTCTTCACTTAATGGACAACGGTTAAGGGGCTGATTTGTAAATTGGGTCACTTTTACAATGATCTAAGGGCTAAAATTTGATATGTATGGTTAATTTATGATACATAGGCATGGTATAACATTTCACATCAAACGGATTGTGGGAACCATATCATCTACAATTCAGGGGCTAGGTTAATGACATTTTTGTAATTATTGCTGACATGAGTGTTTTGAGAAATCTAACAGTTCTGCATGATTACAGGCACGTTTCTAAGTAATTCTTACAAAAGGACTTATATCTAAATCATTATGAATAAAAAGTTATTCATCAAATTAATTAGGGAATGTACATATATTAAACCACACAATAGATGATAAGATGACACGTTTAAAATAGGAAAGCTCGATGGTTAGTACTCTAACAATGTATATAAATATATGTACGACAAGTTTTATAAACAGAAGAACACAAGGTGGGTTTCTGGAGTGATTAGATGGTAGAACATGTGTATCGTTAGATTCGAGTGTCTTATTCACATGTGTAAGTTTCTCGTATTGTAGTTTTGATAGTGGGTTAAGCATATTCATAGGTGATGAACAAGATGAACAGATCAGAATATCAACTTGATATGTGTACAAACGGATGTAGAGAACAAGTAACTAATTTACTATGATCAGGTGGTCCAAAATTAAAGTAGATGGTATATGTCTCTATCTAACAATGTATATTTGACTAAACGGTTGGTTATGAAATATAAGTGAGAATATTTATGTATATGATGATCCTATCTTAAAATTAATGGTCAGATAGCTTGATCTATAAATGAAGATTATTTCTAACGGTTAGATTCGTGTCAGAGAATAGATGTAAGGTTAAGATAACTAAATTAGTATTATACTCATGTATATAATAAGTTAAATTTCATAGTAACACTCGAGAACTTTCAATACTTGGGTATTGAAAAGTTCAGGGTGTTACAATCTACCACCCTTAAACAAAATTTCGTCCTCAAAATTTATTTATTTGTTCCATTTACACTAATCCATTATGTTTAATATTTCACTATATTCCTCGTGAGGTAGATGTATATGTTTAGGAGTGCGTGTAATTCGCTACATGGAAATCGGGACACTACAATGTAACTTTATGAATATATCTGATGGAAAATAAACATCACGGTGGGCCCTAGAATAGTTTCAACGATGAGAATCATTATCACCACTGCTTCTTGTGGTGTGGTCCACTTGAGCCTTGGATCTACCTCATTTTTGGGCTTATATTATAAAATGATACGAAAAATAGATGCACAGTGTGGATAAGACCCATACATTATGATGGCCACTCAAAGCTCCCATTTGTTCCCAGCCGGAGACAGGCGTGGTAATGTGCAATCTGTGTCCAATGGTGAGGTAGCTGGCTAGCAAAGGCAAACCTACATGGACGCGGATTGGGTCCGACCCTACCCGTCTCTAGCCATCGTTAGAAAAATGGTGGATATATCGAAAAATTAAAAAACAAAATTTAATTATATCATTTCATTAGGTTGAATCACGTAAAAATATACGCCGTCCTTAAAGCGTGATTCGCCTCCTTATCAATAACAAATGGGTTATAGGCGAATTGCTTCCATGATAAGATAAGCCTGTTTGGATCTAGCGTGTAGCAATCACGATGAGTCCACTTAGGAATAATTCAACGCAGCAGATCTTCTGGCAGAATCAAACAGTGGATGTGATTATAACATTTTATGAAGGAGATGGTATCTGGAGAATCTGATGGAAAGGGAGAGATTCGTGTTCGAGGTGATTGAATTTGGACCGGAATAGTCCAGTTTATATAGGCATTAGGGAGTGGACCGTTGATAGGTGACCATCAATGGTTTAAAACATTTGAAAAATGTTTTTGACCGTCGATCATTAATTTCAGCCGTTTCTGGTCATCGGATCTGAAGATCTGACCGTTGAATCATCATGGCCCGTCCGTTTTCGGACCGTTGTCGCTTTCAAGGCAGCTAGCCATTTTATGAAATGGCTAACCATTTCGGATTAAATATCTGACCGTTCTCAGTTACCTATAAAACCCTGTCTCATTTCAAATCCATCGCATATAGGCTCCTACTATACTACTAGCACTGCGATCGCCTGGTCGTGTGTTCTAGTGCGTAACCTGAGTGTCTTAATCTCTAAAACTCTAAGTAAGAATACTACACACATCCACATATAAATCCCAAAACTCCTATCATTTCCAAGGTGGGACAAAAGCACACACCGCGCTTTTCCTATTTGAAATTCGAGCAAATCATTTTGGCGGCAAAATCCTGAAAATTTGAAGATTTGAATTATTTTTTCAAAAACCACAAATTTCAATACTCATGAATGGACAGTTCTGTGGGTAGGTCCGTTGTGATGTATCTGTTTATCCATGCCATCCATCCTTACTCTCGGATCATTTTGAAGTAGGTGCACAAAAATGAGGCAAATACAAGTTAAGTAGACCACACTAAACAATAATCTTGGATTACATTAAATGCACAAATCATTAAATGCCAGTTACATTAAATGCAATAGTCATATGTGGTGTGGTCCACCTGAGCGTTAGATCTGCATCATCTTTGTGCACATACCTTAAAATGATTAGGGAGGATGGATGAACCGGGTGGATAAACCGACACAACACAGAGCCCGCCCACAGAACTACCCGTTTGTGGCTAGAGACGAGCGGGGCATCATGCAATCCCCGTCCGACCCATATGTGGCTAGTTTGGCTCAGCAGTTCTACGTGATTGAACACTTGGATACTCTGAATCGTGTGATGCTTCGTGCACATGACACGTTGATACTCAAGCTAAAATTCTAAACCATCATCAAATTAGGGGGCCCACTTCACACGGTAGCTTACATTGAACTAATTTTCAAACCGGCAATTATTATTTGACATCTAATGGATGGATAAAGCCAAAACGTAGTGAATTGTCTAGATTCCACAAACGCTGCAACGATTCATAGTCTAATTTTAGTTTATGACATACCTACCGGGTGTCCAAGATTTTAGACTGTTCGTCACGAGTACATACCTGAGTGCATGTATACATACCACCATACTCAAAGAAGCTATTATTAACTCATTCAAAATGGACGGCTATTTATATCTGACCCTGTCCTCACAGAGTGGCCCACGTGATTGTAACTACTTCTATGATGGTAGAGATGGGTGACGTTAGGGGCCCACAGGTGACTTTCCTGTATTGTTGACGTACGGATGGAGTCGGATTCCAAATATTGAGGTCGTGGTTGGTATTGGTCGGTGTTGTGGTCCCTATAATAAGCATGTGTTTTATTGAATATAGTTCTTAGGTGGACTATACCACAGGAGACAGTGGTGATTAAATGCCTACCGTTAAAAACTTACGGGAGCCTTGAAACTTTTGAATCGAGCTGAAATTACAGTGCTTTCCCTTCGTCTAGGTCTGTGTGGTGGGATGGCAATTATAGAGTTTAAAGGTGGGCGATCAATCACAACTATTTCATATGGCGTAGTCCACCTGAGATTTGGATGATTCTCATTTTGCGCTCACGCCTTAAAATGAAATGAGATGGATGGCATAGATAAAACACAAAGTATGGTAAGTCCCACAACACCGACATGAGGAGGCAGATTAGTACTACAAGCACGTCTTGGGCTTGGAACAGGAATGGCTTGATGGGTCACCATGATGTATTGGTTTTATCCACACCGTCCATCCAATTTTTTTATTTCATTTTAAGTTATAAACCAAAAGATGAGGCTGATGCAAGGCCCTAGTGGACCACACCACCATGGTTGAAACCTTCCTAGACCTTAAAGAAGTTTTCGACAGTAGGTTTTTAATTCGCATTGCGTGGTCTACTTAATCTTTTGATCTGTCCTATTATTTTGACATTGCACCTAAAATGATATGAAAAAATGAATGGACCGTGTGGATAAAATACATACATTATGGTGTCCTTTCAGAGACACTGCCCTTTCCGATCTCATGACGGGCGGAGTAGTACCCAATCCGCGCGTCCAGTACTGGAGGCTACTTTTGTGGTTCCCCAGATCTACCGAGGTTGGAGGATCCCTGACTGTAGGGTCCACCGTGATATCATGTCTTATATTGACATCATCCAGCCGTTTTGCCGGATGATTTTAGGGTACAAACCCAAAAATACAGTAGATCCAAATTTCAGATGTACCATACCACCGGAAATAGTGGGAAGTGATAATTAAAACTCTTCGGGGCTATAAAAGTTTTGGATCAAGATGATATTCGTGTGGTCCTTTCATCCAGGTCTTTTTGGCCTTTTAAACAGGTTGGATGGGAAATAAATATTCGGGTGGCTCTCAAGAAATTTTACTGGCAGGCATTCATTCACCAATGTTTTTTTTTTTTTTTTTTTTTTTTTTTTTTTTTTTTTAAATTTAAAGTGGGGTCCACCTGAGATTTGGATCTGCCGCAATTTTGGGCTCATACAATAAAATGATCTAGAGAACAGATGGAGGGAGAAGATTTAATACACATACATCATGGTGGGCCCCACAGTCCCAGATCTGCCAAACTTGGTGGATCCTATCAGATTACCTGGGACACGGAGGTTCCCGTGCACTCAGAAGCTAGGCTGGGCCTCCCATTTTGTAAGAAATTCAGTGTCCATCCATTTTCCAGATCATGTTAAGACATGAGTTAGAAAATGAGGCAGATTAAAACTCAATTAGGCCACACAGTACCAAAGTGAGATTGAACGTCCACAATTGGAACATTTTTAGGATCACATAAATTTGAAATAAGATTAATACGTTCATGTTTTCAGTTAATCCCATTAGGAATGCCTAACGAGGAAGGAGGATCAAATGCGGATCTTATTCAAACACGAGTATAATTCTGACAGTGCCAAACATGTAGTGGTCCATGTGTGTAACCACCAATGTATGTGGTTTATCCATGCCCTCTATATATTTTTTTTCACTTCATTTTAATGGTTCAGCCCAAAATGGAAGCATATCCAATGCTCCACTGAACCATATATACCACAGACAGTGGGAATCATGATTTCCACAGTTGAAACTTTGCTAGGGCCTATAGTGATCTTTGTTTCTCATCCAACTGTTTATAAGTTCACATGGGCATGAATGAACTTTGTTTCTCATCCAACCTGTTGATAAGATCACATGGGCATGAATGAAGGGAAAACGCAAATATAGCTTGATCCAAAACTTCAGTGGCCCACAACAAATTTTCAACAGTAGACGTTCAATTGTTTCCTATGGTGTGGTCCACTTGAGCTTTGGAAACGCTCCTTTTTTGATCCCAAGCTCTAAAATTATGTGATAAAATGGATGGATGAAGTGGATAAAATACATAAATCATGGTGGACCCCACAGTTTACTTAGTACGCAATCTGCTTCTATGATCCCCGCCATTCATAGATCTGGTGGACTGCAAGTGCGATGCGCCAAGCATAAGAGCAGTTCTCTCCCCATGTACCCAGTAAGATAAATGGAGGGTCAAAAAAGAAGACCTTCCACATTCATTCTACACTAATGCGCAGAAAACCAATTTTTTTTCCTGGGAATGTTGTCCATGCGCCCTACTTGATGAATGGTCTGTTAGGGATTTTGACCTAAGGAATCACACAGATGTAGATCTAGGATAGCAATCCAATGATACCAAGCATACCCAAGAGAACACAGATTTAACGTGGAAAATCCTTGCGGGAAAAAATCATGGCCCAAAGTGACAGAAATCCACTATGAAACAGAAATTACAAGAGAGAGGACTTACCCGATTCAAACAACCTTGAATCTCACCCTTGCTACACCCTTTAATTTCCCTAGAACCCCTTTAGAAAGCTTTTGAAATATTCCCCATATTTCCCATACCCTAGAAAAGCCATAGGAACACCTATGTATAGTTTAAGCAACTTCCCTTCCGCATCCCGGTTGCAAAAGGACACAAATTTCCGCAATCCGCAAAATCGCGGAACGAATCTGTGTAAACTACGACTAGTCGAAGGGGAGCTACAACTAGTCGAGCTACGACTGGTTGAACAATCCCTACGACTGGTCGAAGGGCCTGGACGTGAAAAAACTTAGCTCGTTGGACTTCGAGTCGTGCAAGCCACGACCAGTCAAGCAACTCCTACGACCAGTCCAGCAATCCCACGACCGGTCGAAGGCGGTGAAGGCTTTTCTCACAACAATCTCCACCAAGTCTTCAACCTTCAACCGTGTAGCTCCTTGACCTCTTCTCTTATTTTTGTATTCCATCATAGCTTCTCTTGCACACTCCGTCTTCCTTTGTCACCATTGTCAAGTTTTACAGACCTTGAACTTCTCTATAGGAATGATCTAGGAGAGCATGTTTGTTGGATCAAAATCCACGTGCTCAACCACCTTTGCTCTTGTTTTCTCAAAAGGAAAGATGTAGTTTTCTTACCATCTCACTACTACCCAACAATGCTTGTCGGGGTACTTACTCACAACACTGATAGCCTGTGAAAATAACTAGTCTAATCCAGACCATGACATACATTGCCAACCGCATTCGAATAAGGCTCATGGATATCATGTTTTTTGTCATATATTTTGGAACATGTCTTGAGGAAAACTTGTGGAGAGATGCATAGGGAACGCTCTCTGGCTTTACCTGGCCCATCACATCATTGATCAATACTTACACAAAATGTATTCCTCTTATGATTACCACAGCCTACTCCTCCTTCAGTCTCAATGCCAAGAATCATCTTTGTAGCCCCCCGATCCTTCATTTATGAAGGAATCAAACCACTGCCCAGGCGACAGGTCAAACCACGACCTCCTGCAAAGTCTTTTCTCAGCCTCTTTAACTTCGAACCGCTCTGGTTGCTTCATGCAGATCTGCTCTTCACTTTCCTTTGTAGAAGCGCAAACTCCACATCTATCCTTTCAGCTCAAGATCACGTTGGCCAACAGGTGCCAATCACAGATCTAATAGACACCTGCTATACCATCGGCGCGAATATCTATGAGAAGCCAATCCCTTCTCTCTGAGCATAACCCTTCGCTACCAACCTCGCCCTATATCTATGTTGTATCCTCCTGAAGATCCACCAGTATCCAACAGCTTTCCGGTCCACTAGAAGCTCCACCCGCTCTCATATGTTGGTCTGGTACAACGAATCCATCATATCGCCCATAGTCACATTTCACTTCTCAGCATCAGGCTCACTTAGAGCCATCTAAATAGAAGATGAATCCTCCTGCGATATTGGAGTCGTCCATGTACATCGCCGATATCCCATGATCATGCCGTGTGATTCTTCTCACAGGTGGCTGCTCCACCTGCTCTGTATCCCTGTCCGTAAGTCTCAGTCTTCCTGCCCTGCCCGCTCATGTGGCCATGCCTAACATGCCACACACGTGCATAGGTGGAATCCGCTACATCTACTGTAGCTCCACCGTTTGAAGTGCTCCCGATCAACCTGTACAAGTTACCGAGTCGTTGCACTTTCATGATTACTCATGCCCTCTTAGATACTTTAAGAGCACCATCAATACCTGTGTACTTGCATCCTTTTGCTTCAAGCACACCAAGAGAAATCAGATTCTGCTTCAAATTAGGAACGTGCCTAACATCAGTCAAGGTACGCTCCACCCCATCAAACATCTTGATGCATACTGAACTAACAACCATAACATTACAGGCAATATCATTGCCCATAAATACCTGTCCACCATCAAACTCCTTGTAGCTGGTGAACCAACTCCGATGAGGAGTCATGTGAAAAGATGCCCCTGTGTCTAGCATCCACTCGTCCTTACGATCATTGTATGGCCGCCTGATAATAGACACAGATAAAACGTCACCATCACATTCACTCGATCCATATGATGTGGCAACATTGGCCTCTCTGTACGAAGCCTCAGAATCTTCTCCCTTAGATTTATGATTTCCACAATCCTTCTTCACATGTCCTTCCTTTTCACAGTTCCAGCACTTTACCTTTCCTTTGCCCTTGCCCTTGGATTTGGATCTAGAACCTGAAGAACCTGTACCTTGTTCAGAATTCCTACCCACTGTAAACAGTGCATCAGAAGATGTCCCCATGTCACTGTTTAACTGTCTCATAGCCTTCCCTTGAAGGGCTGAGATAACAGTGTCGTCACTCAGGGTTTTATTCATGCTACACATAGTGTCCTTGAATGACTCATACGACGCCGGAAGAGAATTCAGTAACATACATGCTTGTTCTTCATCTTTCATCACTTCCTCCATATCCAGCAATTTGCAAACTAATTTATTAAAGTTGCTGATGTGAGCCTCCAGATCTTCACCCTCTACCATCTTGAAGTTATACCACTGCCGCTTCAAGTGCAGGCGATTTTCAGAGAATTTTTTTGCATAGACATCCTCTAACTTCGCCCATAACTTAGCCGCAGTTTTCTCTCTCATGACATTGTAGAGAACCTCATCCATGAGACATAAACGGATCAATGATAATGCCTTCTTACCAAGAGTATTCCAATCACCATCAGTCATAGTAGACTTTCGCTCCTCAAGAGCACCATCTTCGCCCTGCTTGATTAAGGAACTCATCATCTTGATCTTCCATAACTCAAAATTATTTTTCCCTGAGTACTTCTCAATCTCATACCTGGTGCTCGCCATTATTACTTATCCTTCAGATTCAGTTCTGTGCCCCAACAATAGCTCTGATACCACTTGTTAGGGATTTTGACCTGCGGAATCACATAGATCTAGATCTAGGATAGCAATCCAATGACACCAAGCACACCCAAGAGAACATAGATTTAACATGAAAAGCCCTTGCAAGAAAAAACCACGGCAGAAAGTGACAGAAATCCACTATGAAACAGAAATTACAAGAGAGAGGACTTACCCGATTCAAACAACCTTGAATCTTACCCTTGCTACACCCTTTAATTTCCCTAGAACCCCTTTAGAAAGCTTTTAAAATATTCTCCATTTTCTCATACCCTAGAAAAGCCCTAGGAACACCTATTTATAGTTTAGGCAACTTCCTTTCCACATCCCAGTTGCAAAAGGACACAGATTTCCGCAATCCACAAAATCGCGGAATGAATCTGGGTAAACTACAACTAGTCGAAGGGGAGCTACGACTGGTCGAACAATCCTTACAACTGGTCAAAGGGCCCAGACATGAAAAAACTATGCTCGCTGGACTTCAAGTTGTGCAAGCCACGACTAGTCGAGCAATCCCACGACCGGTCGAAGGTGGTGAAGACTTTTCTCACAACATGTTCCTGATCTCTTATAAGTGTGCAATGTTGCATTTGTATCCAAAATGAGTCCATCTCACGTGTGAGATCACATGGTGAAGAGAAGAGAGAAGATGATAAGGAAAGACCAACTTTTAAAGCATTTTTGTACCATTTGCCACTAAACACATGATGCACGTGTGCCATGTGAGTTAATAGCTACATCTGCCTACGTCTTGAGACTGTCGTTGTTAGTATTTAAGAGCCATTACAGGTCCCTACCACGAGACTGGAAGACTAGTGGGTTTATTTATCTAAAGTTCCTACTATGAGTGATTTTAGGCCGGCTGCTAGTTGGTCGCGGCCTGACCGTTAGGCCACTTCAATGTATTCATTGTATATCCACATTGTCCATCTGTTTTTCCAGCTTATTTTAGGATATGGATCCAAAAATTATAAAATACAAATTTCAGGTGGACCACACCACAGGAAACATTGGTCATTGAACGCCCACCATTAAAAACTACCTAGCATCCTCCAATAATGTTTATTTACCATCCAACTTGTTGATAAGGTCACATAGAGCTAGAAGAAAGTTAAAAACAAATATCAGCTTGATCCAAAACTTTTGTGCCAACATAAGGTTTTTAATCATCAATAACCACTGTTTCCTATGGTGTGGTCCACCTGAAACTTCTTGTTCTTTCAGTTTTGGGACCAAGGTCTAAAATAAGCTGGAAAAACAAATGAATGGCGTGGATATAAAATGCATACATTGAGTCGAGCCTCTACAATCAGGGTCTCACCCACATTGCTTGTTCTGGAGTTGTAGCCAAAGTCCGTCAGGGATGAATCCACTCGACTTGGCTGAGTTGGAGGTGACCCTAGGCATGGAACTGGATCAGTTGAACCAAGCCTCAGTCGACTTGGATGGGTCACATGGTTGAACCGTCTGGTCCAATAGAGCAAAAAGCCCAACCTGGGCATTTGACCCAGTTAGATAGATGGTCCAAACGGTTTCGGGGTTTTTAACTGTATTAATTCATTATGCAACTAGTTGTTTGCAAAACTAGTCCACCCGGCCTGGTGAACCCTAGTCATATATGTTAGCTGCAGTCTCATGCCTGGGCTAACCAGGTTCAGGTCTTGTTGGGTCTGGGTACTTTTGCTTTCATGTCTCATTCTTGAAAACCCAAATCAAATTCCAATCACGTTAGGTAAGTCTCGGATCTAATTTAGATCTAGGTTTCTAGTTGGTTTGGGTCAACATAAGAGCATTTGCATGGTCGTGCCCACTTGATGGATGACTTTAGATTACACACGCGTCGATTTGACACACGCATGGTGTAAATGTATTTCGTTACATGCCTATGCTTGGGCATTGCTAAAAATATTGATTTAATTTGCATGGCCAACCCTAGCCATCGCCAGCCCTCTTCATCCCATAGACTTAAAAAATTATTTATGGACCATGATTGGAAATATAAGGGAAAGCAGAAAAAGTATTTGCACGGGTAAGCAGACCATCTGTACCTTTTTGTTTTGCTTAAAAAAAATCCTAAAAAATACTTTTCCTTTGCCTTGCAACTGTTTAGATTACAATCATACAAAGAAAAACCTTTTATACACTTAGATATTGTCATTAGAAACTGTTTTACATTTCGATAAGAAACACCAAAAAAGGTTGTACTCTCTTATTAAGCGAAAAGCAAATACAAACACTTTAATGCAGGCATTTGCCTTGTCCATGCAAACTGATTGCATTTCCAGTTTGCATTCTATCCAAACGATCCTGAAAAGACTGACTAAAGCAATTTCACTAAAATCTAGATTTGGAACCAACTGAGAGGATCCTCTTCACTCCCAGTATCTAACCGCAAAGATGACTGCCAACCGTCATGGCCTCTTATCCAATTGCAGATGTTTGGGTCCATCTGAATATTTTCTTTCCTTTCTTCTCCTTTCTCATATCTTATTTTAGCTTGTTGTGAAGGAGGAGCAACATGGCTGGATATCTCATGGAATAACGAATGGTGTATTGCTGGGTCCTTAACTCTTACTCGGGTAGTAGACTCTCAGGAGTTTCAACACCTGGTCAAGGGTTCGAGTACCCATAGGTGGTGAAATTCCACTATGGCATGCGTGTGTGGGGTATGTGTGTGTGCGTGTGTAAATTATTATTTTTTTTTAAAAAAAGAAATGGTGTATTGCCCACGTTGTTGGGCCCACCAGCAGTTAATTAAGTGCTCTGGACCCAATGCCCGTATGAACCAATTTAAGTGCATGTTCTCACCTGTATCACATGCATGCAAGTGAGATTGCAAGTTTCCTCTTTAAAACTAACGACCTCTCTCAATGCTTAGATAAGCTGTCTCAATGCTTAGATAAGCTGAATTTTCAAATGTTGAGAGATCCTTTTGGACAGGCTGGAGGCCACGTAGACTAAGATAATGGGTTGGATGCATAACCCGATTAAGCTTATTCTACAATGGACGTGCAAAGGAACGGTCCTGGCATAATTAGCACAAGGTTGGTGCAAATATTGCAAGCACTGTATGATTAAAATTTTGTGGTAATAGAGTATTATGTAACATCATATATCGTAGAATTGATGGATCATCTATGCATCAATAATGGAGATTTAACATAATAATCTTAAAGGTGTCTGATTGGGAAGACATTCCCGTTGTTGTGATTTGCCGAGAAAGGGTCTTGGTCTTCCGCACCTTATACCCTTATGAGAACGTCTTAATGTGACAAGGGTTTTCTCTATTATGTTGATAAGGGGACTAAGACATGTATTTATGAGAAAGAAGGCTATAAAAGCTTACCCATCACACTTCTCTCTTCCAGAGTCTCCATACCGTAGGTTTCCATATCCGGCTTAATAACCGTGTATAGGGAACACAGTTCAAGCATCCCGCCCCAAACCTATTTGCAATGATTACAACTATAGTAAGGCTCACTGAATTACTCAATTTGAATAATCTAACAATCATATCTAAATCGATGATCGTGTATGGCCCACCTGATGGAGTCTTACATTCTCCCACTTGGGCTTCATTGATTTCTGAATGAAAAATAAAAAATAAATTTATTTTATTTGTGAAAATAATTTTTTGAAACACATTTGCTTTTGAAAGTTTCTAATGGGTATCCTACTAAGTTTTAAAATAACACCGTTGGATAATTATGAGCAACGCTTGTCAGATCCGGTCTATCAAGACCATTGATATTGAATCATCGTAGTCAACACAATATTTATATTTTTCGAAGTATGACAAATCACGGTCATGAATACCAATAGCCTTAATGATATGGATCGAAGATATATGGTGTAGTATGAAGATTACACGTCTAATATGATCAAACGTACCTATCTTTAAGTAGTCCTACTGAACGTGTCACCAAGACACAAACCAAAGTCTTGCTCACTCAAAACTGAATGTACACATTGAAGGGGAAACAAGATATAAACTGAATAACAGAATCATCAATGTATATAAATAGATCTCTAAAATGTCTGTAAATAGTCGAATAAAAAATGAAAACCTCGACTATTCAAATACATTATTGGGATTTACAACTTTCATAGACGTCACATGTTCCTTGAAGAGCATGATAGTAAGGCCTTTAGTGAGAGAATCCACTATCATCTATCTTGCGCCAATGAGTTCTATAAACACTTGACAATTCTGAACTCTCATTCACAGCAAGATACTTAATGTCAATATATTTTGACCTTGATGAATACTTGTTGTTGTTGAAGAATTTAACTACAATTGAATTATCATAATAGATTTTCGATGGTTTTGAGATCATTTGCACAATCTGTAAACTAGAGAAAAAACTCTGAAGCCAGATTGCCTGACTTGTGGCTTTATGACAAGATATATACTCTGATTCCATGGTAGAAGACGTTGTAATCGACTATTTTATGCTCTTCCATGATACGAATTCTGTCACGCCCCAAATCCAGAACTCAGGCCCTACTACTTCCCAAGTACGGAACTTGGGTCGTGACAGCTTCTTCGTCACTCGTCGGACTTAGTGAACGGTTAGCGAACTTCCCGAATGCCAAACCCAGCTCATGGCGAAGGAGTTTTTTTTTTTTTTTTTTGGTTCTATGGAATGGTTAATCTGATTAGGTGGTTATACCTTTTTATACATGGTATCAATGCATATCCAAGAAAAAAGCCTAGTTGACATGCCACACATTTGATGGTGCATCAGCTCAATAATGGGGGAGAAGAGATGAAAAAAATCCCTTATAACTCCTGCACGCACCATGCTACTAAACATATCCTGAAAAAGTGTAAATAATCTGTATGAGTAAACCACAGCTCGTGAGTCTACCGGGTGCTGGGAGTAAAATAAGGCTTATCATTGCACTCTCGTAAAGACATCCAAAACAACCACAAACATATTATTAACTAAGCATGTTATCATAGGTGAGCATGTTATCAACTAAGCATATTATTAAAGTTCTTCAGGTTATCATAAATCATGTGATCAATTTTAGGCATACTACTCAGACGAACAATCATAAATCATGAGAATAGCCAATCATCATGTGCAACATAATCAAATTACATATTCCAGTATAGAGCATATGATGGAAAAGGAATAACAAAGTTGGTGCGTGTAGTCAGGATGATAGTACATGGTATCGCAAGTTGTGGGGTTCATCACAAAGGACTTCTATCCAAACCAGTCTCATACCTGATTTGCATAGCTAGACTCAGTATGTTAAACTCCTGATCTCAGGTTAGTCACGTACCTAACCAAAATCATGGCCATTACGAAGGTGCACATAATGATTTAGTTACGCACCACCAGCTTGAGTGGATAATAGATGAATGAATGCATGCATCAAATGCTAAACATGTAAGTCTTACTCAATAAGTCCACATCTCAGTACAGTTATCATCACTAGAATCATCATCGGGGTCTAGTACACTTCCAACACTAGTTGCCGCCCATCATGCGCAAGACCAAGCGAGTGTAAAAGACCTCACTATCTGCCTCGCCAGTGGTACACAAAAACCACCGTCCGTCGATAGCGAATCCATTTCACGAGATAGTTAAACTCAACCTGGCATATAACCCTCTTCACCTGTGCGGGTAAGGTCAAACCCCCTTTTAACCGACCCTGACATAGTGGGAGATGCAGCCTACCGATATCTGACCATCATGCGCTCATGAATCCACTCGGTCTAGATGTTAGAGCATCATATTAGTATCACAAGGTTTAGGAATTTTCACCGAGGGACGCCTGTGATACCCTATAACCTCAGTAATTTTCGGTGTCCATCATTCGCCAGCCACAACAAGGATACGGGACCACCTCCCTAGTGTCTCTAGGGAGTATATGTACATATCACACATCATGCAAAATGCATGAATCATGTGGGGTGACCCTGTCTCATATAGAGTCCACTAAGCGTCTCAAGTCTAACGGCATGTACTTTGAACAATCCTCATCTACAACAGGCATACAAATGATGTGTATGAGATATGGTAAGGTACAATCATAAGCACTATGCCTGAGTTGTGTAATACCACATTAAGCATAAAGTATGGTTAAATCAATATAAAGAAAGTGTCATGTCAACATAAAGAAAATGGTATTAACAAACTTTCAGTGTGACCCTCACACCAATCATTAATGTAACGCCATAGAAATAATCAAGTGTCATACCAACATTTTACTCCAAATTATCCAAATCATGTAAGCTTGTGCATGAAGTACATAGCATACAGGGATTCACATGCATCATCAATATCATGGCCATCATCCAACACTAGCATCTTACATGCCCTAGGCATTAGGCTTCTATCATGCATGATGTTATCTTTATGTTCACAAGCATAATTTATTTATTATCATTCTGGCATAAAGTAAAACATAGTTATCTTATGCATGAGATCATTGTGACCATCAACGTGTGCATTATTCTCACTTGGATATCAATATCATCTCCAATGTAATCAATGTCAAGTAAAGCATAGTGATTATACACGTATCATCATCATGAGCATCAACACGTGCATGATTATCAACTAAACTATCAACATTACCATTCAATGTAACAATCATTAAGTAAAACATGGTGATCAACTAGCACATTAATTTTTTCATCATATACATGTACATACTATTGTCATCATTAGCATGAAGGCCATCCACTTCATGATTAACATATGCAATGTCACAATTACCACAAACAACTACTCATTTATCGTCAATGCATATGCCATCAATTTACCATCCATTAAATCATCACCATAATCAATATTAACCCTAGCATAATCACCATCAATTAGATCATACATGTCATAAAAACCAACAATTCACCATCATTATCACAATCATTAATAGGTGCGTCCCACGTAGTGTGACCCCCCACATTGACCTTACACTACACGTAAGGTACACGATCATATAAGTTAAGTGTGGGTCCCATGTGGTGGACCACTGAGCAAATTTCACATAGGATAAACATCCAACTACCGGGCTCTTTGATGATGTAGATCCAGTCACATGGATAAGTGGGCCCCACTAGCTGAAGGTGCAAGTTCAACACATGATTGTGCCCCACATTTTACCACAAGTATCGTTAATGGGCTTTTCATTGATTTAACATTCTTGTGGTATGGCCCACTTAGGTCTAGGTTTGGTTTATTAGTGGACAACGGTCTCACACTAAAGGAAGTATACATGGATACATACCTCTAAGGTGGATCTCATAACACAACTGGGCCCCACAACTCCAACATCAAATAGGAGATAAACTTACAATCCTAAACATAAGACTCACATTCCAACATTGCTCAGATTCCACATCGTGTTGGACGCATGAACCTCATTCATAAGTAAAATAGAAGGCTTGTCTATTATAACTTATACAATCCAAATGGGCCCCTTTAAGTGTGGCTCAGCTGACTAGTGGTAGTTTGCAAGGCACGCTGCCCACTAGGCAATTGGCCTACTTAGCGGGCCTAAGAAGATTTACCATGACAGGCTTTCTACTCCCATGTGTTTCTCTTGGGATTGGGCCCACTGGGCATTGGTTTTGCTTCATTTTAATTGGCCCAAGGCCACATATGACCTAGGAGAAATTTACACAATATACTACGTGGGCCTTATTTGGCAAGGGTGCGGCTTATACAAGATAGCCCACTTGGGCCTTAGGATTGCCTCATTTATATTGGTCCAAGCCCATCCATATCTTAAGACAACAACTGGGCAGCAAGATTAGTCCACTACATATTTTACAAGTTATATAACACCCATTTATAAAACATGCTAGGCGGGCTTCATCAGATGAAGGGAATGGCACATACAAGACAACCCTCACTAGATGACCCACCTAAGGTTATGGGCTCACCAGCACCAATGATTTCTTTTCCATGGTTTAGATGTTGCATTAAATGCCCTGGGAAGGTGGTGGACCGCATTAATGTGGCCTACATGAACTCTATAACAAACAAACTTTTGGTGCAAGGTTGGTTCTGGGTCATTTTGGAGTCAGATTCATGATCACGTGGGGCCTACATACGGTGAAAGAAAATAGCCACCTGATAGCTCTATTTATGGGATTTATAGCTTATAAGGCAGGCCTCATTGGTTGGTTGAGTACAATTTATGGTGATGGCCCAAACATGGGTAGATGGAGAAACTGTGCAGGAAACACAGTGTAGAATTAGTTTTGACCCAAGTTGGAGTACGTCCCATGATCATGAGGGATCACCTTTCGGCGTGCCTTTAGGTAACCTTGGTATTGCTATATATGGACTTCAAAAAAATATGAGATGGGACCAACATAATATTTGGTGTAGGGTCAAACATATGTATTTTAATTTTTTGCACAAAGTTCTCTGCACAACCATGCCTTGCCCCATTTTGAGATCCACTCCCCGATCATGTGGGGTCTGATTTAGCTTGAGTAAAATATTATTTATCTATTAATTGGTATAGGTTAAAGGTTCCAAGTGGTGGCCTACTCATATCTTCTGTGTGGGGTCCACTACAGAGACCTAAAGTTAGTACAAAACACAAAATAATCAGACAGTTTTCAACAATGGGATCTGTCACAACTTAGGGCCCACTTTCCAAACACTTGGGGATCATTCCTGACAAAATGGTGGGACATCCCATCTCACTGATATAAGAATTAAACATCCCCCATAGTGGTACCATTAAATATAGATCGTGGGGCCCACTACAAGGTGTCAAAGAGGCCTGCATGCAATACAGTTAAGTACTTGGAAAATTTCAGCAAACAGAAAGTGCAAAGGAAATGAAATAGATCCAATGGCAAGTGCGGTCCACACGCTAGCAAACCATAGATAAGGGATACACAACAATGTACATGGGGGTCCATATTGGATGAACTATTAAAATGTATAAATCACAAATGATCTCACACCTAAATGAGTCAATAAGAGGATGAATGTTATGTACAACATAGATCCAACATATGCATCAAGTAGCACATGTAATGTATTGATTAAATCACTATGATCAGGTCCTATGTTGGAAAATCTGATCCAATGGATGGTTTGAGAATAAGTCATTTATATTGTATGTGGATTTCCAATCATACAGAGACTTGGATTCATCTGGAACATACAAAACAATTTAAGATTTATCCTTACGGAAGTATTTATCAGTCCAGAATTTCTTAAATTTTATTGTGAAAGATTATGACCATGGGGACCATACATATCATAATTAACTATCTCAAGTAAGTTAAGAATAAATATCAAATATATCTGACCATTGGAATCATAAATATGGCCCACACAAGAATAGTCATAACAAACCCCCAAATACATTTCCGTATAAGGCCAAGATCTCAGTCATTTGAACTCCGATCGAGGCTTATTATATACCGTTAGAAAGCTGGTTCGATTTTCTACAAATCCAACGGAACATATATTTCTAATGTATTCATCAAAGGAAATAAAAATAGGTCCATTTTGGTAAATCAGAATCCTACATGTGTTGCTGGACAGCAACCAAGAAAAGTTGATTCCACCGATGATTGGACCGTTGGATGGCTACGGAATTTGGCTCATAGTAAACTCATATTGTTATTCCCAAGTTTCAACTCCGATCTTTACATGGTTGGTTTTATACGATTTTTAGATGTTGTTATCCAGATACAAAAACGAGATTATATGTATGTGAAGGGTGTTGATATAATGTTCATCATGATGGACCATACTGACGTGGGCCACCTTGCTGACCACCATGGCCAGTAATATATGAACCCATGGGGCTCCACACTAGTGGACCCCACACATATCAAGAAAAATAAAAGAGAAAAAGATGAGGATGAGGAAGATGGAAGGAGGGGTGCAGACTCACCTCAAATGGATGGATGGCTTGATGATGATGTGTGGTCCACTCCCTTTAAGTTGATGATGGGCCACACTTTGGCCCCACTATCTCTCACTCTCTCTTAAAATTTCAGAATTTTTTTAAGTATAACAAAATGATAAGTATAAGAGAGCTCCTACTCTTTTATAGGGAATTGGGAGTTGAGGTGGTAAGATGTAACGCTTCAGTTTTTTAAACCCGAGTATATGACTCATTTTCCAAAAACTCGAGTGTTAGCCTTTCAAATTCAGTATAAATTTGAACTGCTTATCATTAATCAGAGTTAACAGCAAATGTTGGCAGAATAACCATGCATTGTATAAAAACATTTCAATCATCATAAATATCCAAATGTAGTGCCCATACAGGACTTATACAATCCCCAAATAGCAAAGTTCATTAAATAAAAATAAAAATCTATCATCTAATGATGGAGCTCAATATAGGCCGCAGAGACCCCAGCTAGCTCCTCAGTTATCCGACTGCTCTAGCAACCCAGTGAACGGCATCGGCTCATTCAACACCTATATTAACTGATACGGTTTGATATCATCATTGACTATCGCAGTGAGGAGTATCCTTTAAGATTTCACACTCATCATTCATAATTCAAAATAGATCGCAAGTCATATGAATGTATATATTAAGTAGTGCAATTTATAATCATGATCATATACTAAAAAATTAAGTCAGTCAAATAATCAATCATATAACTTTCTATTGCACATGAAAATCAAATTGTACGTGAACTCCGTAAGATGACTAAAAAATCGATAAACGAACTTCAGCTCCACCCAGAAATCATGGTACAACTAAACTCCGTAAGGTAAATGGAAAATCAACATTTAAACGTCTACTTCACCTACAAATCATATCATACGTGAACTCCGCAAGATGGCTTAAAAATCAATAAGCGAACTTCAGCTTCACCCGGAAATCATGGTATGACTGAACTCCGCAAGATGAAGGGAGGGTCAACATACAAATATCTACTTCACCTAGAAATCATATTGTATGTGAACTGTGTAAGATGGCTAGAAAATCGATAAGTGAACTTCAGCTCCACCCGAAAATCACAGTACAACTAAGCATCGCAAGATGGCTAGAAAACCAACATACAAACCTCCACTTCACTCGAAAATCATATCGTATGTGAACTCCGCAAGATGGCTAGAAAATTGATAATCAAACTTCAGCTCCACCTGAAAATTAGGGTACGACTGAACTCCGCAAGATGAAGAGAGAATCAACATGGGAACTCTGGCGTCATTCAAAAATTGTATGAATTCTATAAGATGGCTAGAAAATCGATAAACAAACTCCGCATAATGAACTCCATCCTCTCTTCTCTTTCTTCTCTCGTTTCTCTCCATCCCAGCAACAGTATAGGAATCACTCAGCCAGGATTGAGTCGACTCGACACAACATGGCGGGAGGAAAGTCACCCTGGCTATTTCATTTTTCTTTCCTTTCTTTTTGATGGGCTGCCCTAGCTAAAAGAGAGCTTAAGTGGGGCTCTCTTAGTTAGTTTATATGGGATTTGAATGCAACTAATCTAAAGTATTAGTTGCATTTTAACGACTTCAAGCAGCAAGAGATCTCTGATGGCATAACCAATCCTGCTTGCATCGTTGCAAGCTGGAGCCACACATGGAGTTCTGACGCCATGGCCCATCGAATGATCGTCACAGATCAAACAATGGGGCCCACACAATGGTGGTGGTTTCTTTCAGCCAACGGAGAAGATGGCCCGACCGTTAATGGTGGGTCATCGTTGGGTGGTTGATCCGATGATCAAAGGCAAATGGACTGCATGGATTCTTCCTCAGACCGCAGTGGGGCCCACTAAACGGAAGGTTGTTAGCACTTTTATCCTAATGAGCTTAGCTTCATCTTACGGTGGTGGCAGAAGAAAACTCAATCAACAGCCAAAGAGAGCCCTAGTTTGGAGGGCTATAATGGCTCTATGTGGAAGGCTGAGATGCTGTAGAGGCAAACCGCGTGAATCGCCAGCGTGAAAAGAGGGGAAATGGAACTTTCTGTTTTCGAAAATAGCCGGCTTCACGAAACCATTTCACTTCTGATCTTGAGTGCTCACGTGTACAATCCAACAGGTGGATCAACCATGGTTTTGTTCATATTCAGGTCCTTTACAAGATGGACAGTTTGGATCCATCATTTGGATTATCATGGTGGGTCACATCGCGTCCAAACGGACGTTATCCATTTAAAGGCGTTGAAGGCGGGATGTAGGGAGAAAGCTCCCTCCATTCCCGTTTTCGTGGGGTTGACCGGGCTTCACCATCCGGTGCACCTTGGGTGTGCTCCAACGGTGCACACGCACTCATGTGTGGGGTCCACCATGATGTTTGTGGTTCAATCCACTCTGTTCATTTGTTTTGTCGGCCCGCATTATGGCCTAGTGCAAAGAACGAAGTAGATCCATGACTTAGGTGGGCCATGTCATCTGAATTATGGCCATTAGTGCCAACCATGATCGATTTGCGATGATCTGTGGTCCACTCCTGTGATCAGAACCGTTCATCTAACTAGTGAGCCACCCAGGGCCACTATATATTTTAAAATGATGTCATTTTAACCAGATGGGTCACACAACGTTTATTTTTTGAGTTCAAACTATGATTTCCATCCATTCGACGATCAAATTGATTCCAGACCTAACCATCAGTGGTCTTTGGCATTCCCCACCACATTTAGAGGAAACATGGCAGTTTACTTATTTATTTAAGTTATGAATAACACGGATCAAAAGTTCTTGGTCCATGGCCTGATGGATGATGGATTTGAGGATCTAACGTTTGATATTGGCAATGGGTGGTTCGATTTGTCCATCAGGGTGTTTGAAACCATAAGAGTAGATTTCTCTAGTGGTATAATGGTCCATCTTGATAATCGACGGACGGATGCATTGACTCATGATCTTAAATCACTCCCAAGGATCAAATTTAAGCTACAATGTGTGGATGTTCATGTAAATTTGAGTTTGCGTTTACTAAATTAGGTTATCATGGTAACGCCTGAGTACTGAAAAGTATGGGGTGTTACACAAGATGATGTGGCAAGTTTATGGGATCTTATTGGTGCTAAAAGTGAGGTGGAAGGTTGTGTATGGTATGGGTAGTGAATGGATGAGGTGGATGGTGCTAAGCATGCATTGGTCACGGCGGAAGAAATCTAGACATGCATTGGAAAATGGATGGATAAGGGTTGTGGGTTGTAGGTGATGCAAGGTAGATGATGAAGTAGAGTGCCGCAATTGGTTGTTTGAAGTGATGTGGCACAAATCAAGACACGCATTGGATACATGTGTAGGATGAGGTGGATGTGGGCCATGATTAGTTTCTAAGACATGAGGAGAGGGCTAATGATGACTTTTGGGGTAAGATCCAATTTTGTCTCACAGTGCATTGTCTTATATGTGCTAGCTCATTTTTTTGTCATGTAGTAATTGTCCTATTTTATGATAATTCCTATGTTCTAGAAATTGGGCTTTAGGCCCATATTGGCCCAATTCCAATGGGCCTAGCACACTAAATGTTGCTCATGTTACACGATACATAATTTGGCTATGGATTCAATGGGTCATATCTCACTAATGGAGAATCGGATTGACACATGGTTTTCACCATGGCGACCGTAGCGATGACACAGTCCACATGATATAGGTTGCAAGGTTATCCGAGAAAAATTACTCGGGTGGAATTTTTAGGTGCGCTGGGGTGCAGTGTATGGTCTATCGATGGTGTAAGTTGGGACACATGTGTGCATAAGCGGTGTTACAAAGGACATGTGTAACGCCCTAAAAATCGGGGGTCGAGCATAAGCTCCACTCTCGAGTTCCAACGCATCACTTATGCAACATAGATAATGATGATTAAATGTTATCCATGTTAGTGCATTAAACATGAGTGGGATTATACCAAAACAGCATATCATACTCCAGAGACAGTTAAGTTACGCAAGTGAAAAACTGTGATAGATATATAAAAATATAAACTGTTGTAGGTCTCCAGAGTGTGAACAAGTTACCAGGTTAAATATATACATGTATACTTCCCAAAATGGACCAAAAATGAATATACATGTGTGTTTCAAAAGATAAAATAGCAAGTGTAATGGCATCTAGTCAACATCCCAGAAGTCCTCGTCGATCAGGCCACGACTCACATGAACCTGCCTGAAAACTGCATGAAAGAGAATGCCTCCTCGTCATCCTGGAAATTCGGCTCCGTCTCATAGGCATCGCCACCACCTGCAACTAAGACAGGGTCTGGTTGGTGTGTACAACACAGTCCCAAAATGTAGGAGTGAGTGATCAACTCCATGGAACAATAAAGCAAAGGTTAACATGTTATCAATTCAGTCAAGCAGTAATGATAAAACAATACAATCAAACATCCCTAAATACTCTGATTAATGCAGGAATGGTATATATAAATGATGCATGCCCTCGCCTGCACTCCCTCTACGATCTTCATCTAACGGTCATGCATGTCAGTCACTTCCTCAGTGCTCTCTACTCAACGCTAAACGGCACATGCAGTGCGGTACATGAGCGTGATTACCAAGTTCTTATTAGTCCTTTTCATACAGCAGGATTGAGAAACTATGGTACCTCCCTTATATCATTTCTCAAACAATGATCCATTCTAGGTTGTCAGTCCTAGTAAAACTCATACGATGTTGTGGTTCTAGGTCACTGCAAAGGGCTCGTCACCTGATCAGTACAGGTCTAGCTTATACTCTGGTTGCTACGGAAAGGCTCGTCGCCTCTACGCAGTCTTAGAGTATGCTCGAGGTTACTACAAAGGGCTCGTCACCTTATTAGTATAGGCCGACAGATCGAATACATTGTCCTATACCACCGTATTCGGCTCACGAGGCTGTGTTGCTCACTGGACACTACAGGGAGGCTCGTCACCCCAGCGTAGGCCGACAGCTCAGCTACAGTGTCCCATACCACCATGTCCGGCACATGAGTCTTAACGGATCGAGGTACCATGGTTAACGGGATTCACTGGTGACTTTGGTACCTTAGGTTCAAGCAGTAGCGTTCATACATGGTGAATATACATAAGGCCAATCGGGTTACTTGAAGAGCTCGACTAGCACGAGCGTACGTCGAGCTAATTGACATGAAGTGCATGAGCACTTCGCGTGGCCTAACCACTGTCAACAACCGAAGTACGACTCGAGTTTGTCAGGCATGTCCCGTGTGGTGAAACAAGATCAACCACCAATTCAAGATCTATTACCGATTGCCTGGACTATATCGTAGTCCCAAACACATCCAATTCCAACAAGTATTCATATGAAATAGTCAAGCAGTAATAAGCACATAATTCCAATCCTACAACCATTTGAGCATGTTCTGAAGTACAACATACACGAGAATTCACACAAGCGCATTTCATAAGTAAAGCAGACAATATGGTATAGGTTACATGGAGAGATTTATACACATAGAGAAGGTAGTTGAGAATTTTTATCTCAACACCCATATAAAGTACCTAATGCCAAGTACTTGCTTATTCAGACATTTTTATGAACACTTAGACTACACTTTTTAACATACACCACGTATGTTGGCCATAACATGTATTGAGGCAAATCCTTTCGCTAAGGAGTTGTTACACATTCAACTAGTATAAACATACGACAATTAATCATGGCAAACACACTTTTAAATTCCATACGTATACGATCCATTCTATAAGTACATGGAGTACACTAAACTCAACATAGTTCATATATATCTGAAACGCGAAACAAACATCGCATTTGGCATGTGAAATAGCACCCACATCAGTAATAAATCATTAACCGACATTGAAAGCCTTGAAAACCATAACCTATACGTTTATAGTCCGCACCTTACGCTGGTAAACACGTAATGGATTCGTTTTAGATACTTAGTCTTTGTCAACGGCGGATTGGCAACCTATAGCATGAATTAGGTTAGTTACTTCATAACTTACACTATCTAAAACCCTAAAATAGATCACGATTAGGTTTTCTTACCCAAGTACGTTGTCAAAAATGCCGGATTGGTGATACAAATAGGGTGGCTAAGTGCGTTGAGCAACGAGATCAAATCCCAGGATGAATCTCCAACTCTCTCTCTCTTCTCTCTTTCTCTCTCTTTCCTTTCCTTTTCCTCTCCTCTCTTTCTTAGGGTTTAAAATTCGTATGGAATATGAGAGAGAGGGTTTAAGGCCCTTATATAGGCCCAGAACTAATGGGAATGGCCCCAGGGCTATGGTATACTTAGGTTATGTCCAAAGATCGGCTGTTCCGATCCAACGGAGCACTTATGGAGCCCCCTTTTCTGCGTGCGGTAGGACTTAAGCTCCCTGACATTGGATCTAGGTCAAGCTATGTTTTCGGTCTGATCGGATTTACAGATTGACCGTGGCGGACGAGTTTCAGTTCAACGGTCACCGGTACTCGATCAGGGCCACAAGTATACTAACATGTGTTAAAATTTTTTCCTGATCCGAAGGTGTAATTGGGTCAGATTCTGACGGTCTGAATCCTTATATTTGACATATAAGTGAATGATTCAATTTACTTAAATCTGAGCACGTTTCCTAAAGATATTCCCGTTTCTCACACACTTCGCTCCAGGCTCAAGTTGTACGTTTCTAGACACAGTCAGGACTTGATTTTCGAGATGGTTGTCAAGCCTAATAAGATGGTTATAACGGTATGGTTTCGCGGTCATCGGACTTTCAATGTGCGGTCCAAGTATGATACGGAGTTTCAAGGTGCTCCCGAGAGCAACCGGGTTTAAAGATGGATCCTAAGTTTCAGGGTAATGTAACGTTAATGATTCTGCACGTTTTGGGTCTTGCAGATCATATTTAAAGTGATTAGTGTTGATTTCACAGATACTTTAGTTTAGCACTAACTTTTCTTATTTAATTTCTAAAAGATTTGGTCTTGAGTGATTCTGCCTGAGGTGATACTTGGGTCTTTGTACGGATTTTTTCGAGACGTTACAATCTACCCCCTCTAAAGAAAAATTTCATCCTCAAAATTAGTACCTTTTCATACTCATCGAGAATCTGAGGATAGTTCTTTTGAACCTCGGCTTCTATTTCCCAAGTAGCATCTTCTTCCACGTGATGTGTCCACAGTACCTTCACTAGTGTAATCACCTTACTGCGCAACACCTTCTCCTTCCTATCTAAGATACGCGTCGGTCGCAGTATATATGTAGTATCCTTACTCAACTGCACTTGCTCCCACTTGATAATGTGGGAAGGATCAAGAACGTATTTCTTCAGCATAAATACATGAAATACGTTGTGTACGCCTATGAGTGGTGTGGGCAGAGCAACCGATAGGCCACTACACCCACTCGGTCTAGTATTTGTAATGGCCCAATAAATCTAGGTGTAAGCTTCCCCTTCTTGCCAAACCGAAGCACTCCCTTCATCGGGAAAACTTTCAGGAATACGTGATCCCTGACCTCGAACTATAGCTGCCACCGCCTTGTATCGGCGTAGCTCTTTTATCTGCTCCGTGCTGCCAGAAGCCGATGCCCAATAATGTCGATCTTCTCCAAAGTCGCCTGAACTAACTCTGGGCTAATCAGGCTCTTCTCGCCAACCTTTGCCTAATAGTGCAGTACCCGACGGGGACGCCCATACAGTGCCTCATAGGAAGCCATGCCAATACTCGCTTGGAAGCTGTTATTATAGGCGAACTCTGCATAAGGAAGACGGTTATCTCAATTGTCCTTGAAATCAAGCACGCAAGCTCGCAACATATCTTCTAACACCTGGTTTACCCGTTCTGTCTGCCCGTCAGTCTGTGAGTGGAACGCGGTACTGAACTTCAACTTCACACCTATTGCTTCCTGGATACGAGTCCAGAAGATAGATGTGAATCGCGTGTCTCGGTCCAACACGATCTCCAGGGGAACTCCATGCAAACGTACAATCTTCTTGATATACAACCTGGCCAACTCGTCTACTGAGTTCGAAACTCTGATAGGGAGGAAATGAGCCGATTTCGTCAACCGGTCTACGATCACCCAAATGGAATCATGACCCTTCATCGTCTTCGGTAGCCCAGATATGAAATTCATAGAGATGAAGTCCCACTTCTATTCTACTATGGGCATGGGCTGAAGTAGTCTAGGAGGTCGGCGATATTCGGCCTTGACCTGCTGGTACGTGAGACAGCGTGATACATACTCTACTATGTGGGCTTTCATGTTGTCTCACCAGTACGACCTTTTCATGTCGTGATACATCTTCATACTACCAGGATGCATTGCCATTTTTGAATTGTGAGCAGCCTCGAGAACTTCCTTTCTTAAGTCAGGAAGATTTGGGACGCATAGGCGACCATGGTAACGTAAGCCCCCATCCGCACCAACTCTCCACTTGGCATTCTCATCGTCGCTAGCCTACTCTCGAAGCTCAGACAATCGTCTATCATCCTTCTGGGCCTCAATGATCCTATCATCAATAAGTGGTCGCACACGAACGTGCGCGACGCTCTCGAACGGCTCCTCCACAATGAGCTTCTGCTCGAAGTCTCGCACAAACTCTACCATGTCCCACTCTGCTATCATCTGTGGAGCTGCAAATGTTATCATCTTCTTACGGCTCAACGCATCTGCCACAAGGTTGGCCTTGCCAGGATGGTGACAGACTTTGAACTTGAAGTCTTTCAGGGTCTTCATCCATCATCGTTGCCTCATATTCAAGTCCCTCTGAGTGAATATGTACCTAAGGCTCTTCTGGTCGTAAAAGAGCTCGAACTCCTCTCCGTAGAGGTAATGTCTCCAGATCTTTAAAGTAAAGATGACGGCCACTAGCTTTAGGTCGTGTGTAGGGTAGTTTTCCTTGTGTTTTCTTAACTGTCGTGATAGATAGGCAATAACCATTTCCTTCTGCATTAAGACACCACCCAAACCAACGCGAGATGCGTCGGTGTATATAGTATACTTGACCCCTTGTTCTGTTAATACTAGCACAGGAGCAGACGTCAACTTGTCATTTAGTTCCTGGAAAGCTGCTTCTGCCTTCTCATTCCAGGCAAACTTGAGATCTTTCCGGGTCAACCGAGATAATGGTCTAGCTATCTTGGAAAAATCCCGAATGAATCGGTGATAGTAGCCAGCGAGTCCCAGGAAGCTTCTCACCTCTATAACCGAACCGGGTTGCTCCCAGTCCTGAACTGCAGTTACCTTAGCAAGGTCCACAGCTATCCCTTCCTTGGACACATGTCCCAGGAACTTGACTTTCTCTTTCTAGAAGTCGCACTTCTTATATAGTGAAAACAACTGGTTCTTCTTAAGAGTATCCAGGACTGCTCGCAGGTGCTCCTCATGATCTTCCCAACTTTTGGAGTATATCAGAATGTCATCTATAAATATGATGACGAATCGGAACAAAAACGGCCGAAACACCCTGTTCATCAAGTCCATGAACACTGCCGATACATTTGTGAGTCCAAACGACATCACAAGGAACTCGTAGTGCCCAAAGATAGTCCTGAATGTTGTCTTCTATACGTTTTCCTCCCTAACGCGCAACTGATGATACCTCGACTGTAAGTCAATCTTCGAAAAATATTGTTCCCCCTTCAACTGATCAAATAGATCATCTATCCTGGGCAAAGGATACTTGTTCTTTACCGTCACCTGGTTCAACTTGCGATAATCAATACATAATCGCAGTGAACTGTCTTTTTTCTTCACGAACAACACGGGCGCTCCCCAAGGAGACACGCTTGGTCATATAAAGCCTGCATCCAATAGCTCATCAATCTGCTTCCTCAGTTCCTCCATCTCACACGGAGCCATGCGATAGGTTGGAAGAGATATAGGTGTCGCATTAGGCACTAGATTGATGGTAAAATCAATTTTGCACTGAGGGGGTAATCCAGGTATCTTCCTGAACACAACTGAGAACTCTTGGGCCACAGGAGTGCCCTCAAGTGTTGGACCATGAACATCCTCTAGCAAGGAAGCGTAACAACTAATGCGATAGGGCCAACTGACCTGCACTGGGAATGTAAAGGTCGTGCCGTCTGTTCCACAGGCTGTCACCACTCTAGTATCGCAGTCGATCTCTACCTTCATCTCTGTGAGCCAATCCATACCGAGAATGACATCATAATGATGCAACGGGATGACGATCAAGTCAATGACCACTGTTTTGCTCCCTACGTCTATCGAACACCCTTTACAGATCCTGGTAGCGTCCGAGAAAGTCCCTGTGGCGGTAAGGATCCTCACTTCAACCATAGGACTAGTTTTCAACCCCAGTCGCTTGATTGCTGTACATGATATGATGGAGATAGTGGACCCAGTGTCTACCAATAAGAAACAGGCGTACCTTGAATCTGAGCTGTGACTTCAAAAGCCATAGGTGCTATGTCTGATGCCTCAGATGCCTTAGCTATAAGTGAGTGCACCCGATCCTGCTGTGAACGGTTCGACTGTGGCGCTATAGGCCATTGAGGCGGCCTAAATCGGGGTGCCGACGGTTGAAAGGAGGGGTCTGCGGGTGCTGTCTGTAGATGTGGAGCTAATATAACCTGAGGAAGCTGGCGGTTGATCCTCTGGGGTGGTAAGAAGCCGCTATCTCTCATCCTGGTGAAGCAGTTCACCTCTGTGTGGCCAGGCCTCTTGCAGTAGGCACACCACACATCAGGTCGCCTCATTGGGGCAGGAGAAGTCATCAGCCTCGGCGGTGAGTCTGCGTGGGGCCTCTTAATGAGGAACGGTCTGCTCGAAAGATCAGGACGCAGCCTAGGAGCCACAAGTGCTCGCATACGGGACTGCCTGTCCCCATCTTGCTCCGCTCGCATAGACATGCTCACTAGCTCAGCATAGTTGGGTATGCTAGCGCAGCACATCTTCAAGCGAATCTCGGGTCGCAAACCCTCAAAAAACCACTGCATACGCATCGGTTCATCGACCAATATCAATAGAGCGTACCTGCATGCCCAGCTCCATGAATCTGTTCTCGTACTCCGCCACTGTCATCCCTCCCTGTCGGAGGCGAAGGAACGCACTCTCCTTCTCGTGGTGATAAGTGACGGGATAGTATTTCTCATGGAAGCTGGTCTCATAGTCTGCCCACGTCCATACATATCTGACTGCAACAGTACAGAGAATACTATCTCATCATAAGCTGGTCTCCTTCTCAAACATGAAGGTGACTAGCTCAACCTGCTCTACCTCAGTGCAGTGCAGCGGCTTTAGCATCTTAGAGATGCGGTCAAGCCAATCACTACAAGAAAAATGGGCAAAGGCTACGGCCAAAAACCGTAGCAAAAGCCCTTTTGCTACAGATATAATCCGTAGCACGTCCGTCGCTATTGGTGGGGTAGCTAAAGGTATAGCTACGGATTATATCCATAGCAATAGATATCAATAGCTACGGATAATATCCGTAGCAACAAATACCAATAGCTACGGATTATATCCGTAGCAATACCTTTAGCTACTCCACCAATAGCGACGGACGTGCTACGGATCATATCTGTAGCAAAAGGGATTTTATCCGTAGCAATAGATACCAATAGCACCAATAATATCCGTAGCAATAGATACCAATAGCTACGGACAAAAGCCGTAGCTATATCTACGGATTATATTTGTAGCTATTTTTTAAAATTGTAATAATACGACCTGTTTCCATTACAAGAACCTGCTGTGATTGATAACTCATCTAAGCTTAATGCTGATAGAAATAGTACATAAAATGCAATCAAAAAAAAAAAAATGATGCATTTATTACAAATAACAATCAAATCATACAATGCATCCTACATTAACATTCTAAATAAACAATACTTCACTTTGCTCAACCTATCATAAGAATTACAACTAAGGCGTGCCCTCATGTGTAAGAAACAAATACACTTCAACACAGTAAACACCCTCCATATGCATTCAATAATGCTCCTGTTTTTACAGAATTTTCTTCCTTCAGACGGTCAATTTCAAAAATGCGAAGATAGAGCTTCTTCTTTCCTTGAAACTGCAGATGTAACTTCTGTGGACTTCGACACAAGATCACTTTCAAGTTCTAAAACCCTTTCCTTGAGAAAATGAATTTCATCCTCCATTAACTTCTTTAGCTTGTCAGCCTGTATAAAATAACATTTGTAGACACAATCAAACAAGCATGCCTTTGTACACATCTCAAAAGGAAGAAAAATAAAAAAAATACTTATATATGAAGAAATAAAAAATGTACCTACAAATCTTCTAAACTATGGCAAAATCCAACATGAGTAATGTGTTTAAACCTAGGATGAACTTTTAAACTCAAAACCTAGGTTTAGGTTAAGGTTATAGGTTTAGGTTTAGGTTTTAGGTTTAGGTTAAGGTTATAGGTTTAGGTTAGATTTAGGTTATAGGTTATATGTTATAGCTTTAGGGAATCGAGAATAGGTTTAGGTTAGGTTTAGGTTATAGGTTATAGCTTTAGGGAATTGAGAATAGGTTATTGGTTATAGCTTTAGGGAATTGAGAATAGGTTAAGGTTTAGGTTTAGGAAATGGGGTTTGGGTTCGGGTTCTGGGATCGGGTTTAGGTTTGGGTTTTCAAGTTTAGGTTTAGGTTTCGGTTAGGGAGTTGAGATTATGATTAGGTGTAGGTTTAGGTTTAGGTTAGGAAGTTGAGACTAAGATTAGGTGTAGGTTTAGGTTTAGGGATTTGAGAATACATTTAGGTTTTAGGTTAAGGTTAGGTTATAGGTTATAAGTTTAGGTTATAGGTTATCGGTTATAGGTTAAGGTTTAGGTTATATGTTTTGGTTTAGGTTTAGGTTATAGGTTTAGGTTTAGGTTATAGGTTAAAGCTTTAGGGAATTGAGAATAGGTTAAGGTTTAGGTTTAATTAAGAAATCGGGTTCGGGTTTGAGATCGGGTTTAGTTTGGGTTTTCAAGTTTAGGTTTAGGTTAAGGAGTTGAGATTAGGATTAGGTGTTTAAGTGGAAATGAACTAACCTTGAGAGCTTTTTTCTCATTAGTATACTGAAATACCGACATAGAGAAAATGCCTCCATTTAGAAAATGTAGTCCTCAACCAGAGCTTGCATCCTATGAGAAAACGCCATAATGAAATAGATAAATTAAACTTTGAGAATAAAAACATTGGTATAAAGTAAAAGGAATCAGAACAAAGAAATTACTGCTAGCAAAACATCCTACATTTGAGAAACTCACTGATATTGAATTCAATGGAAAAAAACTGCATGCACAAAGAAATTAGAACATCCAAATGCAGACTCTAGGGGCTGAGGACAATAATATCTATGACTGCTAGAAGTGTCACCTTTTTTTC
Source organism: Magnolia changhungtana (assembly GCA_030180095.1). Taxonomy (NCBI): domain Eukaryota; kingdom Viridiplantae; phylum Streptophyta; class Magnoliopsida; order Magnoliales; family Magnoliaceae; genus Magnolia; species Magnolia changhungtana. The sequence continues at coordinate 269,277 of JASAUF010000046.1, read as the reverse complement.
TTTTTCATTTTCTTTTTTGTCAAAAGAATGGGTTAGTGATCTTGGTAACATTGGAATGGACAATTGGTTCCGCACCTAGGCGACATCAAACATATCCATGTCAAGTCCATGAGCTTGATATGCTGATGCATTTGCAGGGCTAAGATTGCATGGGTGGTTTTTGGTGCATTAAAATCATAAGCATATATGACAATGATTCAAATGCGTGGATTGCAAAAACTCATAGAATATCTATACACATCTAAATCATAATATAAAGGAAAGAAAGCATATCTGAATCACGTGTAGCCAAGTTGCAAGCCCCAGCCTCATCCACATCCTCAGGCTCAGCAGCAATTTCATTTTATTTAATAGAAAATGTACGGTCTACATGACAGTTAACCAGCTGAAATGAAATACACTCACTACCGAGAAAAAAAAAAAAACTGATGACTCAATATCTGAAAACAGGGTAGCATAAAACCTACACCAAACTGAGGCTTGCATTCCTGAACCTGATGACTCAGCTCAAAATCTCATCGGGTCAATTGAGTCAGCTCACGTGACTTGATGAACCCAAAGACCTACACCAAAGATATTGAAGAAAGATAGAATGCTATCTTCAATACCTTGTTTTCCTTTCTTCTTCTGTGTTGCATTCCGGGAACCCTTATCCCATAGATGTAACATCCAACATATAACTTCCGACCTATTAAGTGAATGTAACATCCAACACTTTCAATACGTTGGCACACACATAGAGTTTACCAAATGCTGAGTGTCAGATGGTATCATTCTACAACACCAACCAAATGCAGACCTATGGAAATATAATCCAGAAATGGGTCTCCAAAAAAAAACTTTTCCAAAAATAATAACAAGAACATACCGGAAAATGATTATCTGGTTAGGCTTCTTTTTCCCTGAACTCATATAGAAATCTAGTAGAAGTTCCCTAGATACCAACATTTCATTGAAATGCGTTCACACAGAAATTAGGACATCAATTCACATGAAATGGATTCAATGATTGAAATGGACTGCAAATTGAATTTGAATGGCAAACTTTTACAAATAATTCCACATCAAGAAACCTTATAAGCTACTAAGAAATTTCCAATCCATAGTGACAGATGATTGATTTGTAGGATGAAGGAAATCCATATTAAATCAATCAGTATAAGGAAAAAAAACAATTAGGGCCTAGACACAAATCAATAATGGAATGGGACTAACCCCACTTTAGTCCAAATCCACTTTGGACCACATTTGGGAGTTCTAAACTAGCAGTTGGGCAGAACTGATTGCTGCAAAAAGACCACATGAAACTAAATGGTAGCTTGATTTGAGCGGAATCTATATCTCATGCCGGTTTGACAGAAAACAAGCAACCCATTCAATGAGGAATTTTTTCCATCACTTCCAAACAAGGCCTTTTTTCACTTGTGGGTAACCACAAAATGTGAAGCGGAAAAAACTAATAACTAAAGACAAGTTCTCTAATGCTTGATTTAGTTAACTAATTTACTTATTTTCCATTAGAATGCTTTTGGGATAACCAAGAGATCAAAGCGAGGAGGATTTCACTTAAAATAAACACCTTCATTGAAACATCAACAATAGAACCAAATCCAGGAAGGATTGAAAAACATGAATGCAGATTGTATAGCTAATCTGTTGATTACCTAGTCACAGTAGTTCAGAGTAGAAAATATAGCATATTTATTGATTATAAAAGCTGGTTGGTTAATTATTTTATTTTATTCTTTTAAGTGAAAAAAAAAAAAACAGCATGTTCCTCTTTGAGGTGAACTCTCATCAGTTGAAGCATCAACAAGCATTATCCTCTAAAATCTCTAAAAACTTCTTAACCTGAAACAAAGGGTAAAAAGCAAGAAAAAAAAAAAGACTAAAAAGAAACCAGATTCTGATCCAAACCTAATTCAAAGCTCTATCAGACGCCGTACATATCAGTTTGAAAATCATTCATGAAGAACTTAGATTCAAACAAAATGAAAATACATAGTAAGGTATAATGGATGAATAGTTTGGATCTCATACATATGTAACATGTTCAAAATGCCAAGTTACTGGGACAGATAACGGATACACGCTCACTTGGGATTAAAAGCACCCACAACAGGGGCTTCTTAAAAGTTTAACAAAGCTAGCTGCTTTTGAATAGCAGCCACTTTCTGGTTGCTGACTGTTTGGATGTAGAACTTGCCATCTCCAAGTACTTGAGCTACCACCACACAAAGCAAAGGCCAGGAAGACACGTAAATTATATGATTTAAGAAAACAAACAAGAAAGATGACAGACAAAGCAAATGTGACAAAGCACCTAAAGTACTTCCTTTTGTTTACTTTCAACAACAGATGAACCATTTGCAACTTCCTGTCCTTCAACATAGTTCTCTCAAATCTACAAAAAATATATGTAAGCAGACCCTTCAGAAGAAAAACAGTCCTGCACCATTTGAATTAACATTTCTTTCATCAGAACAAATGCAGTTGCATGTTTTTCATCCATTGGCAATGCAACCATAGTGATATTTGTGTCAGTTTCTTTATGTGCTTGAATGAACCTCTCATAATCCATACGATATAAATGATCTCCAGCAAGATCCAGGAACTCCATGACATTGTGTTCCTTAAATTGCCATAAATACTACATCACAAGATCAACAATTCCTTGTAAAATACATCACATATATTCATTGAACAAAGTCCATTAGCATATATAAGACAGTTTGCATAGAAGGAAAGGAGCTCAATACCATCACACAATCACACACATGCACCTTAAAGCACCGGAGTACATGATTGTTGAAAATTCTACCAAGAGTGGAAATCCCAAAAATCATGAATATGTCTCTCATTGACCAATCCAAATGCACCTTAAAGCAAAGGACCAATCAGCATCCACATATCAAACTATCATTGTGCACCTACAAAATAAATTATGAACAACTAAATAACATATGCATACAAGCTTATTCATAAGTGCATGAGGAATCATATGGTGCTTAGGCTAAAATGTTGAACCTTAACATTCCACTTTTCAGTTTATACAAGCGAGGCTCATAATTTAGTAGTTGAAACCATTGATGCAATGGTCTTCACATCAATCTCTCATCTAACAAAAAACATTTGAATTCGATTGAATGTGAACCAATGTTGTATCTCATCTAACACCTTTTTATTGTTAGAACTATCGAATACGAAATGATTAGCCACCAAGTTCCTGTACACAGAGCACAATGTCATTATCATGGACAATGTTGAAAGAGAAGTGCTCTTATCACATGCATAAGAATAACGATGATGGTCTATACATTTTACATAATGTCAGGGAGAAATCCTCATATCTATTAAAAAGTTATTTTCGTTAGCAAATCTTCCCAAGCAAGAGAACTCAGAAACAAAGAATTAGAAAAAGACCAAGTTCTCCAAAATTCCACAAAAAACTAAACAAAGGAATATATCGAACTTATTGAATCTTCAGTTCCTGTCTTTCCTGCCGAGTCAAACACATTAATTTCATAAGGTGAGAATTTAGAGAAGTGGTGGTTGAAAAATATAAGCACCTGAAGAAGTACAACAATAATTTGGTCTAGGCTCAAATAAAAAAAAAAAAAAGAAAAAAAAAAGGAAAGAGAGATTGATTGGGTATTTGCAAGAATCATGAAAACTGACACAATCTAAGCCCTTTAAACCTTGGTAACTTACATGAGTACTTGATCAAGTTCTAGGCGACTCAAACTACGGCCACCATCAAGTCAAATTGTATCTTCTCTTGATGAGAATTGGTTGATAGATCTATATATAAAATTCAGCAAAGGCGCGCGCGCACACACACACACACACACATATATAATCAAGTCAATCCATGATTTTTGTGGGCCACACCACATACAAAATTGAGAGGGGTTATCCTCCATTAAAACATTCATAATCATTTTTTAGGCCCCCCAAGATATAGTTCACAAATTCAGCCCTATGTGTGTCCCACTTGGATGAGGGGTTAGAACAAGTTTCAGCCGCATCTACATTTCAGGTGGGCCCCACCAAGTGCTTTTATATCTTTTAGGCATGTCTTCACATGATTTTAGATGGTATGGCCCACCGGAGTTCCATGTACAGTTGATTTTTGGGATATCCCATAATTTAAAGGGGACCTATCAAATGCACGGTGTTAATGTTCGACATACATCATGGTGGGGCCAACACAGCTCGACCTCATGGGCAGTTCCCATGAGCTCGACTGTATAGAACCTTTCCATATATATATATGAACAAGTATAGTTGTTTTTCCAATCTATTTTTTTAGTCCAAATTGTATTAAACTAAGGGCCTGTTTGGATATTACTGAATAAGTTACTTTTTTTTTTCACGGACAACGATAGAAAAAGAACTTAATTGAGATCAGTAAGCTTGATTTATGATAAGTTATAAGTAACTTTTTTATTTAAGTTAATTACTTCAGCTTAATAAATAGAAACTAAGATAAGCTACGTAAGGCATAAGTAGCTTATCTTAAGGGCCCGTTTGAATCGTAATTTGCTTAAGATAAGTTACTTATGCCACAAGTAATAAGTAGCTTATCTTAAGGGCCTGTTTGGGATTGTAAGTTACTTAAGCCACAAGTAACTTTACTTAGTTTCTACTTATATATTAAGAAGATAAGTATGTTTGGTAAAAACCATTTATCAGCTTCTTTTCTGTTTCATCTCTCTCATGCCTCTCTTTAGCAACTTATGAAAAATAGAAAAGATAAAAATAATTAATTGAAGTGATTATATACTTTTAAGTAAAAAAGTATTTATAACTAATCATACACTAAACTTACTTATCTAATATTGTTATAATTAGAAAAAGTAACTTATTTGGTATCCAAGTGGGCCTTAAGTAACTTAAGATTTCAACACCCCCTAAGCTTTTCATTCTTTGAATTTTTAGTGTTTTTAGTTTTTATCCAAAATTTGATTATGTATATTTTGTAATAATTGAGACTGAATTTTAAACATGGACATTTCCCTACCCTTTTATGCCCTATGCCGTTTTGCCATTGAGATCATCACTAAATTGCAATTATGAGACAATAGGTTAGTACTTATGGTAGCAAGGAGAAAATGAACGGTTCAAACATTTGACCACATACAGACCAGCAACACACGGTCGATCAGGAGTCGATCGCCTCAATGGCAAATCAACTCTATGTTTCCGTTTACTTGGTTTTCATTCATGAAGTTAACAGCTAGCTTATATATATATATATATATATATATATATATATATATATATATATATATATATATATAAACCGAACCCATCCATATGTGGTGGGCCGGGTTGGGCTACTGCAATAACCGAACCCGTTCATATGTGGTGAACATCCAAGTTGTCCATGATGGCCCCACCGTATAGATGTTCTGGTCCAAAATTAGATGTCTACTCATTAGGTATACCATGGTATACTAAACAAATTAAAATCTAAACAATTTTTTGCAGTGTCCATTTGCTTGCTACCTTTTGGTCCACCCAGCCTGATTTTTAACCTAGACCATCTAAACTGTGGGGCACACTTGATGAATGGCTTGGATCTTATGTGCTTCTGCCAGCATGCAGAGAGGTCGGGTATACATGCTTGTGGCACAATAAAAACCTCTATCTATGTTAATGATAAGACATTCCTTGCTAGGCTACTTCGGATTCAGTGACATTTAATCCATTAGTTAATTAATTGAAACCCAAACAGATGTATAAGGACAAGGGGTGGGGTGGAACGAGTCGAGCTGAGCTAGGCCGAGTCATGACAAACCACTGGAACTCAGAGCCTCTGGTTGAATCTTAACTTAACCTTGCCTCCCCACCGTTGATCATCTACCCGGCATCATGTTCCCACAATACTTCACTGCTTTGTCTTGCTTAAGCAGGCCTCCTTTTCTCATGCCTACTTTACCACTTTTCTAATCTTATTGCACTCATTTTAAAAAATCCCTAACCATATAAAAGAAAAAAATCCAAGCCCACGTTCGGTACCTTTATAAAAATGCAATTTCGCACCTTTCCATGCGAGACTCCCATTACTTGTCCCGGTTATCGAACCTGACCATGTTCACTCCCCCTCTATTTTCACCTAGTCAACCTCTCTAAAGGGTCTGTTTCCTATATATATGAGTGTCTGCATTGGACCGTTCACCTCACATAAGTTTGTAGCTCTAAGGTGTGGAGGTTTGGTATACCATGGTGAGTCCCATTTACTGCTAACGGCCCACACGAAAAGGCGTGGGGCCCAGGTTTCTCCAGGAAGTGTGCGGCTTTAGTGAAGGAGCAAAGGGCGAGGATTTATATCCTCCGACGATGCGCCACCATGCTTCTTTGTTGGTATATCCATGGAGAAGACTAGGGATATGGCATGCTAGTCTTCTTCTTCTTCTTCTTCTTTTTTTTTTTTTTTTTTTTTTTTTAATTTTAATCCCACCGAATAGAGACACTCAATATCCAAATTAAAAAAATTAAAAAAAAGGCATGCAACGGCACAAGTTTGATCACATTTGTATGGAGAGGAGGGTCACTAATCAGCAAGAATTTTGCCATCTCCACCATCCACAGTCGGCCCTAGCAGGAAGGCGGTCTAGATCAACGAGGGTTGGGGCGAGACGGCAGAACATTCCTCCCTATCAAACCTCATACAAGATATCTCGTGGTGCATTTCTTATCTCCAAATTCTTCAGCGAATGCAGACCAAAGCCCTAACATTCTAGGCTACTAAATGCCAGAAGGTGAACTGTACCAAAACGCTTGAAATCCAAAACATCAAGGAAAGGAGACTGTGTTGTTTCTACCTTCTTCGAAGAGTGCGGGATGACGAGGCCCCCACCCGCATCCATGCTCGATTGCCGTAGGCCACCAAGTGCTCCAGCTTTGACCCGTCTATTCGATGCCTCTCTGAGGAAATTCCTAGAAACCCTAGCTGTCATCGTTTCTTGTATGAGAAAAACCCTAACCCCTCAGCTTCAAAGATGTAAAAGGAGCTCCTCCTTTTTATTCTTCTGCCGAAAAAGAAAATGAGAGAGGCAGAGAGAGATATGTGAGTGGGAAAATAGAGAATTTCTGTTTTGAGATTTGAGAGCGAAAATGTGGAGAGATTTCTGCCGCGCGCCCAAATTTGGGTGTCCTTTCATTAGAAGGACCGTGGACGGTCCCGACAGGGGCTCCGTGGGGCCCACCATGATGCATTTGGTTTATCAATTCCGACCATTAATTTTACTAAATTATTTAAGTTAATGATCCCAAACTTAAGATAAATTGAAGGGCTAAGTAGACCACACCATAGGAAATAAAATGTAATTTAACCTTCATGTTTCTTACCGTGTGGTCCACTTGAGCCTTTAATCTATCTAATTTTTGAAATCATGATGTAAAATAATATTTTCAAATAGATGGACGGCTTAGATAGAACATGTATATATTTTTAGGCCCCCATAGAGCCCCTTACAACACCATTAATCTCAACTTTTTCGCTACGGATTAAAACCGTAGTAAATATAGCTACGGTTTATATCCGCAGCAAAAAACTAACATGGTCTGTATTCTTTGCCCCTTTTTTTGGTAGTGAATACTCAGCCTCCTCGGGTTTATGAGTACCCCTAAATGTAGGAGGCCGTAAGCGCTAGAATCGCTCAAAGTGGCCGCTAGTTCCTGCATTTCCTGCAGGATGTACGAAAGGTGTAGGTGGAGCTACACCCATACCTTGGGTAAAAATTCCCCCAAGGGTGGCCAAGAGTTGCGGCTGCTGCTGCATCAGTAGTATCATCTGCTCGAACCTATCAGTAGATGGAGCCGTCTGAGGTACGTGCGGCGTCGAAGAAGATGCGCGGGCCTGCTTAGGGGCCAGTGGCACAACAGGTGGTGTTGTAGATAGTGCCACAGGTGGTACAGTAGACAGTGGCACAGGTGTCGGCCCATTAGTGGGGCCAGTGGCCGGCTGAAAATCCAACATAGTGTCAGAGGGAGACGGGCCCGAACTGGGGTTCGTATGGCTATCGCTTAGGGGAGGTGCCCTGTCAATCGAGTCGCCAAGAGTGTGGCATGCCGTAGTCCGTGCAACCTTGGGTGGCATTCCCTATAGAACATAGGGTGCAATTCGTGTAAGATGTAGCATAGCAATACTCAATTCTTTAAGCATTCAATGCACTTATAGCAAAAGAAACAGCATGCATTTCATTTAACAAAATTATCACAATACATGGAATAAAGTTCGACAAGAATTATGACAGGAACGCATGTGGCTATGCTAAGCCCAAACTACCAAACACAAACACACTTTCTACATACAACACTACTAGGCCCATCAACATTAAAACACAAACATCCTAAACAACAACAGATCAAGCTACATAGCGATGGCATGGATGACTAGACATCCGAGTCTGGCGACAGAGGAGGGGCACCCTTATCCTGCAGGTAGCACAGGATAGATTTCAAGGTGCGAGTCACCTTCTTAAGCTTGTGTTTCACGAGAGCCCTGGTATCGATAATCTCCTGTCACAGGGCAGTCTGGCCCTCCTCTAGTCGAGCTAAGCGGGCCCGATCAGTGTCGTGCTCCAATGCCGTAGGAGGGGAGCTCTCATCTGTGTCCTGAGCCTCCTCTTCTTCTTCCTGTTCCTCCTCTATCTCTTCCCTGCTTTACTCCTCTATCTCTTCCTTGCTTTCCTCCTGGCTTCCATACTCCTCACTAGCCATCTCGTCCTCACTCTCATCAAGTCAGGCTTGCCGCTGCCATGGCCCAATTTTCATCTGATTAGTAGTTTCGTTGATGTAATGGATCGACACTGGCATTTCCGCCCCAAGTCTATAGCCAAACTCACATGTAATCTTGCATATGAGTTGGCCGAATAGGAGTGAATCAAACCTTCTAGTAGAGCGTGCGGTAAGAACTATCTGTTGCAAGACATACATAGGCATGCACAACTTCTCTCCCTGCCCGACTTGGTAGAGAAAGTCTACCATCAGGCGATTGCTCCACCTGGGGTAGACGTTGAACGTGAAAATGTGGTGAAGCAGGCTGAAGTCGTCTGTCATATTAGTCGCCAGGAGACTATTGTTTGGCTACCACTGAACCAGTCGGCCGCAAAGAAAACGTGTACGGCGATCCCTTTCATGTGCACTATTCAGATTCTTCTCGCTTGCATGGACCTCGTCAAGCGACATTTTTATAAGTCGAGCTATCAACCCAACATCAATTATGGCCTCCCGATCTCTACCCACTAGGATCTTGAACTGCAAGGGCTCCAGAGTAGGCTCTCGAATGTGGGCGTAGAAGGCTCGAACAGTGCCCACATTTGCAAGCTACCTGCCTTCAAAGATCGGACCCCACCTGGCCTCCACCAGGTGGTCCATCAACAGATGCTCTCTAAAGAGCCGCTCATCCACGTGTGCTTCAAAGAGAACCCTACAGCCCTCATATCTCCCATGGGACAAATCAGTCGGAAAGGTTCTTGGGAGAGAGCCTGCGGATCGAGGTCCCACTTCGTTTGTAGCAATCGATCAGTGTTTGAACCTGCGGCGGCTCCTCTTGGCTTCCTCGAACGGGTAGGGTGGCTAGGCTCAGCTTCATCCGAAGGAGCTCTGTTCTTCCCCATGAGGGAAATAAGTGTGGAAATCGAGAAGAAGGTCGTCTGTAACAACCAGAATCTTCAGGACCCGAGTACACGACTCGTTTTCCAAAAACCCGAGTGTTAACTTTAAAGGATGGTTAAGTTGAGTATATATTTTTCTTTTTTATCAGAGTCAGAGTAAGCAGATGAGCGTAGAATAGACAAGTAAGCATAAAGGGAAATTTAAAATTTTATTTAAAATATACAAGTGGTTGCCCATAATGACTTATACAAACCAATGTCTCTGAATTTAACAAGTACAAGATTTACAAGATTTAATACATGAAGAATAGCAGAAAGCGCATGAATATAAGCTGCAAGATCGCGCAGCTCCTCCAGGCAAATACGGTCATGCATCCCTGGCGGTCGTACCCCACTTCTCATTAAATCTGAACATGCACATCACTAAGGCCACCTGTACTACCTGTACGGTTGTATATTTGATGGATGGGTGGCCAACTCAGTGTGAATTCCCCTTAAGATTATACACCGCCGCATTAGGTAAGTATAGTTATAAAACATCCAGACAACCAAAACAGAGTAAATGCAGTCTTTTTAAATGCATGGATGTGTGAATGCAATCATCGTCCCGGGGATGCTCATCCATGCGGACAGTGGGCCGTCACGCATGCAATCATCGAACCTGAGAAATATCAACCAGTCGGAATCATCGAACTTGAGAAACATCAACCAGTCAGAACGTGCCATGTATGCATGATTAGCCAAGTCATTATTAGTCCATTTGCAACCAGCCAATTTAGATAAGCTCAAAGGTCACTACAGGGAGCACATGGCCCAGCGTAGGCCGACAGCTCAGGCATAGTGTCCCATTCTGACCATCCCCGGCTCATGAGATTGCCACCTTAAGATGTTTAATGGTACCCCATCGACTAGTGGCCAATCATATTCAGTATATGGGGCTTACCATCGCATGATTGCACAATATAAAACATCGGACCCATTTAGGGAAAAATATCAAAACAGAACCATGTAGGGCGTATCAAAATATACCACATAGGGCGAATATCAAAACCATACGATGAAAACCATCCTTAAAAATTGTTGGGCACAACAACCCTAGATGGTAGGCCCACATCAATGATCCATCTAGACCACCACCCAATAACGACCGAGTCAAAGGTCCATTACGATCACAACTAGTCAAGTTACATCCCAAGTATGGGTGTACATTCATATGTGGGAATTTCCCACTAACATACCAGTTTAAAGTCCATAAGCAATACACAAGCATGAACATATATACAGGATGAACATTAAGCAGGCAATATAGCAATTCAATTTCCAGCAGCTAACACATGTGATTATAAGAGAGAGATATCAATTATAATTTTTAATAACACCTATAACTTAAGCTAATGAGAAGATGGAAAGCTCAAGGGGAAGAATCATCACCTTATACTTTGAATCACCTACTCGTGTTGCTAGAGAGTACGTGCTTCCTTAGAATCAAACCCTATCATGAATTATAAAGTTATACAGTTAGGTCCCACCTTACACACTATTTAGGGTTAGGGTTTTAACCTAGGGTTTAGCCTTAAACTTAGACTTTAGGATTTTAATCCTAAACTATTAATAATATTATTATCATTGTTATTGTACAATGGATTGAGTAATATTCCTATTAAGAGTATCAATCTCTCAGTATTAATAATGGTGGTTCGTAGATCCACATTTAGATGTACCACATTATCCAATATTCTTGTACTGACCAACCATCTTCTAAATAATATGGGTAATAATAATGGAATATTTATCGGTGAAAATATAATAAGGGCTAACACTAATGATTGTACTAATCTTATGATGGAAATGTCAATATTTTCTAATGATTATAACCATAGCTACTATTAATCACTCCAGCCATGATAATAAATACTATGGATAATATTTAAGAGGGTTAAATAAAATGCTTCTAATTGATAATAACTGGTTTCAACATAAAAATCTTATTAATGACAACATAAGAATAATATTAATAACGATATCAAGTATCCATATTAACTAATATTAGTAAAATTACTCTACTAATGATTTAAACCCAACAAGGTAGGCTTACTGGGATTTATTAGCCCATGAAGGGCTCACCCCATGCCATCTGGTCTAACTGAGGCTAGGCCTAGTCCAGGCCCAACCATGTGACCCATATGCAGCCCACAATCCAGCTAGGCTAGCTGGAACATGGCCCACCAGATCATAGTTAAGGTGAGGCCCACATTGTTATACCCACGGGTGCAGCCCACCTGGTGGCTCTTTGGCATCCCGTTCTTGAACAAAAGGTTCACATTCCCCGACATACACATATGGCCCACCATATGAACAGCCAGGAGGTCCTCAAAGAATTTTACCTTGGCAAGCCTGTGACATTTGTAACTGCCTCCAACGAAATCAACAAGTGCAACTGATTTATTGTTATTGCTGCTACAACTGCCTGATTCCATCTAGGCAATGATGATCATCCTTATCGATTTCTAACCTAGGAAAACCCAAGTCAAGATGATTCCAAATGCAAGAGTAAGAGAAATAAAAATGATCTGGTTATATCCAAACGGCCTGATGATGCCTACATGAAGGTCACTTCTCTTGTAAACAAGAAGAGAGGAAGCACACTTGCTGGGAAACTCCAGCAGGGAGACTGACCAGGCCACACCCGAGACCACCTGACTCGGTTGGGTTGACTCGAGGGACAAGCAACAGTCCCGGCCTGACTCGGCACGGCAGCAGCAGCTGCAACCTCATCTCTCTCCCTCATTCTTTTCCTTTCTCTATGCTTTTCTTTCACTTTCTTTTACCTTCTTTCTCTCTTAACGCCATCACCAGGTGGTGAGAATCAGAAAACGGCATCCCGAACTGAGCCTGACTCAGTTGGAACGGTAGGGAAGATGGCTGCCATTAATGACGAAACTCGAATGGAGGCTCCCTCCTCCAATCCGCCAGCATGGGATGGATCATGAGGATTGTAGGAAGCTTATGGATAGGATTTTTCAAAGCTCCAGGATCGTTTAGGCAGTGGGTTCAGGAGGAGGAGAAAATGGCTAGTTTCATGGCTGCGACTGCAAAAATAGGGGGGTGAGCTACTGTTCCTCGATCCTAATGCCCTTATAACGAGCCCTAGATGTTCTCAGGGTCGTCAGATTGGAAATAAACGAATGAGATCAGATCTGGTAGGGACGTTTTCAAATACAGCTAATAGGATCCAAAATCGGCCATGGTTTTCATTTTCTGTGGGTGGAAATCCTCTCCCACGTGGAGAGCTACTGAATGGCTAGGATTTTCACTTAATGAACGGCTAAGATTTGGGGATGTGGGTGCATGCGGATTGCTGAGCTGGAAGGAAGACAATTGCTATTTTTGGAAAAAACGGTTTTATAGGGTCTCTTTGCCCCAAGGATTGTGCACCTAGACACGTGATTCCAAGTGTGTAATTTCATGGGGTTTGGTCAGTAGGATCGTCCGCAACAGATAGACGGCACTGATCATGCATTTGGGGACCATAAGGTGGGCCATGATCAAATATAGCGGACGCCTGTGCGTCGGCTGGTGAAAGGCAAGGAGAGAGATTTCTCTCCGCTTATGGAAAGAGCACGGGTCAGCCCGTGTTGACCGGTCTCCTAGGACCCGTGCACAGCGAGTTTGCACCAATCGTCCACACGGACCCCACCACGCGGGGCCCCATCGTGATGTCTGTCCTAAATCCACTCTGTCCATTTAGTTCTAGGAGGTCTAAATGGGTCCCCTGACTAAAGATTAAGCATGTACAAGGTCTAGGTGGGCCGTACGATCTGATTCATAGCTCTAATGGTGACTTCCCATTGATCTAACGGACGGATCATCCTGAGGTTGAATGTCAATGGTTAAAAGATCGTAATGGTCCATTTGTAAGGCTTTCGTCATATATTATTAACCGATACTAATATTAATATAATTTTTATTATTTTTGTATATTACTTATAATTACAATATTTAAAATCTCATACATATATATATATATATATATAAAATTTTAATATTATCATACCACTAATTACATGCGGTTGTTCACGCCTTCATTAATATACATAATTCATAATATACAACATCATATTTAATTAAAATTATACTTGTATTAATAATATTGTTAATTATAAAATTTCATTAAAGTATCTAATGATTTTTTGTATACATACTTATAAAGGATATTTAATACTACCTTAATACTTATAATTCAACTATATATTGTAGAACCATTATTCATTATGTTTATTTAATACAACATTATTTTCATAATATTTTATATACATTAGTTATATACATATCACTCTACTACGACACATTTTCATACATTATTCATATGATAAATAAATTACCGAATGCGTCCATATTTTTTTTGATCCACGTTTGTGTAAAATTTAAAATAAAATAAATAGATAAGATAATATACTTAGTATATTTCATTTGACTTCTAGGTGGTTTGATATGTGGATGAGGATCTCCTTCGATGATCAGATTTAAACTAGGACGCACGTGAATGTTCACTAAGTCAGGTTTGCATTTATCCTAAATCTTGGTTATGCGGTAACACCTGAGTACTGAAAAGTACGGGGTGTTACATCGTCACGAGCTCAAAGAGAGACATTTGAGTGGAATAAAATGGGGAAATAAGATGGGTTGTTGGACTTGGTGGTATATGAGACACAAATGGGAGATTTGTCCACTCCAATTGAAGGAAATGAGAGGGATAGGAGGTAGGTGTTGCTGAAAATGGTGGAGGGGTGTGAGTCTTAAAGGAAAATGAGAAAATGGAATAATGGAGGGGAGATTTGAGAAGGAAACCAGGGTATTTAGGGAGAAAAGAGAGCTTAGAGGGGTAGGTTATGAAGAGGGAGAGTATTGGGAGGGGTTTAAACCAACCCAACACTCATCAATGGGCCACACAACGCCCTAGAGGCGTCGGCCCGAACTGAACCGCCCGGCCAGGCCCGCCAGGCGGCTAGGCCTCGCGGAACTAGCGAGGTCCTCGCAGACCTCTGGACAAACCAGCGATGGCTCGCCAGTGGGGCGAGGTCTTCCTACCCCCTGGACCCTAAAAACATGTGGGACCCACTCTAGGTCCCCCTGGATAGGCCCCGTTAGGCCCCCGACTCCATTTTGAGTCGTTTCGGGTCATTTCGAGTAATTTCTGATGTATATTCACATTTTATCGATTGATGGAGGTTGGAATGGGGTAAATCGTGGTCTAAACCCGTCAATTGACGGTCTAGGGGTGGTCCGGGGTCGTCTCAAGCGATCACGGAGGGGTACGGAGCCGATCTCGGCGGTCGATTTTGGTCGATTTTTCCGTTTGGGGAAACTGGAACTCCTACGTCTGTTTCTACATTTCTCGCACCCTCCTATGTCAAAAATACGTCAGTGTACGTTATGTGACCATGACCCAGGTCCAGTTTAATCTAAATCATCTTTGATACCAACTTGTAACGTCCTAAAAATCGGGGGTTGAGCATAAGCTCCACTCCCGAGTTCCAACGCATCACTTATGAAACATAGATAATGATGATTAAATGTTGTCCATGTTAGTACATTAAACATGAGTGAGATTATACCAAAACAACATATCATACTCCAGAGACAGTTAAGTTATGCAAGTGGAAGACTGTGATAGATATATAAAATATATAAACTATTGTAGGTCTCTAGAGTGTGAACATGTTACTAGGTTAAATATATACATGTATATTTCCCAAAATGGACCAAAAATGAATATACATGTGTGTTTTAAAAGACAAAATAGCAAGTGTAATGATATCTAGTCAACATCCCAGAAGTCCCCGTCGATCAGGCCACGGCTCACATGAACCCGCCTGAAAACTGCATGAAAGAGAATGCCTCCTCATCATCCTCAAAATCTGGCTCCGCCTCGTAGGCATCGCCACCACCTGCAACTAAGACAGGGTCTGGTTGGTGTGTACAACACCGTCCCGAAACGTGGGAGTGATTGATCAACTCAGTTGAACAATAAAGCAAAGGTTAACATGTTATCAATTCAGTCAAGCAGTAATGATAAAATAATACAATCAAACATCCCTAAATACTCTGATCAATACGGGAATGGTATGTATAAATGATGCATGCCCTCACCTGCACTCCCTCTGCGATCTTCATCTAATGGTCGCGCATGTCAGTCACTTCCTCAGTGCTCTCTACTCAACGTCAAACAGCACATGCGGTGTAGTGCATGAGCGTGATTACCAAGTTCTTATTAGTCCTTTTCATACAGCAGGATTGGAAAACTAAGGTATCTTCCTTATATCATTTCCCAAACAATGATCCATTCTAGGGTCGTCAGTCCTAGTAAAACTCATACGATGTTGCGGTTCTAGGTCACTGCAAAGGGCTCATCACCTGATCAGTGCAGGTCTAGCTTATATCTAGTTACTACGGAAAGGCTCGTCGCCTCTACACAGTCTCAGACTATACTCAAGGTCACTACAAAGGGCTCGTCACCTTATCGGTGTAGGCTGACAGCTCGAATACAGTGTCCCATACCACCGTATTCGGCTCACGAGGCTGTGTTGCTCACTGAACACTACAGGAAGGCTCGTCGTCCCAGCATAGGCCGACAGCTCGGCCACGGTATCCCATACCACCATGTCCAACTCATGAGTCTTAGAGGATCAAGGTACCAAGGTTAATGGGATTCACTGGTGACTTTGGTACCTTAGGTTCAAGCAGTAACGTCCATACATGGTGAACATACATAAGGCCAATCGGGTTAATTGACGAGCTCGACTAGCATGAGCGTACATCGAGCTGATTGACATGAAGTGCGTGAGCACTCCATGTGTCCTAACCACTGTCAACAACTAAAGTATGGCTCGAGTTTGTCAGGCACGTCCCGTGTGGCGAAACAAGATCAGCCACCAATTCAGGATCTTTTACTGATTGTCTGGACTATATTGTAGTCCCAAACACATCTAATTCCAACAAGTATTCATATGAAATAGTCAAGCAATAATAAGCACATAATTCCAATCCTACAACCATTTGAGCATGTTATAAAGTACAACATACATGGGAATTCACACATGCGCATTTCATGAGTAAAGCAGACAATATGGTATAGGTTACATGGAGAGATTTATACACATAGAGAAGGTAGTTGAGAATTTTATCTCAACACCCATATAAAGTACCTGATGCCAAGTACTTGCTCATTCAGACATTTTTACGAACAATTAGACTACACTTTTTAACATACACCACGTATGTTGGCCATAACATGTATTGGGGCAAATTCTTTCGCTAAGGAGTTGTTACACATACAACTAGTATAAACACACAGCAATTAATCATGGCAAAAAAACTTTCAAATTCTATACGTATACGATCTTTTTTACAAATACATGGAGTACACTAAACTCAACATAGTTCATATATATTTGAAATGCGAAACAAACATCGCATTTGGCATGTGAAATAACACCCACGTCAGTAATAAATCATTAACCAACATTGAAAGCCTTAAAAACCATAACCTATACGTTTATAGTCGACACCTTACGCCGGTAAATGTGTAATGGATTCGTTTTAGACACTTAGTCTTTATCAACGGCGGATTGGCAAGCTATAACATGAATTAGGTTAGTTATTTCATAACTTACACTATCTAAAATCCTAAAACAGATTAGGGTTAGGTTTTCTTACCCAAGTATGTTGTCGGAAACACTGGATTGGTGATACAGATAGGGTGGCTAAGTATGTGGAGCAACGGGATTAAATCCCAGGATGAACCTCCAACTCTCTCTCTCTTTCTCTCTCTTTCCTTTCCTTTTCCTCTCCTCTCTTTCTTAGGGTTTAAAATTCATATGGAATATGAGAGAGAGGGTTTAAGGCCCTTATATAGGCCCAGAATTGATGGGAATAACCCCATGGCCATGGTATACTTAGGTTATGTCCAAAGATCGGCTGTTCCGATCCAACGAAGCACTTCTAGAGCCCTCTTTTCTACGTGCGATCGGACTTAAGCTCCCTGACATTGGATCTAGGTCAAGCTATGTTTTCGGTCCAATCGGATTTACAGATCGACCGTGGCGGACGAGTTCCAGTTCAACGGTTATCGGTACTCGATTAGGGCCACAAGTATACTGACATGTGTTGAAAATTTTCCCTGATCCGAGGGTGTAATTGGGTCAGATTCTGACGGTCTGAATCCTTATATTTGGCCTGTAAGTGAACGACTCAATTTACTTAAATCTAAGCACGTTTCCTAAAGATATTTGCGTTTCTCACACCCTTCGCTCCGGGTTCAAGTTGTGCATTTTTTAACACAGTCAGGACTTGATTTTCGAGATGGTTGTCAAGCCCAATAAGGTGGTCATAATGGTATAGTTTCGCGGTCATCGGACTTTCGACGTGAGGTCCGGGTCCGATATGGAGTTTCAAGGTGCTCCCGAGAGCAACCGGGTTTAGAGATGGATCCTAAGTTTCAGGGTAATGTAGCATCAATGATTTTGCATGTTTTGGGTCTTGCAGATCATATTTAAAGTGATTAGTACTGATTTCATAGATACTTTAGTTTAGCACTAGCTAATCCTTGTTTAATTTCTAAAGGATTTGGTCCTAAGTGATTTCTGCCTGAGGTGATACTCGGGTCTTTGTACAGTTTTTTCGACGTTACAACATGGATCTTACAAATCCACTACCAATCATGAATGCATAACATGAGGTGGACTTCTTGCTATCAAGACAGCCCGTAAAATTTGCCTATGTATATCCAACTAGCTACAAACGGGTGGATCTCGTATACGTGAGTGCGAAGTCCTTTGTCCTTTGCAGGTAGCCCAATACTTTCTTAACACTATCCAATGGTTTATCAATAGATTGTTAAGGTACTTGCTCAACATTCCAACCACAAATGCCATATCCAAATGCATACAGACTTGAGTAATCATGATGCTCCCTACTACTAATACATAAAGAATATCTTTCATCTTATCCTTTTCTAAGTAATTCTTAGGACACTGAAATTGGCCAAACCTATCACCTTTTATAATAGGTGCTTGGTTAGGAGCACAACCTTGCATGTTAAACCTTTTGAGATCCCTATCAATATAGGCCCTTTGCGATAGGCCAAATATTTCACGCGATCTATCCCAGTTAATATGAATGTCAATGATAAATGATGCATCACCAATATCTTTCATCTCAAAGTTTTAAGATAGAAATTTCTTAGTCTTACGCAATAGTCCAATATTAGTACTTGCCAACAAAATGCCATCAACATACAACACTAAAATAATAAACTTAGTTCCTCTGACTTTCACATATATACACTCATCCGCAATGTTTTCAATGAAACCATATAAGGAAACAAGTTCATGAAACTTTAGGTACCACTGTCGTGATTTCTATTTCAACCCATAAATGTAGCTCTTGAGCTTGCAGACTAGATGTTCTGATCTTTTCGTTCTAAAACCTTTTGTCTGCAACATATGTTCTCACTTAGATCTTCATTAAGGAATGCAATTTTTAAGTCCATTTGATGTAACTCTAAATCCATATGAACCACAAGAGCCATAATAATCCTAAATGAGTCTTTCTTGGACACAAATGAGAAAGTCTCCTTAAAGTCAATGCCCTCACACTGACTGAAACTCTTTGCAAATAGTCTCGCTTTATACTTGTCGATATTGCACTTGGATGAATACCACTTAGAACCAATCGGCCTAACCCTTTAGGCAATTTAACAAGGTCCTGGGCTTTGTTATCCCTCATGGATTTCAATTCATCCTTCATCACAGAATCAATGAGAAGAATTCGCACTTTTTTTGACTTGCAAAAAAGATACAATATCATTTTTAGCCCCAATGTCAAATTTATACTCCTGCAAATAGACAATGTAATTGTTTATAATCATAGATCTTCTCTCTATGTGATCGTCTTAAAGGCTCAAAATTTTGAATTAGGTTTTCTATTTCCTCATCAGTGGGTTGTATTTGAGGCTCTACATGTTCATCCATAAGGATCTCAGGGTTTGTTGTTGAATGTACGACTACGTTACTCTTAACGATTGTGGTGGGAATCACAATCCACTCTTCCTCAAACACAATATTTCTTAAATTTGTACTCTCACTATCTTCAATACTCACAATAAACCTAGAATTTACAATCTCAATGACTCTCATGGAATAGGATGAACAATAAAATCTAAATCCTTTGGATCTCTTTGGATATTTAATAAAGAGGCAACTAACCGTTCTATGGTTAAGCTTTCTTTTATGTGGGTTATATGGTTTGACTTCTGCAAGACAACCCCATGCATGAAAGTATTATAAACTAGCCTTTTGCCCCGTCCACAATTTATATAGAGTTTTCATTATAGTCTTACTTCGAACTCTATTTAAGATATGCAATTATTTTCCACGGGTCACCTCATAAAGATTCTAGTAACGTTGAATTACTAATCATAAACTACACCATGTTCTTTAGGGTGAGATTGTGCCTTTCCATTACACCATTTTTCTCTCGGGTACCAGGCATGGTATACTATGCAATGATGCCATGATCTTGTAGATATCAAATGAGTGGCCCTAGATTATGCCCAGATTCGTCATATCTTCCGTACTACTCATCACCATGCTTGGATCTAATGACTTTTATCTTTCTATTGAGTTAATTCTTGACTTGAGACTTATAGATCTTAAATGTATCGAGGGCATCTGAATTATCATTAATAAGGTATAAGTACCCGTAACGAGAGTAGTCGTCTATGAAAGTGATAAAATACTTCTGCTTATTCCAATATGTTGTAGGGAATGGTCCGCATATGTCTGTATGAATCACTTCTAAGAATCATATGCTTCTAGTGGCACATTTTTTCCTATTTCTAGTCTATTTACCTTTAACGCAATCTATGCAGATCCCAAAGTCTGAAAAGTCTAGAGAGTGGAGAATTCCTTTACGCACATGTCTTTTCAATCTCTCATGAGAGATGTAGCCTAATCGCCTGTGTCACAACATGGAGAAATTTTTATGGTCCAAACTTCTCTTGATGCCTTAAGTATTTCCATGTGAGGAGTTAATACTATAGATATGTGAAACATGCAAATTTAGCGGATAAATGTTATTAACTAAACTGTCAAAACCAATCACAACTGAATCATAGTAAATACTAAAAGTTTTATTTCTAAATTTAAACTCATAACCATACTTGTCTAAAAAAAAAAAGAAATGAAAACCAAATTACGCCTTATATAATGCACACAAACAGTATTTACTAGATCAAGAAAGTGTCCCGACGATAACCTAAGCATACATACTCTAATAGCTTCCATGTCTACTCTAATGTCATTCTCCATATAAATCAATTTTTTTTTTTGGTGCATCAGTTGGTGTCTGACTTTAGAGCATATCATGCATGGAATTACATATGTGAATAGTTACACTAGAGTCTATCCACTAGGAGTGTGTGGACATATAATCTAAATTTAATTCAAAACAGACTAAAACTTGATTCTTACCCTTAAAAATGTGTTATTCTTTAAATTACACGTAATCCTTCTTTTGATGACTAGGCTTCTTACATAAGTAAGCAGCCATCTTTAGGACCTCACTTTTTCTTCTTTATTTTTCCCTCAGAGTTAGGTTGATTGCCACCCACAGGACCCGTAGAATGCTTTCCTGAATTGTGCTTTCTTTTCTTATTCCCTTTTTGTCCTTTACCAGATATCACTAGGTGTGCACTCTATGTTTTGATCAACCTTCTAAGTCTCTCTTCCTCCTGAATGTGCTGAGATATTAGTTCATTTAATGTTTATTTTCCTTTTGGGTGTTATAACTGATTTGGAATTAACCGAATTGTGGAGGTAGGGAATTCAGAACCAAGAAAATCAAGAGTTCATCATCAATCTTAAGGCCCAATACGTGAATTTTAGCCACCACATCAGACAATCCACCAATGACTCCCTGGTGTTTCCTTGACTGTTATAGGTGGCTTGAGTCAGCTTATGCAAAAACAAACTCAGCTCAGCTTTATTCGACTTCATGAATCAGTTCCCTATTTTGGTCAAGAACTCTTTATCTTTCTTAGTGTTGGGCCTGATACCATATATGGTCTTAAGAATTGAGTTCTTTATGATCTTGAGACATATTATTTGACTTGGTGCAGGCCTTGTACTAAGCCTTTTTTGATTCCATACCGGAGTCAGATGGAATGGGAGGCTCGGCTTCCTCCAGGGCCAGACCCAAGTCCATGCAACTTATGACTATTTTAACGAAAGTTTTCCATTTATAGTAGTTAGAGCCAGTAAGCAAAGGAATATAATTGCATTCGTTTGGAACATTGAAAATAATCATAGCTGGACATACAAAGCATGTCACTCACATTAATAAATAAACAAGTCTCACATAATACTAGATGAATATAAACCACAAACATCATACATGTACTAACATTCGATTGAGTGTGCCCTTCAATTAAATAACCCAGAATGATGATGCGCCTAAATCATCAAAGTTTGGTAAGAGCCCAGCGTATCATCGCGACTCCTCCTTTATGTGAAATTACAACACATAGGAGGCTATACTGAACATGAAGCTAACCAATGCTAGGTAAGTAAATCTAAGACATTTATCACCTTTGAGCAAAATGAATCTCTTAAACTTATATCACCATCACCAATCACTTCACCCTCCTCACATTCTACAAAATAATGATACCTCTTTGTTTTGATCACCACCGGCTATGGATACAAATGCAACTTTATTTAATGCAATTTTATGATAGATGGTCATTAAATTCCATGTCTTGAAGTCTTACAGCAAAAAAATTTGCCAATTGAGGTCACTTTGGTGGCTAACACAACTAGCTCCAATTCCTACTCCTAGACTCAATGATTGTTATATGGTCCAGCCCACAATGAACCATTCTGCAAAAGATTTAATTCAGCCCATTACCGGAAAACTGGGAAAAGGCTACGGATTAAATTCGTAGCCATATATCTATGGCTACGGTTTTTATCTGTAGCATGACCCTAGTCGTAAGTGCCGAGCAATAGATCTGAATGCTATGGCTATGGATTTAATCCGTAGACATAGATGACAATAGCCACAAATATAATCCGTAGCATCTACTTCTGTAGCCAAAATTACCTACAACTACGGATAGTATTTGTAGCTAAAAGTAGTGCTGGATCCATAGGATCCATAGCAATAGGGTTGTCAGATTATTAGCTACGGTCAATATCCATAGCTTTTCCTACATTTAAAATTTTTTGTTATCGTTTATTCATTCAATTACAATCCTTCATTCACCCATTTAACATTCATCAAGACAACAATCAGCACAATATCAACAAAACAATTAATGGTCTATTTAAAGCACTACAAATGTCTTCCTTTCCTAGCCTTCCACATGAACTGTTTCAGTAAGGTCCCCTTCTGGACAGATCAGATGTCTTCCTTTCCTAGCCACATCTTCTGAAAAATCTCAATTAAATAGTCAGACAGTTGCCCATGTTGAAGTTGAAGACCTCGGATTGGGGCCACAAAGAGTCGAGTTCGTCTTTTAGAACCTTGTTCCAGTCATAATTTTATCGACGGGAAGTTGCTAACAGTGGATATGGATGTATTAGAATGGGCAGTGATCATGTTAAAAATCATTCTACTTTTTGTTTGGGTCTGTAATGCAGACCATCTCTGGTTGTATTCTACCAGAAAAAAAAAAAAACAATAACAACAGTAGATGATTAGAACTCATGGAAGGGATTCCTGGATGGAATACAACCAGAAAAAAAAAAAACAATAACAACAGTAGATGATTAGAACTCATGGAAGGGATTCCTGGATGGGTGAGAACATAAGCATATCCTTGCATGACTTTATCCGAAGGGAATGGCCATAACTGTTGTGTGGATCCTGCATAATGATTGTCAATGAATGTGACACTCTTTTTTGGCCACAATCCAATAATTCCGGGCGGCCTACCATCCACGTCCTTCATCCGCCACAGTTCCCCTTGCATTGCAGCTTGGAGAACCCCTTTAATTGTAAAATCAAAGGCTATCGCAATCCACCAGCTCCTTCAACAATTTCAATAGTAACCAAGCAATTGTGGGTACTCTTTGTATGGAGCAATCACATAACTGCCAAATGAAAGAAATCAATCCGACATTATCGCTACGAGTTATAGAAACTTATTTAAAGGGAAACTCAAAATGCATCCCCAGTTCAGTTAATATAAATGCTCACGGATCAAGAAGCAGAACAGTAGAGAGTTAACCTGGGCTCGGCTTGTGTAGACACAATCATGAGGAGTTCTCATTAAAAGAAATTAGAGAGGACCAGTTTGGACCAAGCATGCTACCTATCGGGCCCCAAACCTAGGTAAACCAAGAAGTAATGAGATTAAACAAAGAGTCCAAACATGAGCTCAAATCTCACAATCACATCTGACAACACTTTCCCAGCCACCAGACAATGCAAAAAAATATGATTAATGGATTCTGAAGCGCTTAAACCACACCTTTGAAAGTTATCCATGGTCAGAATTTTCCTGAAGCAGCTAACCAGGCTAAAGCCTTCACCTTTAAAGGAAGCACACCCTTCCAAATCCTTGAGAATACAAATTCCTTCCGTCCAACCCCCTACCAAGAGCTACAGCAAGAGATTTCGCAGAGAATTTGCTTTGGGAGCTAAGAGTAAAAATTTTGCAGCTAGAACATGTAAGTGGAATTTAAACAGATTGAAAATAGGAGAAAAGGTGAGTATACAAAAGATTTCATCGTCTTTCAGATTCCTTCGAAAGGTGACATTCCACACAATATTATTGCGAACATGCTGAAACAACTGGCTCGCCAAAGCCTCCTTTCTGTGATGAACCAACATAAAGATCTCCAAAACTGTCAGCAAGCACTCCTCACACCACAAATCTTCCCAAAACCTCTATATGACACCACTACCAACTCTGAATATGAAAAAAAAGGGCATCTATTTCCGCATAAATCAATAATATTATTGGTAAGTAGATATCTTTCAGATTACCTTTGCTCAAGATGCATCAACAATTATATGAGATGGCGACAAAGTGTAGGCAGAACATATGCTGGATTCTTTTCAGACAATCACCAAGAATCGATATAGCAAACTCTCGAACATCAAAATCCTATGACATGGAAAAGAAGAAGAAAAAAAGATAGTGAACATGCCCCTATGTTCATAAACATTTTTCAAATAAAGATAACAGTTCAAATGCTCATAGAAGAGCCATTGGCAGGTTGTGCCAAAAATTATACCTCATCAAAAGAAAAATCATTATACAAGTAATTACACACAAAAGATAGACAAGCATACCTCACGACTCAAGAAGAACTTTAAATTTTTAAAGAGAGACTTGCACTCTCTTTTCTCCTTATCTTCTTCTTCATCCTTGCCAGAGGCCCACAAGATGAGTGGGACTTCTGATGAATGGTAAAGTTTGCACATTTTCTAATATCAATAGCAGATTGGCCCATAAGATGCAAAATGGAGAAATTGAGAAATTTTCAAATCTGACATCCGTGTTTGAGTTTGGGTGATTTAAAACAACAAAAACCAAGATGGGGCTATATTATGAATATCAAATCCTAAAACAGTTACTATTAGAAAAAGCCTTTTTTTTTTTTTTTTTTTTTTTTTTGGCTGATCAGTTGAGCAACGCAGCCGAAAAAATATTCAGTAGTCATGGACTTTAAAGAGTGTAAAACCTAGATATTATAGCAAAGGAATCTAACTTATGCATGTGTGTGTGTGTGTGTGTGCACATACATGCGTCAGCATGTGCATGTGTACACGCACACACACATTTGGGGAGGAGGCAAAGTATGGTTTTCCTCTATCGCCTTCCATTAACAAGATAAATAATTCATTACAGAGATGTCAATTAAATTCAATACCTAAGTTTCTTCTCCTCTTTGCTTCTAGAATCCTTGTTGGACAGCTTTGCCTTGTCACGTTCTCCCTGGAGCAATTTCTCAAAAGCACTTTCTTTTGCTTCCAAAGTTTCATGAATGACAGCCACTTGGTCCTTGAAAAACTGCTCCATGTAATCCATCTAGAGGAAAAAAGAATAAGAAGAAGAAAGAGAGCAAAATTCAGGAAGACATGCCACATGGTCAACAAAAAAACATGAAGATCCTCCCTTTCGGGTGTCAACGGATGGGTGGGGCAATAGTTGAATAAAACAATGACTATTTTTATCCACATGTATTGTGTATTTGTTTCTTCCATAAAGAAGGGGAAAAATGATACCCAAAAAAATGCCAGTATAGAATGTCTTTTTCTTCTTCATCTTCTTCTTCTTCTTCTTTTTTTTTTGAAAGATTTATACAGAACGTCTTAATGGCTGCAGTTACATGTTTTTTTTCCCTTCTGGTGTTGATATTTAAAAAATATAAGAAAGAGATTGTACGTAACACTCATCCAGTGGTCTAATTTCACTTGTAAAAACAACCTCTATTGTAATAAATTACAAAATAAATGTGCTTTTATCCATTTATCTGAACTTGTAAGAGGTTTCATGCTGACAAAGGTCCCTAACACACATAGGTGACCTAACATAGCATACAAGAACTATATACTTTTACAACAAAAGTGATAATAATAATAATAGATTTCTTTCACATGTTCGATTGGTCTAGATGCTTTTGACAGTTATTACCACAGGAATCCCATGGAATGTTTCAGAATAATTAAATCTAACAAGGTGACATCCATAACACTCTGCTAGAGCATCACAGCTTTTGAGAGAGAGAGAGAGAGAGAGAGAGAGAGAGAGAGAGAGAGAGATTTTCAGATCTGCCTTTAGTTTTGAAAACACATAATAAGGAGATTGCAGTTTTTATTGATATATGGAGAGCAGAGAGGATTAACACACCTTATTTGCTAGCTGTACATGGCACTTCTCTAGAGAAGAATGCAGAACAGCCCTCTGCTCATTTATGGCATCTCCCGATTTTGGTAATTCAATGGAGCACAGGAAGCATTTGCACAAGTATCTCATCAGGTCATCTATTGCACCAACTATAGCTATAAAAGGCTCCAGCCTTGATTGTTGAGCTAGATTTATGGTAGCATTGACTACATCGATCTGCATGTTAGGCTGTTTATTGACATTTTTGTGATCCAAATGCTTGATAAACAAGTGGTATGATACAAAAATTGGTTGAAACCATTGAAATATAAAAGAGTAAAGAGTGTGTGCACACACCCTCAAGCCACTCATCAGAAACAGGTTGATTGGTTCTCAACGCATTAATCAGGCTGGACTTCCCAACGCTACTTGGACCTACAATCACGGTTGTTTGTTCTTTCAAAGTGTCTACTAGGGTGTTCAGTCCATATAGGCTACAACCATAGAAAAGTGAAATAATAATAATAATAATAATAAATTCGTTGACCGTTTCTACGGATAGGAGAGTTAGTCATAAGCACCATGTAAACACCCTTGCAGCCACTGAATCAATTTAGAAGAAGTTGATGATAAGAATATTAATATCTATTCACTTCTATTTTATTTGCCAATCTAACATATAAATGCCACCCCAGATTAACAAGACAAAGGCTAAGATGGCGGTGTCAATGATAATTGTGGCAATAGACAAGTGGCTAGAGGGTGAGCAAGTTTAGTAATAGCGGTACCTTGGTAGAAGAGTTCATCTACTAAAATTTCATATACTTGTTAAAATAGCTCCACCAATAGAAAAGGGCTTACTCAATTGCCACGAGTTGATTGGACTAAATTTAGGAGCAACTTGGAAAAGGTTAACAAGATCCTCAATGCAAGATTCATTGTAAAGTTAACATTATAACGTTGAAAGATACACATGTATACAAATTTTAATTTATAAAGCAGTAAAAATAAAAAATAAAATAAAATAAAAAGAGGACCCAGTATGCTATATGGGGCAAACTGTTAGGTAGTTAGAAAGCAGCATGAGCAGAGATTTGGGTGTTGTAGAGATGAGAACGTGGAGATGAAAGTGTGTGAAGACAACGATAAGTTTAGAACCTGCAGTATGTTTTTTTTTCCTAATGAAAATGGCTCTATTGTTAGCTGCTACATAATCAAAGTCATATGTTATTTTAAGTAATACTCACCATTTACTTCCCATGGGATTAAGCAACGCGAACAGTAAGCCATGTCAAAGGCTCTAGATGGGTAAGGGAGCTGTATGGTTCCAAGCACACCAATAACTGCAGGCACACCTCTTTCCAAAGTAAATTGCAGTTATGCCTCGTGTGAGTCCCTCGGTGCAAAGGACATTGCCAATACATTTCTTTTCAACAGGTATGCACCCCAGCTTGCAACCTGTGCACGTAGTCAAAGTCGGTGATAAACTACAACTAAAGCGTATTCGAAAATTGTCGTGTATTAAAAAGCGGCCCATCGGATCGACTCCATCCAACTTGGTGACTTTAATCAGTAACTTGGTTAAAAATTAACCAGAATTGGTAGGAGGACATTCCATCCAAGGTGTGGCCCATCAGATCAACAGGCTGGATCACCGGACCATGCCCGCACTTGTAAATAGGTATAATTGATTTCTTCTACATGACCATTTAAGGCTATTGACATTGACACCATTAAAGTATTCCAAGAACTTTTTTTAAGTAGTACATGAACATAGATATGAACTTTAAAAGTGGTAGCAATAAGTGATGAATGAAAAGGAATGAGCTTTCAAATCCAGTACACAGAATTGAGATACCATACCTTGAAGTAGCAGACATGAGAAGGCATTGGCAGCGTCGAGGGACATGTGGGATAAGGGCTTTTAAGTCGTCTTCATAGCCATATGTCAAAAGGAGAGATCTGCCTGGAAGCAAATATATATCAAGTATTATTCTTGCAAAAGAAACCACACACACACACACATACACACAAAAAAAATTCCATGGTTGAATAAGAGAGGAGACAAGTAGGTAAAACTTAACATCAATAAAACCATGATACCATCCAATACAATCTGAAATGCATTCAGATGAAAAAGATAAATATGGAGAAGCTTTTCAAAATTAACCAGATTTAAAAATTAAAACAATTTGAGCTTCGACTAATATGAAGCATGTGCAAGTGTCAAGTTTTTGAACCAAAAACCAAATAACAAGCTAGGCACCATATAAACCTCTTGGACAAATTCAACCTAACACTAAAATTTGGAGATGTTACGCACAAAGTTATATCATGCTGAAAACAAGAATAAGAGTGGTTTTCTCAGACAGTGGGTGGCAAGTGTGTGAAATGGAATGAACTGAAAAGGCATTTAGAAGAATTCAAAGATACCCCAAAACCGGTGTCAGTCTGATCCGACATGGTCCCATTGGTAATTGGGATCACGAAGCAAGTTGTTAGATGAGACTCAAAGAATGACCGGTGTTTACTTACCTGGAATGGACCATGTCGGATTGGTTGGGATCAGAACTCATCATTGAAACAGGACGGGTTTTGGCTGGGACTGAAACTCCTCAGTGAAATGGGTCAGTTCACCAAAAACGTAAGAATACCATTTTATTTAGAACACGAAAGTTCACCAGTCAAAGCTCAAACACAACATGCATTCACAAGAGTCAGTACAGGTCACGCAACCAGATCAAAATCGAATTGAACTTGAACTCAATGATGTTCTATAAGGAAATAATCGATACTTAGCATGCATTTGACTTAACACAACATAGATCAATACCAGAGGGCAAAATATGCAACAAGATCATGAAAAAGAATAACAAAGAATCCACTAATCTAAATCGCAGAAGCCCCATACCCGCTAGTAGCTTACCTCCAACAAAAGGGGGCGTATTTTGACAGGAATGGGCAATGTGGACACGAAAGGAAAATATAAGCATGAGACTTCATCACTCCATGAAGTTAAAGATCTTTTAGATGTCTTTCTCCACAATATATCCATGTAATAAGGGCTAAGTGAATGGCCAGGCAACATGTGAACAACAGATTGATGTTAAATAGCAACATCAATTATAACTTGTAAATACATTAGGTATATAAAAAGTACGTAATGCTGACAAAAAAAAATGATGTGCTAAACGTTCTTTAAGGAATTTAATCAAACGTATGATGTGCAGGTGTAAGATGTATGTGGATGGAGGAGATACATTGATTTTAATTTTATTTTTTCAATTTAAACTATTTCAAAACTTTGATCTTTGATACTTTTTCTTATACTTATTGTGTATAAGGCTAGGGCTAATACCAAAGGAATTTTAGTTCCATTACAGACAAGCCCATGGTTTAGGGAACCATGGCCAAGGTAGGACCAACCACGGTTCATTGCCGCCCAGCCAAGTGGGCACAATCGTTACAATGTTAAGATATTAGACTAAAAAGGATTAACTTCTGTAAGTGTTATGGTCTCATACTTCTTTGGTTGTCAAATTTTGAAGTGTCAAAACATCTATCTGTGCCTTGAGCTTGTGTAATGTTATATGTTTTTCAAGACACTGTATAAACACTTCTAGAAGTTACAAGTTGAAGTTCCAGATGTTGAAGTTCAAGATGCTACTATGTTGATATGTTCAAGACTTCAAGCGACTTCAAGCGGATATGTTCAAGACTTCAAGCTTTGATATTGTTCAACAGTTCAAGTCGATATTGGTTCAAACAATATGCATTTGTTGAATGGTTGAAGTTCAATATCCATACGACATGATTCTGGTTTAAATGACCTTAGGTTGACTCTTTAAGTAGGTCATTTTGGATACATAAATCAAATATTTATTCTACATAAGCTTAGTTTGTTCCAAGACTGTCCTAGCTCTTGTTCGACCAGATCCTAGCATTGGTTCGACTAGTCCAAGAAATTTCACGATCAGTCCTAAGTTGTTGAAGTTTTTCGGATTTTTGGAACGCCCACGACTGTCTGAAGTCCTTCGACCGGTCGTAGGTCGGCTTCGACTTGTCCACGATCGATCGTGGTGCTACGGCCGAAAGACCAAAGCGATTTCATGGTCCTTCGACCCGGTCGTAGGTATCTACGACCCGGTCGTAGGTGTCCCACGACCAGGTCGTAGGGTTCACACGACCAGTCGTAGAAGCTGTTTTCTAAGATCGCGCTAAATTTTTCAAAAATCTGTTAGAGCTACGACCAGTCCTAGGTTTCTAAGACCAGTCGTAGGAACGATTTTTTCTTCTATAAATTGAACACGAATTTCAGAGTTTTCACACTTCAACTCCATTCCATTTCAAGAATTTTCAAGTGATCACTCTGAGATAAGTTTGTGTTTATTTTAAGCTAGATTGTGCTTATTTAATATTCCTTTTTGCTAGCTTATTTAATTTGATTTTGTTTCTCTATTCCAATCGTATTTGAAAAGAGGAATTATATTATTCCTTCTTCTTGGAATCAAAATCAAATATAGCTACGCCCTACAAGTTAAATCTAAAATCAATTAGAATTTAGAACCCTATGAATGTGAGTATTGGAAATTGAACTTTGATATTCAATCATCTACTCCGATTGGTTCTCTGGGATTTCTGCTAAGAAAAGGAGAAATCCGGTATTTTACATTTACATGTAAAATTCATTGTTTTGGTTTTGTTTGAGGTTAAGCCAGAAAAATCTCATTGTATTGGTTTTGTTTGAGGTTAAGCCGGAAAAATCTCATTGTATTGGTTTTGTTTGAGATTGAGCCAGAAAAATCTCATTGTGTTGGTTGTCTGAGAAAACCAGAAAACTTCGAGAAAAAGGGGTTTTGAATTGTGTAAGCCCAAGTGAAAAAGACACAATTGTAAAGGTTTTTGGTGAACACAGTAAAACCTATTTGATAGTGAACGCTAATATCCCTGTGTGAGGATATTAGGAGTGGAGTAACGCATTCTGTGTGTTTGTTGAAAAGCAGTTGGTGTACACACAGAGCGAACCACTATAACTCTTGTCTTGTGGATTGAATGCTTGCTTAATTTTCATATCTTTTATCATTCAATTGTGTGGAATGTACAAGTGGATGTGAATGTTGTAACTATTTACATTTCAAGCAAGTGTGGGGATTGTTGTAATAATTTAGATCTTTACTACGCATTTATTTTCAATTCCTTGCTATTTCATTTACTTATATTAACATTGAGTTCTTGATTCAAAAGAGGTTCTAGAAATAAGGTTGTCCTACCATAAGCCCTTGTTTATTATGGTGTAAGGTTGTCCTTAGAAGCGAATTTGTATCAATCTCTCGATAATTATTTATCAAGGTGATTTATAATTAGCATTGTGAATTGATTCATAATTGTAAGGGTATTGATTTACTTTAGTTCCGTGATTTTATTTTAAATTTGGCATAGTCCTATTCACCCCCCTCTAGGACATATAGCTTGGCCTTTTCAAGTGGTATCGAGCCTAATAGCTCATTTTTGTTGCTTTTTATTTGGATTTATTTCTGAGCTAACGATCTAAGCTATAAGATGTCAAATTTTGATAGTCTTTCGATTACTAGGCCTCCACCTTTTGATGGCTCCAACTATGCCTATTGGAAAGCGAGAATGAGGATCTTCCTCAAATCAATGGATGAAAGTGTGTGGCAAGCCACGGTGGTGAATGGAACCCTCCTATCATGGAAGTAAGCTTGGTATTGATGGTTCAAAATCTATGAAAATTACTCAGTATTTCCAATGGACCACTCTTGAGAAAAATGAGAGTAGTGCTAATGCTAAAGCACTAAATGCAATCACTTGCACTATCACCGGATGAGTTCAAAAGAATCATATCTGTGATCTTTGCAAAACAAGCTTTGGGATATTTTAGAAATGACACACGAAGGTACATCAATTGTCAAGAAGTCTAAAGTCCAACTCCTCACAACTAAATTTGAAGAAATTCATATGGAGGAAAATGAAATGTTTATGGACTTTTACACTAGATTGAATGACATTGTAAACTCAATGTGGGGTCTTGGAGATAAGATTCCAGAAAGTAAAGTGTGTGCAAAAATACTACGCTCTCTTCCTGAACGGTTCAATTCAAAGGTAACCGCAATCCAGGAACTTCGTGATACGGACAATATGAAGGTAGAAGAATTAGTTGGTTCTTTGCAAACCTATGAATTAAGTTTTAAAGCTCCTAAAGGTAAGTCTATTGCTTTGAAGTCTTCTAAAAGTATTACTCAAGAAAATTCAGATTAGAAAAGTCGAAGATGATATGGCCCTTTTGGCGAAAAAGTTTTATAAGATTTTTAAAAGTAAGAAAAGAGTTGACTTTCAAAAGGCAAATGAAAAGAAAAGTTCAAAACCTAAGTCTAAATCTTGGAAGTCATTGAAAGATAGTCAATGTTATAACTGTCAAGAATATGGGCATTTAGCAAACAAATGTCCTAAAAGAACAGATCAAAAGGAAGGGTATGTTGGCTACTTGGGATGAATCGTCGATTAAAGCCTCTTGAATCGAGAAAATTCGAAAACCGAGTCGGGCGAGTGAACTTAAGGCCCTTATGACTCTAGCCAAGTTTACCTTTTCGGATCATGATGATTCACAAGTGAAGAAAATTTGGATAGTGATCATGAAAATGATGAAGATCTACAAGATGCCTACAATGCCTTATATAAAGAAAGTTGTAAAATTGCGGTCAAACTTAAACTTCAAAAAGAAAAGTTTTTAAACTTAAAGAATGTTTTGAAACCCTTGTTTTAGAAAAATCTCAAATTTCAGATTGTTTTGAAAAATCAAAGTGTGACTTAGAATTCAAAACCTCCTTAATTGAAAATTTAAAATCTGAAAATGAGAAACTTAAAAAAGAAGTATCTTCTCTTTTGAGTTTGAAGGACACATGGAGATATGCCCAAGGTGATCCTAAATTAGAAAAATTATTATCCGGATCAAGAAAATGTGGTGATCGATCCGGGTTGGGCTTTGATAAAAACACATCTCCTAAACAGAAGAATGCTCCTTCCAATTTTGTGAAAGGAGAGACTTCTAACTCAAATGGAAAAGGTACTAGTCAAGTTTTTTCTAAAAATACAAAAACTTTTCAAAAACACAAAAACAGCTATATAAATTTCAAAAATCAGATTCGAAATCCGCTAGCTGAAAAAATTATTGATTTACTTAAGGAGCTATTAAAATCTAACTCAGTAGGTCACTCTTATAACTATAAACAAAAGAAGACCAATTATTCTCCTAAACCCAAAGCGTAATGAAATGGGTTCCCAAGGTTACTTGTTTGGTTGCTCACTGCCTTTCAAAGCTACAAGCCATTCAAAATGGTACCTAGGCAGTGGATGCTCGGACATATGACGACGACAAAGCTCTATTCAACGATCTTAAAGATATGGTGATGGGTCAGTCACATTTAGTGATGGTAGCAAGCTGCAAGATAATTAGCAAAGTGCGGTTCAACTCTATAACCTTCCCTTATTTAAAAATGTTTTATATGTTGAGGGTTTAAAACACAACTGTTGAGCATATCTCAAATATGTGATAACAATCATAATGTTAAATTTTCTAATCAAGGTTGTGAAATTACAAATGAAAAGGGTTACGTAATATTAGCGGTGTGCAGAACTTAGCTTCTATATATGTGTAGCAACGGTAGCTCATCTAATCAAACGTGTTACATGGTCCATCTTGATGAGTCGGTTATGGCATAAACGCCTTGGACATGTACACTATCGAAAATTATCTGATTGAGCAAAAATGAACTAATAAAAGGTCTACCTAAAATGCAAAAAAGTAGACAAGATTTGTGGTGAATGCGGTATGGTAAACAAACTAGGAGCTCTCACAAAAGGTGAACTCCAATATCACCACAAGACCACTCGAGCTTCTCCACATGGATCTTATAGGACCAACAAGAACGGAAAGTCGAGGTGGCAAAAAGTACATCTTAGTTATTGTGGATGATTATACAAGATACACTTGGGTTTCATTCTTGAGAGATAAAAACAAAACCCTTGATGAAGTGAAAAAGATTATAAAGCAGTTCAAAGCGAAAAATGTTCTCAAGTCGGCAAGATCCGTAGTGATCATGGATCCGAATTCGAAAATAGCGGTTTTGAGAAATTTTGTAGCGATCGAGAATATCGCATGAATTCTCTGCACCTAAAACTCCTCAACAAAATGGAATTGTCGAGAGGAAGAATAGAGTGCTTCAAGAAATGGGAAGTGTTATGTTAAATAGCATGAAGCTTCCTAGGAATCTCTGGTGAATTTGAGCGGTGAATACGACTGCTACATTATTAACCGTGTTTATATTTGTAAATCTAATAATAAAACGGCTTATGAAATGTGGTTTGAGAAAAAGCCTTACATCGAAATTTTTCGAGTTTTTGGCGTGAAGTGCTATATTCTACGTGACCGTGAAAATTTGGGAAAATTCGACACTAAAAGTGATGAAGGGATCTTTTAGGTTATTCTTTAAACGATCGTGCTTATCGTGTTACGAACAACGGGGGGTGTGATTCAAGAGTCAATAAATGTTGTGATTGATGACCTTTTGAAAACACACATCCCTAGTTTAGACAATGATGAAGTTCTTATACTTGAAAAACAAGAAATTTCATCAAGTGAAACTAATCTGAATTAAGGAATTTGTTAAAGATCATCCAACCTCTCAAATACTTGGAAACCCTCTCAGCGGTGTGTGCGCACTCGTAGACAATTAGAGGACATATGTAACTACGTATGTTTTACATCCCAGTTGAGCAGAGCTAACGTAAAAGAAGCACTTTCGATGAAAATTGGATTCTTGCGATGCAAGAAGAACTTAATCGGTTTGTCGAAATGATGTCGGCAACTTGTTCCTAGACCTAAAGATAAACATATTATTGGAACAAAATGGATTTTCAAAAATAAATCGATGAGCTTGGAAATATTATTCGAAATAAAGCAAGACTAGTTGTACGGGGATATACTCAAATTGAAGGAATTGACTATAATGAAACATTTGCCCACAGCTCGTCTTGAGTCAATCAAACTTTTTATCTCCATTGCATGTTTTAGGAAAATTAAAATTTATCAAATGGATGTAAAGAGTGCCTTTCTGAATGGTGATTTACATGAAGAAGTATATGTTGAACAACCTACGAGGTTTGAAGATCCTAAATTTACTGATCATGTGTATCGTCTCAAAAGCTCTCTATGGTGCAAAACAGGCTCCCAGGCATGGTACGAAAAATTGACTAAGTTTTACTAAGTCATAACTTTCGGATGGGATGTGTTGATAAGACACTCTTTGTTAAGAAACATAACGATGATATTCTAATGGTTCAAATATATGTTGTGATATTATTTATGGATCAACTTTGTCTGCTAACATATTTGTCGAGTTTGCGGATTTGATGAAGTCTAAGTTCGAAATGAGTATGGTTGGAGAATTAAACTATTTTCTAGGGTTGCAAGTAAAACAACAACATTTGATGGAATTTTATCTCTCAAACCAAATATGCTCGAGTTTAATTAAGAAATTTGGATTTGAGAAAGGTAAAAATTTTGATACTCCTATGAGTACAACGGTAAGACTTTCAAAAGACTCTACGGGTAATGATGTGGATCCTAAATTGTATCGTAGTTTGATTGGTAGTTTACTTTATCTAGCGCTAGTAGACCGAGATATTGCTTTGAGTGTTGGTATTTGTGCTCGTTATCAATCAAATCCTAAAGAATCTCACTTAAGCTAACATTAAGCGGATTATGCGTTATGTCGCAAGTTCTACTAAATTGGGTCTCTGGTATCCACATGAGACTAATGTTCAATTAAATTTGGGTATCGAGAGATCTTGTTGAAATTTGGAAACATAGATGATAGGAAATCAACCAGTGGTGGTTGTTTCTACATTGAAATTGTCTTGTTTCTTGGTTTAGCAAGAAGCAAAGTTCTATATCACTATCAATCTATTTTGAGGTTTGAATACATTCTTCTTTGAAATGCATGTACTCAACTTGTTTGGATGAAACGAATGTTAAGTGATTATGGAATCACTCGGGACTCTATGATTTTATTTTGTGATAATTCCGGTCGATAAATATCTCTAAAAATCCGATTCGGCATTCACGTACTAAGCATATTGACATTAGATTTCATTACATTCGTGAATTAGTGGAAGAAAAATTAATAAATTTGGATTACATTCCAACCGAGATTGACTTCATGAGATATTTTCACTAAACCGCTCGACAAAAGCGGGTTTAATAAATTAAAGTTTGATCTCGGTATGTGCAATTTAAATTGAGTTTGCATGATTTTGTGTATTATAATGTACATAAGTTGAATTTCTTAAATTTTTTTTTTTTTTTTTTTTTTTAAAAAAAAATTTTTTTGCAAATTTTTGGTCATTCTCGACTGTCGTGGGAACACACGACCGGTGTCGTGCCTGACTTGGTCGAACAAGTACTCGACTGTCGTAAAGTCTGATTTCACTTTATATTGGGGATTTTTGCCTTCTTCTTCATTTCTTCATTTCTCTTCAACGGTTCTAACTACGGTACATTTAACCCATCTTCTTAGATCTTGAGTTAGTGATTCTTTTTCATTTTTCTTGTAGATTCTTGTTTTTAATGATTCAAAACTCATGTTTGTGGAATTTATTTGATCATTCATTGCGGGATTTGGGGTTTTATCTTAAAAATCTGTTCTATCTAAATCTCATCTCTTCTATCTTGCATCTTGTTGTTTATTTGAAATCTTTCTTTGAAAATGGATCTTGAGGGTAAAAAGAAAACTACTAGAGGTCCATCTTCTTCTAGATCAACTTCTATTGTTCAACGTCATCTTCGTTCTCCACGAAAATGATCCTCTTGATGCTCGAGATTTATGCGTATGCGTAATGTAATTGTTGAACGTCATATTCTTGTCAATCACATTGCTTCTTTTGGTATTCCTTCTTTGTTGGAATCGTGGGATGGGATAACATCCTACATTGGGGTGGAGCATACAGGTCCATTGCCCAATCCATGTTTGCATGTATCTGCGATTTTTCTCTTGAGAATTTAACATTTAAAGTTGATACTCAAGAAGGTTTGTTTTGTTGTAGATCGACATTTGATTGCAGATATTATGGAAATACCTATCAATGATGAAAGCATTCCAATTAATATTTTACATGATAGTCTCTCAGAATCTGAACGACGAATGCTTACTAGAGATTTATGTAATATGGATGTTCATTGGACTCATAAAGGTCATACACTTCCCTCAAGGTATTTGTTACCCAGACACAGAGTACTTCATAAGATATTCGTTTCAAATCTTTATCCACGTTCTGGTAATAAAACCGAACTCACTGCTTTTATGGTTCGTGTTTTGCATTCTGTTATCTCTGGTGCTAAAATATGCCTCCCTTCTTTAATCTGTCATACCATTATTCTGTCACGTCACCATCCTGGACATAGTGATATACCCTTTGGTTATTTATTGACTAGGTTAGCAAATCATATGCTCATAGCCATGCCTACTAGAGAAAAACCCATCCATCATCTTCCTTTAATAATTCCAATCTTAATAAGATGACTTTAGATTTGGGTAGAGACCGTGTGGATCTTGGTAGCGATGGTGGTGAAGCGGTAATCTTGAAGCTAGTGATCTTCTGAGGATGTGAATATGGATGACTTATTTGAAGAACTTGAGTCGGACTCGGTGATGATCCGATTTTCACCTTGATTTTGATGAAAGGATGAATTAAACGCTTCAAGAGCGGTGGCTCAAATTAGTGTGACTCAAGACACACAATTTTCTTATATGCGTAAATATATGAGGCGAATTGCTAAGGGATTACATAAAATTGATCCTTCTAATCCCGCACCCTCTTACAGTTACATTTGAAGTTATTTTCTAGTCTGTATTATTCTTGATATTAGCTTGCATCTCAAATTTTTTATGGACATTTTTCCGTTGTGACAACTACTACTTTCATTACTGTTCTTCTTCCTTTGTCTTTTTGTGACAAAAAGGGGAGAAGTTTGGTGAACTTTGTCATTTTGATGTTAATCTTAGTTATGTGTTTCTATTACTCAGGGGGAGTTAAACTTCTCAAGAGTTTTAGGAAAATGAATATTGCTAGCTATTGCTTATCATGTCTATATATCTGTGCATGCCTCACCTATTGTGTTTCTCTTGGAAGTATTATTACTTGGGTGTTTTGTCACAAATTTGACAAAGGGGAGATTGTAAGTGTTATGGTCTCATACTTCTTTGGTTGTCAAATTTTGAAGTGTCAAAACATCTATACAATGCCTTGAGCTTGTGTAATGTTATATGTTTTTCAAGACAACTTTGTATAAACACTTCTAGAAGTTACAAGTTGAAGTTCAGGATGTTGAAGTTCAAGATGCTACTATGTTGATATGTTCAAGACTTCAAGCCTGACTTCAAGCCAGATATGTTCAAGACTTCAAGCCTGATATTGTTCAACAGTTCAAGTCTGATATTGGTTCAAACAATATGCATTTGTTGAATGGTTGAAGTTCAATATCCATACGACATGATTCTGGTTTAAATGACCTTAGGTTGACTCTTTAAGTAGGTCATTTTGGATACATAAATCAAATATTTATTCTACATAAGCTTAGTTTGTTCCAAGACCTGTCCTAGCTCTTGTTCGACCAGTCCTAGCATTGGTTCGACTAGTCCAAGAAATTTCACGATCAGTCCTAAGTTGTTGAAGTTTTTTCGGATTTTTTGGAACGCCCACGACACATGTCTGGAAGTCCTTCGACCGGTCGTAGGTCGGCACCGACTGTCCACGATCGGTCGTGGTGCTACGGCGAAAGACCGAGAATTGATTTCATGGTCCTTCGACCAGTCGTAGGTATCTACGACCAGTCGTAGGTGTCCCACGACCAGTCGTAGGGTTCACACGACGATCGTAGAAGCTGTTTTCTAAGATCGCGCTAAATTTTTCAAAAATGCATTAGAGCTACGACCAGTCCTGGTTTCTAAGACCCGGTCGTAGGAACGATTTTTCTTCTATAAATTGAACACGAATTTGAGTTTTCACACTTCAACTCCATTCCATTTCAAGAATTTTCAAGTGATCACTCTGAGATAAGTTTGTGTTTATTTTAAGCTAGATTGTGCTTATTTAATATTCCTTTTTGCTAGCTTATTTAATTTGATTTTGTTTCTCTATTCCAATCGTATTTGAAAAGAGGAATTATATTATTCCTTCTTCTTGGAATCAAAATCAAATATAGCTACACAAGTTAAATCTAAAATCAATTAGAATTTAGAACCCTATGAATGTGAGTATTGGAAATTGAACTTTGATATTCAATCATCTACTCCGATTGGTTCTCTGGAATTTCTAAGAAAAGGAGAAATCCGGTATTTTACATTTACGTAAAATTCATTGTTTTGGTTTTGTTTGAGGTTAAGCGAGAAAAATCTCATTGTATTGGTTTTGTTTGAGGTTAAGCGAGAAAAATCTCATTGTATTGGTTTTGTTTGAGATTGAGCGGAAAAATCTCATTGTGTTGGTTGTCGAGAAAACCGGAAAACTCGAGAAAAAGGGGTTTTTGAATTGTGTAAGCCCAAGTGAAAAGACACAATTGTAAAGGTTTTGGTGAACTGTAAAACCTATTTGATAGTGAGCTAATATCCCTGTGTGAGGATATTAGGAGTGGAGTAGCATTATGTGTGTTTGTTGGAAAGCAGTTGGTGTACACACGGCGAACCACTATAACTCTTGTCTTGTGGATTGAATGCTTGCTTAATTTTCATATCTTTTATCATTCAATTGTGTGGAATGTACAAGTGGATGTGAATGTTGTAACTATTTACATTTCAAGCAAGTGTGGGGATTGTTGTAATAATTTAGATCTTTACTACGCATTTATTTTCAATTCCTTGCTATTTCATTTACTTATATTAACATTGAGTTCTTGATTCAAAAGAGGTTCTAGAAATAAGGTTGTCCTACCATAAGCCCTTGTTTATTATGGTGTAAGGTTGTCCTTAGAACTGAATTTGTATCAATCTCTCGATAATTATTTATCAAGGTGATTTATAATTAGCATTGTGAATTGATTCATAATTGTAAGGGTATTGATTTACTTTAGTTCCGCTGATTTTATTTTAAATTTGGCATAGTCCTATTCACCCCCCCCTCTAGGACATATAGCTTGGCCTTTTCAACTTCTACAAACCACCTAAACTCGATTGGGTCAGGTTGGGCACCTTGGATAGATATCTCCATCTAGTAACTTTTTGGTCAAGCTGGAACAGGACCTTCATTAACCCTAGATGCCAAGCTTTTTGGTGTTCTAGCCTGAAATGGAGATGCAGTACAAAAATAAATTGTAAATTTTGTATAAAATGATATACAAATATTTATTTATATATATATGAAATAAATGTCTGGTTGTAATGAAAGTAGAAAGATACTTAGGATGGATGTTCAATGTAATGTTCTCCATGAAAATCTCACTTGATGCTCATCTTTAAGTTTATATTTAAAAGCCTTGGAAAAAAAATGAAAGAAGAATGCTTACAAGGAGATTCAAATGCATGAAGAGCTTGATGGGAGTGTCTTCTTCACCTACAAATCTTATAAGATGAGATGCAGAAAATATGAACATCCATAGACAACCATATACTAATAATACAACATAAAGATCATACATTTATCAAAGATCTGTCCATTATCACCCACATTGACATATCACAGTTCAATGTAATCATCATCATTAAATTAGGATGTTTCCAACTGAATCAGAAGCAATTGGACAAAGTGGAAATGTGTCTCTGGAGTGCTGGGTCATCATTGTATGCCACTGAAACTTAGGGCCTGTTTGGATATGCTGAAATATACATTAAGGACTTCGTTTGTTTTTGTAAATTTCCTGGAAATGTGGTTTCCATTTCACCAAATGCCCCACATGTGCAAAATTCTAAAATCCCTAACTTGTAAAATCAGAAAAACCTCAATTCGGGGTCCACATTCAAATATGTAAGCCTTAGAATCCCCAAATCCCTAAATGAGGGTCCACATCGAATCAGGAATCCACAAATTACTAAACCCCCAAATCCCTAAATCGGCATTGAGATTGAGAGAGAGAGAGAGAGAGAGAGAGAGAGAGAGAGAGACATTCGACAATAGACCATGGTTAGAGAGAGAGGACGAGGGAAAGGGAGAGGTGAGTGCGAGAGAGAGAGAGAGAGAGAGAGAGAGAGAGAGAGAGAGAGAGAGAGAGAGAGATGCGAGAGGGCAATGGAAATGGGGTTTTGGGAGGTCTACGCGCGGGAGAAAAGGGCGGACGGAATTGGATTTCATTTTGGGCGAGGGGCGCGTGACGGATGGCCCTTAAGCCATGGGTTTTAGGACCGTGGGGCCCACTGTGATGTATGTTATTTATCCACTCCGTCCATTAATTTTAAAATATTATTTTAACGGTTGATGAAAAAAATGAGTTAGATCAAAGTTGTAAGAAGACCATACAACATATTAACAATAGAAATTTAATTTTTATTATTTCTTATGGTGTGGTCTAATTAGACCTTTAATCTACATAATTTTTTGACTCATCCACTAAAATTATATATTAGAATTGATGGGCGGCTTAGATCAAACACATATATTCCAATGGGCCCCATAGAGCCCCTTAAGCACCATCAATATCTAATAAGTATATGGTGAGGAAGTTGGTTTTAGCTACTGATCAATCAGGCTTTAGCTACGGATTTAATCTGTAGTACTATAGATTTAATCTATAGCCAAAAGCTTTAAAAGTCGTAACCTTTGCTCGATTTTTTGGCAATGGATTGATGTTGACCGCTCATAAGTTCAAACATATTCTAAAGTGATGGTTGAATTAAATTATTCATGATCAGCTACTTAATGTCAGCCAAGAGGAATGGGTAAAGGCCCTACTTCGGGTTAAATTAGAACTAAATAATATATTTAACCATATTTATTAAATTATCAAGGCTGTCTAAAAAGTCTACCCTATCAACTATCATGTAATATCTAGGTTTCATTTGTACCGAAATGGCCCGAGTATATTGATTCATTTGTTTAGATCATCTTGTTGGAAAATAAGCCCAAAAACTAAAGTGCCCGCTTGGCCCAAAAGAAAATCCAATCAGACCCCTTAAAATTAGGCTATCATTCAAAGCATCATGGATCCACGAGAATTGTTTTATTAAATGCCCTGTGTTGGGCCTGATGCCAATAAAAAAATCACACTCTTATATGAAGAGGGCCATAGCCAAGCTCAAAACATAGTCCATTTCAAAACATTCAAGGAAGCACAGTCCAACTGGCCTAAAATAGTCAACAACCGGACCATAAAAAAAAAGGGCTTGAAATCATCATAACTGGGCTTAGAATCCCAAAATAAGTTCTTGGGAAAAAGACCAATGGCCAGGCTTAAAACCAGCAGGGCCATAATACTCTAAAAGCCCAGGGCCACACTTAACTAGTAGCCAATTCAACCACTGTTCCCAAAACTCTAGCCACGCATCGACTTCTTCACGAGGTGAAACCTAGCCACTGTCAGCTCTCACCATAGTTGAACGAACCCCTGCCTGCCACCATCTCCCTCGGTGGAATCTGGCTGTCGCACGACAATCCTCGACCACAACCATGGCTACCGAAAGTTTAAAAATAAATAGATAAATAAATTGAATGGGAGATGGACTACCGATTGGTTCCAACGCCTTGGTCAATTGAGGAAGATTGGTGGGTTTCTTGCTAGGGTTGACAACCATGCTGGATGGGGTTCTAGCCGACATTACTGACAACTGGTGCGGACAACAAAGAGATGGGAAGCAGGCATCTGCCATTGCCACTGGACGTGAGATAGGTGCAGGGCTGACGACCATGGCAGCGGAGTTGCTTTAGGTGTCTTTTTTTTTTTTGAAAGAAAGAGAACTCACCAGAATCCATGACATATTCATTCGAAAATCCCACTGCTGTCATGATCGGCTTCACCATATGATAACTGCTGAAGGGACTTTAGCTTCGAAGGAGGTCGTCGGCGTCAATGGCTGCACCGCTGGCCCAGGGTAGACAGAACGACCTTCTGGCATCAAGAAGTGCCTGTCGATTTGGACAGCAGCCTTACTTAACAGTTATTAGAGATCCTACGTCGACGCTAAATACCAACAGCAGCAGTAGGCCTATGCGAAGAGGGGTGACAGTCGTTGATTGGGAAGAAAAAAAACATAGATGTAGGGTGTGGATCCAAGGTTTTTATGGTTCAGCATTGCAAGCACGAAGAACATTATAAGATTACGATTTCAATCTAATTCCCAATGCGGTCAGTCATGACGCTCACGGATACAGACCCTTGGTGTCGATTATTAACACATTCCACGAACGGCAATCTCGCCCATAAATCTGATGAAGAAAGATATAGAAGAGAAAACCTTGATTGATTGCAAATCTACCAATTCAATGCATAGATGGTCTGATACTAACTATTAACTATATATCGTGAAATTGACATATCATCAATGCATCATTAATAGAGATTCGACAAAGTAAATATTGCAGTGATTTGTTGAGAAAGGATTTTAGTCTTCTGCACCTTACACCCTTATGAGAATCTCTCAATGAAACTATGTGATTCTCTCTTGTGTTGGTAAGGGGACTAAGATAGGTATTTATAGGAAAGAGGGATAAAAAAGTTTATCCATCAGACTTCTCTCCTCTAGGGTTTCCACACCGTAGGTTTCCATATCTGGCTTAATAACAGTGTATAGGGAACACGGTTCAAGCGTCCCACCCCAAACCTATTTTTAATGATCACAATTGTAGTGGGGCCTACTGAATCGATCAATCCAAATAATCCAACGGTCAGATCTAAA
Source organism: Magnolia changhungtana (assembly GCA_030180095.1). NCBI lineage: Eukaryota > Viridiplantae > Streptophyta > Magnoliopsida > Magnoliales > Magnoliaceae > Magnolia > Magnolia changhungtana. Next base: position 224,863 of record JASAUF010000046.1, on the reverse strand, counting down.
ACGATGATCATGTGTGGCCCACCTAATGGAGTCTTACATATTAATCAAGTATCATTGATCATTGTACACATGGCACGCATGTATGGATTCACAATTTCTTTCACTGATGGCTCCATTGGAAATGAATTTTCTCATTTTATGTTGACTGTCGGCTAGACTTGTATTTCCTAATTGCTCCCCGTCTTCACGAATGTGGGAAGAAGTTCAAGTCTATTGAGAAAAGCGATGCGCTATCTACTCTGAGCAAGTTTAGGTACAAAAATGATGTTGTGTATCCTCCATCATCTTGAAAAGTTAGTTCGGCAGAGAGAAGCGATGCCCCATATCCACCTCATTTAATTTGCTAATTCTAAGAATTCAGAGTTGATACAGGGTAGCCCATGCAACATTGAGCATGCTAAAGTGTTGTGCGGGATGTATTGGATTCTGCCAATTTAGAGGTGTGGAGAAGGCCACTATCGGTTCAACTAGTATTCCATCGGTTCAACCAATTTAGTAGGTGAATCTCATTTTGCACACTATGAAGATTTGTACATTTTCGTTTGACTGATATGTGTGAGTCGGTTTGTTTCGGTTCAACCGATGTGTTACACAGATTAGTGCAAATTGGGGTATTTAAGTCCATTTTTTATTGGACTTAATGACGAAAGTATGTTTTCTCTCTAAGGGCAAGGGTTTTATGATGTGAGAGGGTTCTAGACACTTGTAAGGGCTTGAGAATGGACTTTCTCAAGTGGCTAGGGTTTTCCTACGTGCACATCGTAAGGGGAGATCGGGTTTCATCTATAATCAAAGAATGTGAGTGGTGTAAACTATAAGGCTTTGATTATAATGGATTTCTATCGCTTTGTGCCGTGGTTTTTTTCCACAAGGGTTTTCCATGTAAAATCAGTGAGTTTTGTATTTTCTTGCTTGTTTATTTTGGTTATTCTAGTTATTGTGATTGCTCTATCTTTGTTGAATGTGCTTCCGCAAAGCACATAGATTAACAGTGGTATTAGATTCAAATTTCTAATACATAACGTTGATCCGAGTTTATTGTGGCTTAGGATTACATCATAGTAGTGTGAGATAAGTCTTAGAACTCTAATAAATTGGTATTAGAACATCATTTTTAAGGATGTTTGGGAATTCTGCGAAGATGTCAGGGACTCAGGGTCGAAATTCAATATATAAAAATTAGATAGAAAGAAAATTTTTAGTTTGTGACAACGAAAGGTTAAAGCTATTCTATTATCACAAAGGTTGAGCAAGGCATTTTGGATACTAAACCAGAGAAGACGGCAGATGATGACTGGAGTGAACTTGAGGAGAAGGCTATGAGCACCATCCGTCTGTCTATCTGATGAAGTCATGTACAATGTTTTGAATGAGGAATCTCCCCTAGAGATGCGTAAGAAACTAGAAGATCTATACATGGCGAAATCCCTCAATAATAAGTTATTTATGAAGAAATAACTTTTTGGGCTATGGATGAAGGATCCAATCTCCTAGAGTACATGAACTCGTTTTCAAAGGTCTGTAGCGAGTTGTTAAGGCTCAGAGTGACGATCAAGGATGAAGACAAATTAGTGAGACTTCTAGCATCGGTTTCCACATCATACGACCATCTCATCACTACTTCGATGTATAGGAAGAATACAATGAAGCTAGAAGAAATCATTGTGGGTCTCATTTCTAATGAGATGAAGAAGAAGTCAAGTGATAAAGACTCTCAAGTAGAAGGGTTAATTGCGAAAGGGGGTCAGGGACGTGGTAGATCCGTGAATTGATCTCGGTCTGACAAGAAGAAAAAGTCTAGATCGAAATCAAATTCTAAGGATGGAAGCTTTTATTATAGCATAAAGGGGCACTTCAAGAGATATTGCCATAAATAAAGGGATGAGTTAGAAAGCAATGGTAAAATGAACACATGTGAATCGGCTAGCATAGCGGAAGAGAGCTCAAAAGGAGACCTCCTCTTAGTCTCTTCAAATATGAGTCATCTCTTAGACATATGTATATTTGATTCAAGATATTTGTATCATATGGGCATGGATAGAACTTTGTTCGATTCCTACAAGTCCCATGATGGTGGAAGTGATTTGATGGGGAATAACGTAGCATGCAAGGCCATTGGAATATGGACCATCAATGTAATGATATTTAATGGAGTCATACAGACTCTAAGTGATGTTAGGCATGTCCTAGATTTGAAGAAAATTTTGATATCCTTGGGGGTTTTAGATACAAACGGGTGCACATTCACTGCACCTAGTGGTGTAATCAAGGTCATTAGAAGTACAATGATCTTAATGAATGGACATAAAATGGGAAATCTATACTAGTTAGGAGCATGGTTATAGGTGAGGACGTTACCACCTCACATATAGAATCCGACATAAATGACACTAGTCCGTGACATATGTGGCTAGGACATCTGAGCGAGGGGCATGATGGAATTCCATAAATGGAAACTGTTGAAGGGAGTTAATGCATGCAAGGTGAATTTCTATGAGCATTGCATCTATGGGAAGCAATGCAAGGTAAGATTCAAGATTGCTACATATTCTAACAGTGAGGTATTCGATTATATTCATTCTGATGTATGGAGGCTAGTGATAGTACCGTCTATGGGAGGAGCATAATACTTCGTGAGATTCATAGATGATTACTCGAGGAAGGTTTAGGTCTATTTATTAAAGAACAAGTTTGAGGTGTTCGCCAAGTTCAATGAATAGAAGGCGGAAGTAAAGAAGAAAATTAGAAAACATGTTAACTATCTTAGGTCAGATAATAGTATGGAGTACAGATAGGCGGATTTTATGAAAGTATATAAGGAATATGACATCACAAGGCATTTCTCAACTCTAAGGATCCCACAACAGAATGGGGTGGTAGAAAGGATAAATAAAACTCTATTGAAAATGGTAAAAAGTATGTGGTTACATGTGGGGTTTTCTAAAAGCTTATGGACAGAAGCGGTTAACATGGCATGATATATTGTAAATTGGTCATCATATATAACGTTAGACTCCAAGGTTGTAGAGAAAGTCTAGACAGGTAAGGACGTCGATTACTTATTAATGAGGATCTTCTGGTGTCCAGCATATGTCAGCGTGCAAGTGGATAAATGATAAAGTTTGATCCCAAATTTAGGAAGTGCATCTTTATTGGGTACGAGAAAGGTGTCAAGGGCTACAAGCTTTGGAATTTAGTTTCATAAAAGGTGGTCATTAGTGTAGATGTTATCTTTGATGATGTATCAATGTCGAAGGCCAAAAAGGATGTTGCAGAGAAGTTAGAAAAACACAATGAGTCCGAAAAATTCTCATTGCAAATGGAACTAGTTGAGCCAGTTACTGAAGGTGAAATTTTACAAGAGTAAGAAATTGACCAAAACAATCAGCATGATACCCAGGAGAGTATACCCAAGAACAGAGAGAAAAGAACCATTAAGGCCCCAGTTTGATATGGGTTCGAGGATATGGTTTCTTTTGCCTTATTCATAAGGAGTGGAGATCCCTCCATCTTTTAAGATGCAAAATCTGAAAAGTATAGCGATAAATGGATGTTGGCCATGGAGGAGGAGATATAATCTCTATAAAAGAATTAAGCATGTGAGTTGGTTGAACTTTCAAAACTCAAAGGGCTATGAGGTGCAAGTAGGTGTTCAGGAAGAAGGTAGCATTAACAGGAAATAAGGGCAAAAGATTTAAGGTACGACTTGTAGTAAAGGGGTACTCGCAGAGGATATAAGTAGATTATAATGAAGTTTTCTCTTCGATCGTGAAACATATGTCAATCAGGGTGTTATTGGCAATGGTAGCGAATTTGGAACTGGAGTAGCTTGATGTGAAGAAGTCATTCCTTCATGAGAACTTAGAGGAAGTGAAACCTAAAGGATTCGAGGAGCTTGGTAAGGAAGGTCACGTGTATAAGCTGAAGTAGCCTCTGAGGTAGTAGTATAAGTGGATCGATTCCTACATGGTGGAGATTGGGTATATCAGATGTGAGTATAATTGCTAAGTATATTATATGGTACTCAAGGATGGGTCCTACGTTCTGCTAATACAGTACATTGATCGTATGCTAATTGTTGTAAATGACAAGAAGGAGATACTCTTTCTTAAGTATCTGTTAAGCAAGGAGTTTGGCATGAATTATTTAGGCATCGCAAAGAGAATCCTAAGCATGAAGATTAACAGAGATAGAGAGTCTGGGAAGCTGTGGTTGTCTCAAAGGGAATATGTGTAAAATGTGTTAGAGAGGTTACACATGGAAGGTGTTAAGCCAGTTAGCATACCTCTAGTAGGTCACTTTAAGTTGTTAGCTAGGTCGTGTTCAAGTAAAGAAGGGATTTGAGATATGTCACGGGTGTTGTATGTGAGTGTAGTGGGGAGTCTCATGTATGCAATGGTTTGCTCGAGGCTGAATATTTGGCAGGCAGTTAGTGTGGTCAATAGATATATGACGAATCCAGGAAATAAGCATTGAAATACTATTAAGTGGATTCTAAGGTATCTTAGGGGCATAATCGGTACTGGGATCATGTTCGGGGGACATGGAGCTTCAGGTGGAGTTGTAGGCTATGTAGATTTGGATTATGCAAGTGATTTGGACAATAGGAGGTTCACTACATGATATGTTTTCACGTTAGCAGGCAAAATGATATATTGGAGATCTATGTTACAGTCTACAACAACGTTGTCTACAAGCAATGCAAAATATATGGCTATGATAGAGGTGTCAAAGGAGGCATTTTGCTTCAAAAGTCTAATAGGAGAACTACAGTTGAAGTATGAGACAATTTGGTTGTATTGCGATATTAAGAGTGATATCCGTCTAGCGATGAATTAGATGTATCACACGAGAACTAAGCACATCAACGTGAGGTTCCACAAGATATAAGAACTCATTACTTTAGGAGAGATTCTATTTTATAAGATTTACATGGATGAGAATGCTGAAGTATGTTGACGAAGCCGGTGACCATAGAAAAGTTCAAGCATTTCCTGGGTTTGATCAATCTCTCCAACCATTGATGAGATCGGGCACCCTTATACAGGGGTGTAGATGGAGTTGCGTTCTAGGTGGAGAACGTAGGGAATGGTTTACGCTCAAGGTAGAGATTTCACGGGAGATCTTCAGGGTGACTTGGTAGAATGTAAGTCAAGGTGGAGATTGTTATGTGGGATGCCTTGTATTTTGCCAATCTGATAGTGTAGAGGTCACTATAGGTTCGACCGGTATCCCATCGATCCAACTGAATTAATGAGTGAATATTAGTTTGCATGCTATAAAGATTTACATATTTTCAATTCAATCGATATGTGTGAGTCAATTTGTTTCGGTCTGACCAAAGGTCCCATTAAGTCCGATCGACGGGTTACGCAGATTAACGTAAATTGGGGTATTTAAGTCCGTCTTAGATTAGGGCTTGACGGACGCATGTTCTCTCTAAAGGCATGTTTGATTTCCAAGAGCTTGGGTAAATACCCAGGAAATGGGTAATTATTACCATTTCATCCGTTTGAAAATCCAGGGAAACTTCTGCATTGGGAACCGGTTCAAATAGCTATTTAAAATTTTTGAACCTCAAGGAAATGTATATGATATATCAATTCCGTCCATATGTTTTAGCACAATATTTTGAGACATGAGCTAAAAAATGAGGATGATCCAACACTTAGGTGGCCCACACCAAAAGAAACAGTAGCCTCACAAAGTTTTTAACGGTAAGTATTCGATTCCTGTTTTCGTATGGTGTGGTCCACTTGAGTTTTGGATATACCTTATTTTTTTTGCTCATACTATAAATTCAAAAGACATAATGGATGAACGGTGTGGATAAGCGAAATGCATCACAGTGGGACATATATATATATATTTTGTAATATTTTCGGTTTCCGTGTTAAAAAATGTCAAAAAAGTAAGTAGTCAAATCAGGTGCCTTGTAAATACACAAGGAAATAATTATTACTCTTTTCCCTGGTATTTACCATTGCATTGGAAAATTAAACAGGCCCTAAGGGAAAGTATTTTGCAAGGTGAGAGGTTTATAGACACTTGTAAGGGATTGGGAAATGATTTTCTTAAGAGGTAAGGGTTTTCTTAAGTGCGTCTCACAACGGGAGATCATGTTTCTTCTATAATCGAAGAAGGTGAGTGGTATAAACTCTAAGAGTTTTGATTATCGTGGATTTCTATCACTTTGTATAATGATTTTTTCCTGCAAGGGTTTTCCACATAAAATATGTGTTATGTGTTTTCTTGCTTGATTGTTTTGGTTATTCTATTTATTGTAATCACTACACCAAAAAGGCCATTTAGGAACGAGTAGGTCTTTGGTTGTGAAACGGCTTAAAACCATATCAAATTTGGAACCGCCAACGCCATAATAAATCCCTTTTTTTTCAGCCCCAATCTTCGTCCCTCTCCCTCACTCCCAACCATAAGACCCTCTCCCACGATCTCTCCCTCTCTCTTGCTCCCCATTCCTAAACCTCTCTCTCTCTCTCTCTCTCTCTTTCTCTCTCTCTCTCTCTCTCTCTCTCTCTCTCTCTCTCTCTCTCTTTCTCTCACTCGCTTGCAGCAGAAATTAGGGCTTGGGAAAATAACAGCAGACAAGGGCAAGAAATCCAAGGTTACAGAAAGAGGAGATGAAGATGATTCAGATCACATCGATGGAGAACTCGTTCTCTCCATCGAGAAGCTTCAAGAAATCCAAGACGAGCTTGAAAAGATCAATGAGGAAGCAAGCGATAAAGTGCTGGAAGTGGAGCAGAAGTACAATGAGACACGCAAGCCCGTCTATACTAGACGGAATGATATCATTCATTCCATTCATTATTTTTGGTTAACTACATTTTTGAGCTACCCTGCACTCTGTGATCTTCTGAACGAAGATGACCAAATGGTTTTCAAGTACTTACTTTCTCTGGATGTTGAGGATTTCAAAGACGTTAAATCGGGATATTCCATTACGCTTAACTTCTATCATAACCCTTATTTTGAGGATATAAAGCTTACAAAGACATTTTTCTTCTTTGATGATGGAACTACAAAGATAACTGGTACTGCAATCAAGTGGAAGGAGGGTATGGATATTGCTAATGGTGTTGATCATGCGAAAAAAGGGAGCAAGTCGCCCTTTCATGATGAAAGTTTCTTTAGCTAGTTTAGTGAAGTTCAATAGAAAGATCTTTTAGAAGGGTTTCAAGATGAGGTAGCTAAGATAATTAAGAAAGATCTTCACTTTTCCCACCTTTTCTGTTGGAAATCTGTTGATTTTATGATTTTTTATAGCATTTTTATGGTTGCAGATTTTTTTCTTTTTTAACTCGATTTGACGTTGATTTCATCAGATTTGATGGTTTACATCCGAAATTCTCTGTTGTCGGGTTCTATTCATGTTGAGGGTCAAATATTGCATATCAGACCCTAGTTACTGCTTGAATTTACGAACATAATATTATTTAATGGTCTGATTTAATCGTGTTTGTAATGCAGGATGTGATGACAAGCTGAGACTGAAAAAAGGTGCTAAATGCATGGATTTGATGCTCCGAATTCACCAAAGCATGAGACAGACCCCAGGGGACCAAGATCAGTGGATCTACATGCCAGAGATCCGAGATCCGAGAAAACCGAGAAACTGAAGCTCAAGTGGCCTGAAAGACGTACAGAATGTAAGATCACAATGTTTTCACCATCCGTTCATCCCGAAAATTCATACATGGCCTGAAGGCCATAAATTAACCGTACACGTCGAAATTCAGCTCTCGGATCTCCATGGAAGTGGCTCAACGGATAGATCAGCCAATGAATCTCTAATTTGGGGCCCACCGGACATCTGAATATTCTTCAATTTTGGTCTCAACCACTTAATTTACATACGAAAAGGAATGGACGGAGCAGATTAGTTGTACACATCAAGGTGGGACCTACTTTACATGGTGAGTGTGCACAAGCACACGCACATGCGTAGTGCACCGAATGAAGTACAGTTGGTCAGCGTTGCGTTGACAGACGTTTTCTTTCAAAATATGAAAGACGCAATAGCGTCTTCGATGCCAACGCCGGGTTCTGATCGTGGGCCTCACTTCTCGTCCTTTTGAAAGATCAGATCCGTCCATCAGGAGCCCACGTGTCCTATCTCCCTAACCTAGGTGAGTGAATTCGAAGAGAGAAGCATGATCGGGTTTTTATTGTCCAAACAGAAGTTGAACGGCAGTGAGAAAAGTCCTGTGGACCACACCGAAACGAACTCAAAAGTAGCCTTGTCTGACCGGTTTTGCAAGGGGAAGCTAGTGGTCGGATCAGATTCTCCATATAACACTGATCTGGGGCACACCGAACACGTCAGCACGATCGTGGAGGCTTTACGCGCGTCTGAAATTTTCGAAAACTCCGGGCGATTGTGGGCCACTCTTCGTGATCGAATCAGTAATCCAGACCGTCCATTCGCTCAGAAGTATGGCCACAACCATCTTCAAGCTTTTATTTTATTTCCATGCACGTGCATGTACTTGGATCGTGGTTAAACATAGGATTGATGGTGAAATGAGAAGATCTTGTGGACCACTTCTAAGGCAATCCAATTTCTCCATACCTGGACGGTTTTTCGCCAGAAACACAATGGACGAAGTGAATTTCTCCATCACCAACAATTTTGGGCCCACCGACCATCACAGCACAACGTCGGAAGCTCTATTCGCAAATAGAGCCTGCAGACGAGCCTGGTGGGCCACTATCAAGGTTTCAAATGGTTGATCCGGACCGTATATCTTATTCGGGGCCCATTTCAATACAAAAATACAAGTTTTGGAGACTTCATACAAGTTACAGTGTGTACAGGCTCAAGCGCAAGGGAAACTGATTAGGTAGGATCCTGGTTGTTCAGTGATCAGTGGGCCACTGTCTGGTACGATCAAGACTGTGAAAGTTTTTTCCAGGGTACAACCGACCAAGGTCAAGAAGCTTGACCGGTTGGATCATGCATTTAGTTCTCTGTTCACCAAGAAAAAAATTCAAACGCAAATCACGTTACAGTTTTTACACATGGAGGGAGTGCAGAACGTTTTCGCAGCCGACTTTATCTATAATTCTGTCACAGCAGCTCTCGGACGGAGGCTTTTGTCTATAAAAAGGGGAAAGCTAGAACGTGAAGAGGGGAGAAAAAAAGCACGGTTGGAGCAGGGGAGGAGAACGTGAAAAGAGAGAGACAGGGAGTTTTAATTTCTTATTTTATTTTTATGTTTTGTTTTTTTTTTTTTTTTTTTTTTTGTTTAAGAGATTAGCCTAAATATGTTTATGGGCTAAACCTCTTAGCTAGGGCTAAGAGGTGAAGCTTGTAGCGTGATGGGAGGCCTCTTTGCTTGTGCCTTTGTTTAGACTGAATTGATGTTTATTTGAGTTTTATTAAGGGAATGTTTTTAGTCGTTAATGGTCTGTTGTGACTGAAATTACAATGGGTCTGCAATGGCTTTGAGCATGTTCTTTTCCTCTTTATGTTTATGACATCAGGAAGCCCTGTTGTTCACCATCGTCTCCTGGGCATGGTTGAATGTCGGTACCCTTCCTAACCTTCATACATTGATTGGTTGGTAATTAGTTTAATTCTGTTGTTTGCTTTGTCTCCTGGGCATGGTTTGGTGATGGAATCCATTCTAATTCATATACCTTTCATCTCTTAAAAATCATATCAATGTCAGTTCAGTTAATTTCCATGATTTGTAAAGCAGGCATAAGATCTCCCTGATCTCTACAAGTGGAACCTCTGAATCCCTAGTTTCCCTTCTATGATTTTTCCTAAGTTTTAGATTATTATTTCACCATTATTCCTCAAATCATAATTGGTTTAGACTTCATCTTAGCCTAGTTCTAGATCTGGTTATTTTTAGATAACGTACAGATTTCAGTCCCTGTAGATTCGACCTCGGTCTTACCGAGTTTATTACTACATCACAACCCTATACTTGGGGAGTGAACAGTTCAAAGTCCGGTGGTGATTTGAGAGGAATGGATGACAGGATGGTCTCCTCCCTCGATAACCTGCAGAATCCGGACAACATCTCTTACCTCTCACACAGAGAGGCTTCCGAGATTGACAAGATACTCATGGGTTCTCTCAACTTTAGTGTTGATCAGCAGATGGTTGGTTGTCTAGTTGCTTTGTGGTCTTGCATTGTCTTTGGTAATTTTCAGTGGCTCTGATTTACTTATGAGTTTGTGATTGTAGGAGCTAATAGGCTTGAATGTCGCAATGTCAATAGTAGAGGTCGAGTCTATTTACACATTATCTGATTAATTGCTTACCATGATATTTCTGAGCACTTATTTGTTACTTCTCATTCTTCTTGAAGCTAACAATTTAGTGTAAAACAAAAAAAAGAAAGAAAAAGAAAGAACAAAAAGCTAATAATTCATTGGCTTGTGAAATCTACCGGTGTATGCATTGCTGTTTTGGCTTCATGAGTAATAAAATTTAATTTTCAGGGTGGTAACCATAAAGGGATAGATAAGGCCTTGTCTAGTTGACAGCTTTATGAAAATTTCATTTTGTGGTCATGCAGTTTTCGAAGACTCATTTCATCTAAAATGTTGTTTTGATGACAGTATATATTTCTTATTTTTTCTTATAGCACTGTTTAGATGACCTGCACAAAATGCATTTTGTCCTACTCGTGCCTGGCTATGAGGAAAGTGGATGTGGGGAAGAGACCATCCATATAAATCTCTGTATAGGGGATGGCCTGTCTAACGAGTGGACTAGCCTAATTTTTTAAGCAATTTTCTATACTGAATGGTTTATCTATTTTCATTGAAGGGTGGTCTCCCTGATGAGTGGACTCCTTGATAGTCTAGTCACCTTCATGGTTGAGCATACTTTTTTCATGTGTGCTATGTATAAATTGCAGGGAGAGGGTGTGTGATCTAGCAAAATTTCACCTAACTTTCTAGCAAGCTTTCACCACCATATACTTGCTTAATTTATGTTAATCTAGACCTTCCAAATTGCTGGCTCATTTGTGGATGGAGCATACACCAAAAAATTACCCTGAATTTCTCTATGATTTGAACCACTTACCATTTCAAGTTATGCGCTTTATCCAAAATGTGCACTACAATTTATATGGTCTGAATAGCCATACATGAATACCGCACGGAGGAGAGTTGATACCATTTTTCAAAATGGTGGTGACTCTTCCATTGGGACACTGGCTGATTATCTTAGCCATTCATTTGATGGGCCACCATTTGGAAGGGTAAGAGCCCCATCAGTATTAAGCATTAAGGTATTCTACATCATTGGAACCCCAATTAGTATGATTTGGATGTTTGTATGTGCATGCCATGTGTGGTAGATGCAGATAGTGGTGAAACCAAAGCTTAGTTAAATTGTTCCCTACAATGGACATGTCACTGACAGTTATAAGATAACTGCCATATTGCTGTTGAAAACACTATAAAAAGTTATTTCAATGCTCTTCATGTAAAATCATTTCATTGCAATAGTCCTATGGATGACATGTTTATCAATTCAAAATCATGTTTGTCTGAGACTATGGATGACTGTTGATTGAATTGAATGGTGGAATGGGATTCATGTAGCCAACCCTATAATTCTTATTAGTTTAGTTTGTCTAGTCTAATATGTTCCTTGGCCCTTGATTGAGTTGTCATTCTATTTCTTTATTGACTAGATCTTTTAGATCTTTTGGGTTCCGATTGTCCATGAATAGGGGGCAAAAATTCCCCATTTTGAAATGTTGAACTGGAATATGATATTATATTATTGATATTTAACTGGACGATATACATGTTATACTCACCTCTTCAGTTTGTAAAGGTGGGAACCATGATTCTCTTGTCCAGGCTACTGGTTTGTTTGAGCTTGTTTCCAGCAAAATTCTTATAAAAACGGCTTGTAGGTGATCAGTTCTCTTTCATTGACTACTTGATGGGGACATCTCACGCACATGCACGCCCCCCTACGCACGTACGTACGGAGGAGGACCCCATAATCGATCTGGATCGATGACGACGTCCAGGGAGGGCCTCCTATTTAGAGGACCGCAGTTTGGTTTGTTAGAGTGGACCCGATAGCCTTATAAAGCCCATCATGGGTTCTCATGATCATGGCCCACTAGTCAGATTGATTTTATATTTTAGGTTTTGCTTATTTATGTTATTTAAAACATCATGAATGCTTTAGATTTCTTTGATTGGTTTTTCTTTTAGTTTACTTCATCTCTAAGTAATAGGTTGCGCACACGGCACAAGTTTTGAGGTATAGGATTTTCCTATAAATAGGCACCCCTTGTAGTTCTTTTGATTCATTGAAGAAATTAAAAATTCCTACGTGTTTTTTTCTACTCTCTGAGTTTTGAGTTGTGGAAAAATTCAAGTGGGTGCGAAGCCCTCCCTTCATCAAAGGGCTAATTACCGTGGTGTGAAGCCACATCTATCCCCATCAGCTCCTACCCTCTCCCATCTATATCTCTCACCTTATACAACCATCCTTGCTTCGAATCCATTAGTTTTTGCAGCAGATCTTTTTCTTACAGCCAGTTTTCAGAATCTGGCCCTGCAGGAGGGCTGGAACTTCGGCGAAGCACCACGCTTAGGCCGTTCATCGGATCGACGTGAGATTTTGGAGTTTTGAAGCCCAGGTCTGGCCGACTAGACCCAAGGGAGCCCTTTTTGAGTTCATGGGCCCCACGAACATGTGGCTAGCCATCAGCGCACGTGCGTCAAGCCCTCCCTTACTGTCCACGCAAGCAAGTTAGTTCTAGGTTCTTTTCTCCTCTCTTTCACTCCTCTCTCATCTGATTTCTCTAACCCTAACTCTAGATTGTTCTAAATCCCCAATTTCTACCCCTTTTCTCACCCTAGGTTCCCTTGAATTGAAATTGGTGAATCCCCTTGGTTATGGACTGGTTATTGTGCATGTGTGGATGATTTCTATTTCCCTTTGAGCAAGGTTTGATCCATAATTTTACTGATCGAGTCCTAGCTTGTATAGCCTGGACCTGCACAGATTCCCCTTGCTTGAATATTTGGACTTTTGTGTGGGATGTGGAATTTTTAGGTTATTGTTTTTGAATTAGTATGATCTAAGCCTGAAATCTTGCATATCATATTTAAATTTCATGTCCTGCATCAAATTTGGTATCAGAGCTTAGGGTTCTTATAGGGGAATACATTACATGTTTAGGGTTAGTTTGTTTGAGTCCTTCATGCATCCAGTTCATCACATAGCTGTTAGAAGACCGTAGTCCCTAATATTAGTTGCTGGAATTTCTGTTAGCAGGAAGTTAGCAATTCACATTGCTGTAACTTTATGTTATTCCCTTATTTTGACAACTATGTTGCTGGATTTTAGTAGCATTGCGTAGTTTCCCTCATATAGAGTCTCATAGGATCATCTAGTCCTATTTCGTTGCATATAGTCGTCATAGAAAGTCCTTAGGTGGAGTTAGCAAATGTATGCCCACATGTACGGGTCATGGTTTTGGCTTGCACCCTACACTAAACATGAAGCAACTGCTAGAATCACTAAACAAGTTGTCCAGGCAGATCGAGTCTTTGGGCAAGTGCTTGGATATGGACCAATGCTTTGAACAACTTGATGTGCGCATTACCCAACTTGGGACCTCTGCCAGGACAAACCCCACCATTGGGGTAAATGTCCAATCTCAGCTAGGTGGCTAGGAGGATAGACCAATGAATGGAGTTGGCCAAGGAATCAGTAATGGGTGTGTACCCATGCACCCACCCCATGAGGGACATCAAGACCACTATTTTGAGGGGTACAACATATGTGACCTTGTGGCTGAAGAGAGTGCACCAGAGACTAGTGTAGAGTTACTCACTGATGCCATTCCGGTAGTAGGTGATCAGTTACGTGATGTCTTTCCTAATGATTTACAGGATGAGTTTACCCCTAGGAGGGATATAAAGCACACCAAAACATGGGACACTGTACCAACTATAATCGAGTTTGCATTTAATAGTTCTATCAATAGGTTCGTCATTCATCATGTTGGGCTCCACCTTCAATTTAGGTCGTTCATCGTGGGAATTACTTGAAAATTTTAAGGACGAACTTACCAAAAAAGAAAAGAAAAGAAAAGGCTAAAATGTCTACCTATGTAAGCTAACTAAGCTCTTAAAAAATAAGTGACATCTCTACCATTTATTTATTAAGAGCTTCTTGGTTAGTCTCTAAAACTTAAATGATAAAATTAGAGCTTTATCAAATAGTCTATTTTCAAAACGGGCTTATTATTACTATTATTATTTAGACCAAGCAAATAAGCACTTATTAGTAGAGATGGCTAACGAGCCCTTAATTTTCACCAACAAAATTACAGGTAGCATGCTTCCACCTTTTTTATCACTTCGCCAAGGCTCCGTGGAGCCCACTGTGATGTATGTGCTTTATATCCACATTGTCCATCCATGTCGCCACCTCATTTTGAGCATGGGCTTAAAAATATGAAGCGGCTCAAAACCTAAAGTGGACCACCACGCAAAATGGTGGGTATAATTAACACACACAATTAAAACCTTCCCAGGGCCCACCATGATGCTTACTTGCCATCTAGCATGTTGATAAGGTCTCACAAATCTAGATAGAGGGAAAACACAAATATGAGCTTGATCCAAAACTTGTGCTCCCCCTAAGAAGTTTTTATCATGGGCGTTCAATCACCAATGTTTTCAGTGGTGTGGTCCACTTGAGCTTTGGATTTTCTTCAATTTTTGGGGTTATGCCCTCAAATAAGCTCACAAAATGGATGGACAATATAGATATAACACATATACATCACACTGAGCCCCACATCACCAAAGGCACCATGCAATCTGCTTCGGACAACAAGCGAAACACACCAATTCAAAGCATAGGCTAGGAAAAAGTCTGAAACATTATAAGCAGTTTCTGTTGATCAACCACCTGCCATGCATCTTAAGCACCATTGCACTATCCGAACTAGCGTACAGGTTACCCATTACGACATTGAGTTTCAATCCAACTAGAGGTCCAAATAACTAACAATGGATGACAATGAACAAGCCTGTTGTTGGCTCATGCCTATTCAAAATATTGATTTTCCCTAGCCCAAGATTAACCTGTAATGCCCCTGAATTTTTACTCATATAAAATCCCAAATTAATTAAATTTAAATTTAAATTTAGATTTTGTAATTAATAGCAAAATAAATTACTTAGCATGCTAGTAGAGACTCTTGGATAAAGGAGAGGAGGTTAGAGGATCAACTTGTGTCGTGGCACCTTTAGGTTAAATAACTTTTTGTCCAAATTGATAAAACTTTCAGATAGGAAAATGAGCTCATCTGGATAAGAAGTTTCTAGATCCGGGGGCTCTTCTCTATCTATAAGAAGGGATCATAGAGAGAACTCTCCTACAAAAACCTTAAGGAAAAGAAAAAAGAGAAAGTGTGAGAGAGGGGAGGCCTATGGAGAAAAGCCCTTGCCGGTAGGTTCCTAACCTTTCTTTTTATAATTTTTCTTATGCCTTTGATTAATAACCCTCAGATCTATGCCATGAAAGGGGTAGATCGGCCTTCCAATATTTGTTGCTTTAATATGTGAGAAGTTTTGATAATAGATGAAGGTTTCAAGTAAGATCTCTTATTGTAGAGATTACCATGGTATGTCTAGTGGTGTTAGATCATATGTTCCTAAAGCCAAAATATACAAGGGCCCCAAATTCTAAAATGATTTGAACACCGAGTGGACCACACTGATTAGAGTAAATCTCAATCATGGTTTTGCATATTTGTTGATTCGATAGATTTTCTGGTGTATTAGATCGATATACAACATTGATATTGATTCTGGGTTATATCTGGGATTTTACCCAAAATTTTAGATCGACTTAATCGTTGGATTATACACAGGGATCAAAGGATAACAATAATGATATATATATACATATATATATGATGATGATGATGATGATGATGATGATTGTGGATCTTAGGATCGTCTAGATTTGAACAATCCTATAATTTTTCTATAACTTAATAGTGAGAAAATCATTGGATGGTTCAGATCTAACCTATGAGTATGTTAGATCTTTTAAAACTTAAAAATAAGAAAAATTCCTAAACTTTGCAAAAATGGATCATGTAACGGAGCATAATTGACCTTTATCGATTCAATCGAAGGGAGCTTCTATAACGCCCTGAAAATTGAGGGTCGAGTAGCAACCCAACACTCGAATTCCAGAACATCACTTATGCAACATAGATAATGATGATTAAATATTGTCTGTGTTAGTACAATGAACATGAGTGAGTTTATTCCAAAACAGTAATTCATACTCTAGATCCCTAAAAAAAACGCAAGCGGAAGACTGAAAAATGTATATATAGATATATATAAAACAAAACATCCTCGATCTCCAGAGTATGAACACTAACTGAGTCACCGTATGTATACATGTTGGTTCTGAATCAAATTGTCAAAATAGTACAACTAGAATTATCAACCCTGTAGCCCCGTAGCACTGGACAACCTATGTGAAGCCTCCAGTGAACTGCATGTAGGAGAACTCCTCCTGATCATCATAGAAGTCGGGCTCAGTCTCCTGTGCTCCAGTGATACCTGCATCTGATACAGGGTCTAGTGGGTGTTTTAAAACACCGTCCCGTAACATGGGAATGAGTGGCCAACTCAGTAGAACAATAAAGCATAGGTTAACATGTTATCAAGTCAGTCAAGCAGTAATGATAAAGCAGTACAATTAAACAATCTTAACTACTCTTGTTAATGCAAGTATGAAATACAGTCATGATGCATGCCCTCACCACACACTCCCTCGTGCGACACCATCTTACGATCGCGGTATGCTTGCATTCCTCAGTGCTCCACATCTTCCAGGCACATGCAATGCGATGATGAGCATGATTACCGAGTTATTATTAGTCCATTTCAAACAGCAGGATTGGGAAACTAAGGTACCTCCCTTGTATCATTCCCAAACATGATCTATTCTAGGGTCGTCAAACCTAGATAATCTCATACGATAGTGTAGTTCTAGGGCGCTGCAAAGGCTGCCAAGGCTGTTACACGCATTCGTTACACCACTCCTTCATCACCTTTTTAACAGTTCATCACTAAATTGATACAGGCCTAGTTCATACTCTATTCACTGCGGCAAAACTCGTTGCCTCACCGCAAATTCAGAGTATGCTCGAGGTCACTCCACTAACGCCCTACCAACTGGCAGTCTATTTTCGAAGCCCGACCGGTCCACTTATTAACAATGGACCCGGATGCAACCCGACTGAGGACCACAGCCAGGCTACGCTAGTGTAGGCCGACAGCTCGAATATAGTGCCCCATACCACCATAATCGGCTCACGAGTTTGATTGCTCAATGGTCACTACGGGGAGGCACATGGCCCCAGCGTAGGCCGACAGCTTGACCACGGTGTCCCATACCACCATGCCCGGCTCATGAGTCTTAGCGGATCGAGGTACCATGGTTAACAGGATTTCACTGGTAAGTTTGGTACCCTAAGTTCAAGCAGAGGCGTCCAAGCATGGTGAACATACATAAGACAGATCGGGTTGCTTGACGAGATCGGCTAGCTCGGGCGCACAACAAGTTGAACGATATGAAGCGTATAAGCACTTCCTGTGACCAGCCACTATCGCTAATCGAAGTACGACTCGGGTCCGTCGAACACATCTCACGTGGCAAATGAATCTTAGCACGAATTCAATCACGTTACCGATTGCCTGAACTATAATCATAGCCCCAAACACAATCACTCCATGACCAGAAGCATGTAGAGTAAAGCAGAATAAACAAAGTAATTCAAGCATGTTGACAAGCATGTCATAGAAACATGTAATAAAGCACAATATAAACAGGAAATACCAACACCTATATTTCATAAGTAAGAGGTTAAATTAAATAAATAACATGGAGGAAATCATATACATCTCTAAGGTAGCTGAGAATCCTATCTCAACACCCTTATACATCACAATTTACTAACTACTACTCATTCAGACATTCCAACAACACTTTAAACTACATACATCAACATACATGACGTATGTTGATCACGTAGGTATAAGGCCAAATCCTTTCACTAGGGAGTTGCCCCAATTATAACACGCGTGCACCCACGACAGATAGTCGTGACAAGCATGAATCCAAGTTCCATATTCATTCAGTCATTTCCACAAATACTTGGGCTACACATCTTAGCATATATAGTGTATATTGGCCGTGGCGTGATTTAGGGCAAATTCTTTCATCAAAGGGGTGTCGCCTATACAACAATCATGTATCCATGACAATTAGTCATGGCGAGCACGAATGAGAATTCCATACTCATTCAGTCATTTTCACAAACACTTAGAATACACTCTTTTAACATACATAGTGTATATTAGCAAAAACATGTATTAGGGCGAACCCTTTCGCCAAATAAGTATTTTATCCATATTTAATATATTCATACAGCAAATAATCATGGCAAACACATTTCCAAAATTTATACGTATACGGTACTTTCTACAAATACCTAGAATATGCAAAATTCCATATTCTTCGTATTTAATCGAAACGGAAAACAGATAGCACTTTGTACATGTGCAATTGCATACAGATCATGAATCTATCATTATCTGACATTGAAAGCATTGAAAACCATAACCTATACACCTAAAGTCCTCACCTTTTGTCGTAGAATCGTAACGGAGTCGATAGGTTTGCTAAGCTTTCGTATTCGGCAGTTTGGTAACCTATAGAATGAAATAGGTTAGCTATTTCAAAACCTACAACTATCAAAACCCCAAATCAGTTTAGGGTTAGGGTTAATTTCTTACCTAGAAACGGAGCCGGAATCGCCGGGAAAGTGATTAGAACGAGGTGGTGGAGCTTGGATACGGCAGGGAAGAACGGTAGGAAGAATCTCCTACACTTTCACTCTCTTTTCTCTCTCTTTTCCTAGGGTTTTTCTCAAATTCGTATGGCTGAATGAGAGAGGGTTTTAAGGTCCTTATATAGCCTAAAATCTCAGCAAAATAGACTTCAGGTCAAGGTATACTTAAGTTATAACCAAAGTGCGCCAGTTTCATCTCAACGGAGCACTTCTGGTGGCCCCTTTTTCGTGTGCGGTCGGACTTAAGCTCACTAATGTTGGATCTACGTATGGTTAAGGTTTCGTCTCAGTCGGGATCCCAGATCGCAAATGGCGGACCGGTTTCAATTTAACGGTCAGTGAACCTCGATCGGCGATTCCGAGTACATGGATATGTTTGGGGAAATATCCCTGATCCGAGGGTGTAATCTGACCTGATTCTGACGGTCGGTTTGCTTAATACTGACCGGCAAGTGACAGGTCTCAGATTTATTTATTTTGAATTTAATTTAGAATTATTTTCACATTTCTCACACTCTTCACTCCGGGTTCAAGCGAATTACATTGGGACACTATCTAGATTTGATTTCCGGGATGGTTGTCAGGCCCAGCAAGGCGGTCCTAATTCCTTAACTTCGTGTTAATCGGACTTCCGACGGCGGTCCAGATCTGATACAAAGTTTCGAGATGCTCCCGAGAGGAGACAAGTAATGAGATTGATCTTAGATTTTAGGATAATGTAGCGTCAACGAATCTGCAAGTTTTGGGTCTTGCAGATTGTATTTAAAGTGATTGGTGCTAATTTCATAGGTACTCTAGTTTAACAATAGCTAATTCTCGCCTAATTTCTAAAGGATTTAGTCCTAGGTGATTTCTACTCGAGGTGGTACTTAGTCCTTTGTAGTAATGTTTAGTTTAAGTATTGTTCTTCATCACCTAAACTTTAAGATAGTGCTTAATGTGAAAGTACTTAGAAAATTTAAAGAACAAGGTGGTGAAAGGTAAGATTTGTTAAGGAAAAGGGTTAAAAAAAGCGATTTTAGACTTTGGGAATGAGTTTTGACAAGTTAAAAAGGTGTTAGGATTGACCCATTGCCTAAGGACTTCTAATCCCAGGTTGGCAAAAATCTGGGCTGTTACAGCTTCAATCAATCGAAATAGGTCGAGATGTGTCTAAAAACTTAAATTATAAAATTTTGAATTTTTCGATTTGATCAATTTATGTTTGATTTAATCAATGGAGCATCAATCAGACTTGATCGATCAAAAATGTTGAAAATGGTCCAATGACCAAACTATTTTAATCTTGATTTTCTCGATTTGATTGATTGGAGATTGATTCGATCGAGGGACTTTGATCAATCGATAGGTTCGATCAACAGATTCCTGGGTTGATCTGTTAGATATTAGAATGTGATAATTGGATTATTAAGTTATAATATACACATATAACCCTAGATTAATTATATCACACCCCAAACTCAGAAACCGGGCTCACAAAATTTTAGATCGTTGAATCTGGCACCGACAGCCTCTATATTACCCCATTCTCGGCTCCTGACACCCATATACTAGGTTCTGATCCTGGGATCCTAAAAGGAGGATTTTCAACATGAATTTGATTCGTAATAAGCATAACTCACGAACAATAATGAGAACACCACCACAAAAATCCACTATGATCAAAACTTGAGTACAATCCGCATAAAGGGAAATACAATGATAATAATGACAAAACTTCAGAAGCTTTGCGGCACACTCTTGCTCCTGCTCAACTACGGCATAGCGTCACCTGCATGCAATGGTCATGCATAAGCTTATAGAAAGCTTAGAGGGTGGTGAAAGTGTGTGCGCACAGTAGGAATGTAAGTATGCAATATCAGAGTAATACGAAAATGCTGGAAAGTCCATGAATGCCATCAGTTGTACCAAGGCTATACGATGCAATACATAAATGCTATCGGACATACCAAGGCCATGCGATGCGAGGGCTACGTGGCCAATGTCATATGCGAGATGCAACCCAAGCATACCAATGCTCATCTGAATCCACATATTAATACAACTCAACTCTGAAATATCACCGGGGTCTAGTACACTCCAAACCAGATTGTCGCCCCATCGCGCACAATAAGGTAAGTAGAAGAGACCTCACTATCTACTTGCCAATATTGGGCCTGGCTCATTGAAAGTGGACCCATTCATCGAGCTGGTCAAACTCAGCCTAGCTTTGCCTCCTCCTCTCAGGTGTGTAAGGCGGCACCCCCTTTCAACCGACTATGACACAGTAGGAAGCACAACCTCCTGGTATTTGACACTTGGCGCTCATGCATCCACTCAGTCTAGACATTAGAGCAACTTCTGGTACCATAAGGGTTTAGAAAATTTTACCCAGGGACATCTATCGCACCCCATGTAGAGAAGATTTCTGGTGTCCAATCCTGCCATCCACGGTATGCCTGTGGAGGCTTCAACCCGGATATCACTAGGTCGTATAGTAGTCATGTCACACAAATGTAAGATGCATGAATCACACTATCCAGTCATGCAGCAATCTTACGCGTATCGCGGGCTTATGTAGGCAACTCCTCCTATCAAGGAGTCCCATAATAATCCACCCAATGGCATATGCTGTGATCAATCACTCTTCATATCAATTATATATATGATAAGCATGGGCATGAATCATGAAGCTATACTAAGCACGTTATACGATGATGAACTCTCCTCATAACAAGGATGGGCCTAAATGGCCTACTCATATCAAGAATGGGCTTAACAATTATGGGGGCCCAATAGTTTGGGTTAGTTCACTAAGGGGAGATGAGAATAGGCCTAACAACGGGCCCTATGGAGAGTTATAATATGGACATTTAACCATCATTGCCCTTACAATATGGGCATTAAACTATCATTGCTCCCAAGGCATGACCCATTTAGATCCAACTAGGAAGATAATGAGCATCATAAACATCATTACATACATAATGGTGGAATCACACATCACAATGGGCCTTATATACATCACATTGGGCCTCACACAAAGGCCTCACATACATCACATTAGGCCTCATACAAGGGTCTCACATACATTACATTGGGCCTCATACAAAGGCCTCACATGCATCACATTGGGCCTCACTCATGGGCCTCATATACATCACATTGGGCCTCACCCATGGGCTTTAAATACATCATAATGGGCCTCACCATCTGGGCCTCGAATACATCACATTGGGCCTCATAGCAGGTGGGCCTACACCTTCTAAATGAGCCCACCAGATGAACAACATGGATGTACAACACATCAAGTGGCCGCACGTCCAGCGGATTGGACGGCATGGCTAAAACACATACATCAAGGCGGGCCCATCTGACGGATAGTGTAGATAAACACTTACATCACGGTGGGTCCCATTGTCCTATCTGTTTGGATGGTTTCGATGAGACCCATACATACATCACGGTGTGGTAGGTCCACACGTGTGTGGATATGAGACACATATCATGGTGGCCCCACACGTGATAAACGGCGTGGATATCACACGTCATCATGGTGGGGACCCATGACCTGGACGGTATGGTATAACACATACCTCACGATCAGACCCACATAGCTTGTTGACGTCAAACAGCAGCACTAGCTGCGTGGGACTCACCGTCCCTAGTTTGGACGGTCTGGATGAAATCAAGGTGGGTCCCACGTGTGGATTAAAACACATACATCATTGTAGTCTTCACCATCCAGCCTATCTAGACAGTGTGGAATAAAACACATATCATGGCTGGCCCATGATTTGGACGGTCTGGATGGGACGGGCCTGGTAGGCCCCACCGTCCCTCGTGCGGACGGTGTGGATTCTCCACACATCACAGCATGCCCCACGTCCAGGGATGGATGGCCTGGATGAAACATACCTCGGGTGGAACTTAATTGCAGCTTCCCATGATCAACCTGATATTTGTTTTCTACATCTGGGCTTGCTACTGGATAGCAGACTGCCCAGCAAGAGGTGGCTCACTTGCCTCATTTCCTAGAAAATAGGGGATGGATGGTGAGGATAAAAACCCATACACCACAATGGGGTCCATGCGGGGTCCACACAGCTAGTGATCAAGCCGATATTGGTGTTTTCCCATTATCTAAATGGCCCAACCGGACTGACAGTCTAGTAGGGTGGACAACAAGGCCATCCCACCTGCTGGACGGTCTGAATCAACGTACCTAATTATAGGTGGGCCACACCACATCCTCACAAAGAGAGAGAGAGAGAGATAGAGAGAGAGACGGCATGTGTGAGGGAGGAGCTCCGCCACTATGAGCTCCTCTCGGTTTACAACACATACATCAAAATAGGTCCCACCACAAGTGGGTCCTCAAATAAAAATCAATGGTGGAAATCTTTAGATTACCCACCGATTGCACTCCTTCTTGGTCCCTTGGCATCCTTAGCTCTTAAGCTTCTTCTTTAATGGAAGATGATGAAGATTGAAGGGTAGAGATGGGGATTGAGGGGTAGGGAGTGGGCCACACTTGGCAAATTTTGGAGCTTCCCTAGCTTGGATGGTTGCTCTCCTTGGGTGCTTGAGAAAAATGGGTAGAGAATGAGAGAGAGAGGGTCTTCTTGTAAGAGAGAGGTGATAGGTGATGGGTGGATTGATGGGTGATGGGTGTAAGGAAGGGATGGGTGAGTGTAAGGAAGGGATGGGTGGAAGAGAGAGAGAGAGAGAGAGAGAGAGAGAGAGAGAGAGAGAGAGTTGACTTTAGGGAATGGCTTGTGTAAGAGGGGGATGGGTTGTGTACTTGACTTGTGATTGATTGATTGATGTGAAAGGTGGTAGATATTCTCTTGAAATTTGCAACGCGCGGCATTTTTCTCAAAATAAACGCTGGTCTGCAACTCCTAGCCTGGGTATCGCATCGGTGTGCAGGTCGCGGCGTTGGAACCGCGGCGATGATGCGGTCACTAGGGTACAAGTCTCGAGTTAAGTCGACTCTGATCTATGGGATGCGACTTAGGGTCGCGTGCAAACACCTATTATAAGTCGCGGGTTGTCGAAATTCGATGAGGAGGATCACGGAAGTCTAAGAAATGGTACAGACTAGGATACGGGCCTTACAAATTACCAAATTATGAATGATAGAGGGTCACCTCGATTTGATCAAAGGTGGGCCTCATTGATGGAACGATTAGATTAAATTCATGATTGGTTTAAATTATGTATTAGGAATCTTGGATTTAAACATGTATGACTATTCGACGGATTTATTTCTACCAAATACAGATAAGTGAATCCCAACATGCCACATCTCTGCTACGATTAAGATGGATTTGTTATGATTGCCATATTTGTTGTAACGTCTTGCTAAGATTGATTTATTTAAGTATGAAATATTGTAATGAACGACTATTACTGTGGATTGAGTATATGAAGATGTCTATCATTACATTCATGAAATTAGATTTTTCACTTATATAGATAGATGTATATGACAATTTGGATATGTCGATGCATTGAGCATTGAGCATACATCACATGCATTGTATAGTACTCCGTGCTGATTCCTAGAGGCTCGCTCTAGATGAATTGCATGCACACCTCGTGTCTGGGTTCCTTAGGGATCTCCTTAAATGATTTCCTAGTAGAATTGTTATTGGATGCCCACTATTCCTGGAGAAGCTTATCAAGTGCAATGCTAGTTGATGGATATCTAACCCAAGTAAGTGTATGATTATCCCACTTGATGCATGCATCTCATGTAATTTTGCATCCATGCCCATTTCTACATTTCTCTAATTTAATTGTTGTTATGTGTTATCTTAATTGTGTCGTGCATGAACCATGATGGGTTCACTCACTAGGCTTAGCCAGCTGATGTTTGTTGAATCATACAGAGGTGATCAAGATTAGAAATATAAATTAGGTGCCAAAGAATGAGGCCCAAATGGCGGATGACCCACGGGATCAACGGCTATACTTATCCGAAGATGAACTTACTGCGATGAACTAATTAAATGGATTGTTTAACAAGAACTGATGATCATGAACTTTAATATCTCTTTATATTACTCATTTATGATTAGAAATTGTTAGGGTATTTGTTAATAGACATTTACACTGGATGGTTGTTGATATTATGACTGAATAAAGTCCCAAATGGATAGACTTAGTTGAGTTATCGGTTAGATGATGTGGTTTGAGAATGAGATGGTAGTGATTAATGGAAATGTGTGAAACTGTATGATATGTATGGATGTGTGAATGTTAGAATTGTGGATGAACTTAGAATGCATTAAGCTATGCCTCCAAGCAACTATATGAATTATCAATTTAATTACACTTGGAGTATGAGTCATAGGCCATAACTTGAGTATAAGAGTGAACACTTTATATCAGAATTACGGGCGTGGCATATCTTTTTGCCAGCCCTAATCATTCCACAAATTCAACACTAATGTCTACATCATACTAACAAAAATATTGAACTATTTTTTTCATTATTTTTTTCCAACAAACTATTAGGCCACAAATTGTACAATTAGATGGCCTCATCAATATATTTACAGTGAGACTAATGCAATCACATACTAGACTGAATCAAAAAGATGAAACATGAAAACCGATGGTCTATTGAAATCAACCACATGCTCGAGGCGGACAACTCTTCTCCATCCAAGATTTGAAGGCAAAGATGGCGGTTGACAATCATGACCTGAATCTAATTCCGCATTGCAGGTCCCACCTCAATTAGTTGCCTCATCTTCATCCTATATGGAAAGAAGTCTGAAGTGTGTGGAGAAAAAAGTAATGCCCTTTCTCCTCTTGACACGCTGAAAAATTAATTCTGAGGACAAAAGCAATGCCCTGTCTCCATCTCTTTGAAAAGTATGCACCTTCTCCACCCTAGTAGGTTTAATCTTTTGGGAACAGTCCACTTAACTCTAAGAATCCTGAGAAAATATGGTATATCCCTTGCAACAATTGATGTCATCCAAATGTTTTCCTTGCTTTGGATGGCAAGTGGTCCAAATCAAACTTTGATGGGGCCGTTTGAATAGTGTTGGAAATTAAAGTTAGATGGTTGGAATTGTTTAATAGATATTAGCCATTAAAATATGTTGGATCAAATTTTGCACCGTCATATCTACCCCAAAAATCTTAAAATACCCTCCCCAAGGTAGGAAGTTAAGAAGAATTTATTAATTACCATCGAATGCTATGGGATCTACACCACTCAAAAGGTCAACTAGAAATTTCAAAATTACATCAACGATCACACCAATCTAGAGCATGAGCCATGAATGAGCTCAAAACCTCCCAAGCATTTCAAGCCATGCAGCAAAGCAGTGGTATAGTTCCATGGCTCAATGGTAGACATGCATTTGTTTCAACAATGAGAGACCAGGGATCAAGTGCACATGTGGTGTGAGTGGATGCGTGAGTGTGTGGGGTGTGGGTGGCCAGGTCTCATCATTCCATGGATTTGACATTAGTTTCAAGATCTTGACAAAAAAAATATTCAACAAATTCATTTCATTAAAAAATTTCAATTTAATTGACTAGCCTTGGATTGTACAATTAGATAGCCTCGTTAATATCCTAGGGGCATATAAGGACGGAAGGTAAACTAGGGAAATACAAAGAAAGTATAAAAGGCATGACATAAGTGAGAGGTAGACACTCATCAGCACTAGGGGATGAAAACCATTTGCACCTTTTTGTCTAAACAAAAGTCCTTGTAAATACCTTTTCTTCGCATTTGCAACCGTTTGTATTATAATCCCATGTAGGGAAACTTTTTTCACTTTTTCACTCCATTATTATTTGACACCTCATGTCATAGGCAAACTATTTTCCCTCCATTTAACTTTTCGGGAAAAAAAATCTCTTATTGCCACAAAAGCAAATGCAAAGATGTTTGGTTGAACATCTTAGGACCTTTGGAGTCTTTCTACACATAATCATAAAGAATAGAGAGTTGTCAAGATTTTATTGATTCTAATAACACTCCAGTCATGTGATTTTTGTCAAAGTTTCTATTTTGTATCTATATTGTTATGGTGTGATAAGGAGCCAGTTTACTCCAACAGGAAATTGCAGATGCTGCGGCAACGTATTTGTATCTAAACTATTATGCAATATTTCAAATAAAAGTTATTTTTCAACACACATTTTCTAATTTTTACTCTATTTATTAAAGTTCTACAAATATCCTAAATTATTTTTACAAGTTATTAAGAGGTTATATTTGTGACCCATGACAAATTACAAGGTGTCTAAACTTGCAATTTCTTGAATCTAATAAGATTTTTCCAACCTAATGCCAATATTCCAACAGAAGGATATTATTTTTAATAAAAAGGATGTTTGAAATGTTCATATGCCAGATTTAAGATAACATTATTCAAATGTCTAGTTGGGAGGTGTTCTCATCCAATATACATTATGGTAGCCATTCGTTCTCCCATGACACCTAAATTCTATTTTTAAGTTCCATGATTATTCTAGTAATTTTCAAGGGATCTTAAAATTTAGATTTCTAGATTCATAAAACCATATTGCTAATAGGAATTAAACTTAGTTCAAGTCTCTGATTTCATCAATGTAACTTTGGAGTATTTGAGTTTATATAAGTTCCGTTTTCCCCAAGGCATGATTTATCTAAACTCTGATCTAATACCATCTTGTAACACCCCAGTTTTCATAACCCGAGTATAATACTTATTTTCCAAAATTCTAAGTGTTAACCTTAAAATTTAAAGTCTAAATTTAAACAATCTTCTCAATTTTCATTGTTAACAATAATACTAGTGGAATAAACTATACATTGAGTAAAAGTTTTTCATTCATAACAAAAATCCAAATGTAGTGCCCATACAAAACTTATACAACCCAAATACTAAAAGTACCATAATCTAAAATAGAAAATTTTCAACTAATGATGAAGTTCAATATGCTCCAATGGGATCTCATATAGCTCCTCAACTACTTTATCCATTTTAGCAACTAGGTGAACAGCGTCGGCTCTCTCTAACCTGTATCAACTGATATGTTTTGATAACGTCAATGGCTATTGCAGTGAGGAATACCCTCTAAGATTACACACCCAACATTCATAATTTAGAATAGTTCACAATACATAGAAAAAGATATATTAAACAATGAAATTCTAACTCATGATCATATACACAAAGAATATAGGCAACCAACATAATACTTTATTAAGAAAATGTAAAGAGAACCACAATATGAATGAACATAGCAAAATAATCAGATAATCAACATGTGACCTTCTACTTGACCCGAAAATCACATTGTATGTGAACTCCATAAGATGACTAAAAAATCAACAAATGAACTTCCAATTCACTCGAATATCATATAAAACTTCGCAAGGTGATTAGAAAATCAACAAGTGAACTTCAACTTTACTTAAAAATAACAATAAAAGTGAACTCGGAAGGTGAATAGAAAATCAACACATGAACACCGACGTCACTCTGAAATTATAACGAACCCCGCATAAAATAAACCATCAAACCACAAAATGGCAAATATTCCATTAAAACCACATAAGTCAAATAGTCCATCCAAAGATGCATTAATAAAATTAGATTATCCCCAAAAGCCACATAGGCTCAAATGATCCTTAAGATGGCAAGTCCACAACAATTTCATTTAATCCATTAGAAAAAAAAAATGTCCACTAGTTCAAGGACCTCCAAAACATCATCATGTAATTAGAAGTGGCAAACATATAATTAATTAACCTATTTTTAACTTGAGATAACATGTGACAATCAAATCACTTATTCTTAATAAAATTAAAGAGGCATGTCAATTATTCAATTCAAGAGTCGATTGCATAAAAGATTAGCATATTCGTGTAATGAGACAAATAAATTAACCAAGTAACTCAATATGTTATAAATATAAGTAATTAAAACATCATCTATAATAAGATTAATGAACTCAAGTGATAAGCTTAAAGGGGGGAAACCTCACTTTGAGATGCAGATACACTCGCTTAGCTTACAAAGCACAAAAGATCTACTCCACTAGGAGTCCAAATTATCCACACCCGAGTCGACATAAATGAACTCAGCTTCACTAAACTTGGCTACGTCATAAACTAAATTGGCTCAACCTGGTTTTGAGCTCCATCTGAATAGTGAAATCCGGCACACTTCAGAAGAGAGTGCGTTAGCCGAGAGTAGGCACGTAGCCAAAATGCTTTACATTTTATGTAATGGGTTGAATGATTTAAATTTCTATCTGTTATGTTTTGTTGAATAATATACTTGATTTATTTACCGCAACAAACATGTTTGATAGAATGCCTAAATGATGCTTTCACTAAGTAGACTTTGGTTTTACACTTCTTCTTGTTTGTATTCCTTTACATAAATATTTAAAAGTAAGTGCATGTTGATTATTTAGTTAAAATTTGAAAAGTCCTATTCACCCCCTATAGGACATTAGCCATATCTTAAAGCTTCGCTTGTAGCGGTAAAACTGCAATTTCAAGATTGAGCCCCATTGTTATGCCTTCTTGGGATGCTTCTTCAATGCTCTTTTGTTCTCAAATTAACTTCTCATTTGCTCCCACGATCGTTGATGTGGATGCATCAGATCCTACGATCAATCACCTTATATTTGATGCTTTAATGAGATGACCAAGGTAATGGGAGAAAGTGAAATATACTACAACTAAATAGATAGTTGTTATCCAATGTAGATTCACCTAGATGGGTGTTTTAAAGGTTAATAGACTAAGAATTTTCCTATGAGATTGTGTCTATTCACTAGAAAATGGTGGAGATCAAGTGCATCCTCATAACGGAGGTTGGAATCCTCATTAGAGTGGTAAATCTTAAGGAACATGACTTGAATCTCTTAGGTTTAGAGGCTTAAAAGTAGATTTAAGAGTGGAGAATCACCTAATCTCTAATAGCATAAAAAATCATAAAAAATCCCCCAAGGTTGAAATGCCCTTTATAAAGAAGTTGAGTTCTAATGACTATAAACAAGCATAAAATGACACCTTCGATCGATCGATCTATTGATGTGTCGATCGGTCAAACTTAGATTCACTTTGGCTAGAAATGATGTTGGATTAATTGTTTTGGCCATTCTCAATCAATCGTTTGAGGATTCACTCGATGAATCGATCGATTGAGGATTCGCTTGATTGATTGAGGATCAATCGAAATCACCCGGAGTTCTGCTATCTCTGGGATATACAATTTAAAACAGCTCTAAATCTCTATAGGCTATCTAAGCATGTCTAAATAAGGATCCTAAGGCCAATGTATGATCAAATAAAGATTACCTGTTAAGGAATAAATCATCTAGAGTTTAAGGTTATTTTGAGTCTATTTGGGTTTAAGGTTAGGATCACCAAGACACCTCATGATTTACTTGTTCTTCACTCCTTTATAATTCATGTCCTCTTGTGTCTTCGATCTTTAGGTTCCAAGGGCTCAACCGACTTACCGACACATGGACACACATGATTGACTAATATGTGCACAAATAGGAAGGTGCTAAGACAGTTAATACGCCTCTAGCATTCCACTTTGAGTTATCAGCAAGGTTATGTCCAACTATATAAAATGAGATTTTAGATATGTCACGGGTATCATATGCAAGTATAGTGGGGAGTCTCATGTTAGTAATAGTTTGCACGAGGCCAAATATGACGAACAGTTAGTGCAGTCAATAGATATATGGCGAAAGTAGGAAATGAGTATTGAAATATTGTTAAGTAGATTCTAAGGTATCTCAAGTGCACAATCGACACTAGAATCATGTTCGGAGGACATGAAACTTCAGGTAGAGTTGTAGACTATGTGGATTCGGATTATACAAGTGATCTAGACAACAAGAGGTCCGTTATGGGATATATTTTCACATTAGCAAGCCGACCGGTATGTTGGATACCTACATTATAGTCTATAATAGAGTTCTCTACAACTAATGCATAATATATAATTGCAACAGAGGCATCAAAGGAGGCACTATGGTTGAAAGGTCTGATAGGAGAGCTCGGGTTAAAGCAAAAGGTGATTCGTTTACATTGCGATAGTCAGAGATCTATCCATCTAGCGATGAATCAGGTGTATTATGTAAGAACCAAGCACATCAATGTGATGTTCCATAAGATACAGGAACTCGTTACTTTTAAATAGATTCTGTTTCGAAAGATCTACATGGACAAGGATGCCACTGATATGTTCACTAAGCTGATGACCAGAGGGAGTTCAAGCATTGCTTGTGCTTGATCAATCTCTCCATCCAATAATAAGAATGTGCACCATTGCACAGGGGTGTAAATGGGTATGTATTCCAGGTGGAGAATGCTGGGAGCAATCTATGCTCAAGGTGGAGGTTGTAAGGGAGATCTTTAAGGTGACTTATCAGAATGCAAGTCAATGTGGAGATTATTGTGTGGGATGCCTTGGATTCTGCTGATCTTCTAGTGTAGAGAAGCCATATCTCAGTTTGACCGATGTCTTTTTGGTCCAACCGAATTAGGGAAGGTTTCTTAGTTTTCTCACTATGAAGATTTACACATTTTTATTTTGACCAAAATATGTGAGTTGGTTTATTTCGGTTTGACAGAAGGTCCCATTCGGTCCGACTGACAGGTTACATAGATTAGTACAAATCGTGGTATTTAATTCCATTTTCGATTAGGGCTTAGATTATACGAGTGATTTCTCTCTAAGGGTAAGGGTTTTGTGAGGTTAGCCAATTTTCTACACTTGTAAGGGCATGGGAAGGGATTTTTTCAAGGGGTTAGAGTTTTTCTAGGTGCGTATTGTAAGGAGAGATTGGGTTTCTGCTGTAATCGAAGAAGATGAGTGGTGTAAACTCTAATGCTTTTAATTATAGTGAATTTCTATCGTTTTGTGCCATAGTTGTTTCCCACAAGGATTTTCTACATTAATTTTCTTATACTTTATTGGTTATTGTTTATTTAATTGTTTTATCTTTGTTGAACGTATTTCCACAAAGTGAATAAATTAACTATTGTATTAGATCTAAATTTCTAATACCTAAGGTTGATCTGGATTTGTTGTGGCTGGGATTAGATTATAGTGGTATGAGATAAGTGCCGGAACTCCAATAGGGAGTCTTATGATTTCCTAACCTATAAGCGCTATTCTATGATATCTAGGGAACCCTAGATTGTAACCCTCATTTGGCTAGTAATGACTTTAAGTTATATGCATTATCTCATCTAAGTAAAATCGCACCTCAATCACACAAATGCTAAAGGAGAGTAAGAAAAGGCCAAGTAAGTGAGGACACCATACCCGCTTGAAAGCACTCATTGACTAATAATAAGTTGGCAGTCCAACATCTAAACTAATTCCTTACTATTAAATCATCAATTTTAAAACTTTTGCATAAAATATATTAACAATTAAATATTTTAGTAACCCAATATTCTTCTTATTATAATATGATAATGTCTTTTTCATATTAAATTCATTGTCTAGCATAATACAAAATAAAGAAAAAGAAACACATCTTCTGATATATCCGATATGAATACAAGTACGCTCTTAACCCAAGACTAAATATATCTAGAGCTTGTTTAGAAACGTAATCAACAAAGTAACTTTGTTTGAAAATATTTCTCAACATAACTACCAATAATAACTTAATAATGACTGAGGTAAGACAAACCTCCATCTAATATTTGTGATCTAACTTGGATGTCTCTGTGAATCTTGACCCCGAGATACTGGTTCTTGATTGTATGCATTTTTGAAGCCACATCTTTCATGCACATTCGTTCTCTTGGAGACTCTGAAGAGCACAACACACCGATTTTGACCATTGAAATCAAGCATTCATGCATTTTATTTCTTGGATTGATATGATTTCCATTGCCTTGAGTAACTTCAGTGTCTTCTATAAGCAGTCGTGGCTCAACAATCTCTATTACTCGTTCAGGCAAAGCCAACTTAGCAAAATGATGAAGGCTTAGATTGTCCATAAACATGCCATCAGTTGGCCCCTTTCCAGTGATCATCTCCAATAGAAGGATTCCATAGCTGTAAACATCTCCTTGTGCAGATGCTTTACTGCCCATTGCATATTCTGTAATTTATACATCTCATATTAGAATGTAAGTGACCATTTGGATACAAATAATATTCTATTTAAATAAGTAATTAGCATCTTTTCTATTCTAAAGATCTAAAATTCTCACATCAATTGGTGTTCTATGAACTTGTAAGTGCTTACAAAGATATTCAAAATTGTTCAAGAATTACTAAAGTGAAAGAACTCTGCATGTCAATCATCAACTGAACAAAAAACTTATTGTTATGATTTTTGTATAACACATATCTTAGCTAAAGACATTATAAGAAATAATTCTTTATATCTTACTACGGTGTGATTAATGTGGGGTGCAAGTGAGTACTGCTTTGTTTATCTAGATCTTGTTGGGTATATCCTTTACATCTGAGATCATTCTTTCAGGATTCCAAACCAGATAAAATCAGGTTCAGGTAAGATTTACCAGTGTTCCACATTCAATGTACACGAGGTGGCCTACTTGATCTCACAAGAATGATCAGGCCAACTCACATAATGAATAGGCATTAGTCATATGCGGAAGCCTATAAAAACCTAAGCCATTCAACAAGTGGAACCCATTATAAAAATACCATGCCAATAAGGTAAAAAGTTCCATTAATCAGCAACACCAATGGGAAATTTTGGAAGCTTAGAAAAACATCACTACTGTTTCATGTTCAAGGTACATGTGGTTGATCAACGTACACATATCTACCTATTCAACTTGGAAGCATAATCTTATCCCAATGCATATATTTGAAATGGTCCCAACTCATGGATGGCTATGATTTTATCGTGCATACCACGATAGCATGTGTACTTTTCTGGTACATGCATCACCAAGAGAATCCATCCATATGAGAACCCAGACCTGAGCGTGAGATGCTCCAACCATATGTATGCTTTGAATTAGAATATTTGGTATACCTCTTAAAAGTGCCCATATGAGTGGATGAGCCTTACTTTTGCGCTAGATATATTGTCTTCATGCTGGGATTACCTTGTCCCACACACTCAATTAAGTATATAAGTGTACAGACATGTCGGGGCCTAGAATACCTTTTTGTCCATACAATTACTAGGGGTGTGGTCTCACCTTTTGGGGGTGTGTGTAGAGAGAATGTTTCATGTCCAACTGGTTGGACCACAAGTTACGCTCTACCCAATGGATAACCTACAACTTCTTAAGTGAATGCGACATCCAACCAATCCAGTAGGTTAGGCCCACCATGAGGATCATTTGCACTACGAAAATCAGCTCCATCTACCCATCAGGTGGATCACATCTATAAAAAAACAATGACCATCCATTGATAAATAGACTTGCTCAATTATTTGATGGTTAATTTTTTCATGAGGCAATCCTTGTGATGGGCCAATCTATTGCACGGATTGGATGCTTATTTGAAATCCACCCAAATCACAAGGTTTGTCACCGTATTTCACACCAGGGCCCAAAAAACATCCCCTTCCATGATTTAGGTAGACCACACAATTTGAAATAATACATGGGGACACACTCACCTTCCAAACCGTTTCGATTTGTATGGCTCACCTGAATCATGGATGGGTCTGATTTTTGAGCCTTGGGCCTTATTTTAGTGTGCAAGCTAATGGTTGGAGTTGATTTCATATTACCATGGTAGTGAGCCCTGTAAAAATTAAGGGTTGTCCTCTCTCCTAACTTTTAGTTTGATGTGGCCCACTAGAACCATACGTTAGCCTGATTTTTTGCCCTGAATCTTACTGGGGATGATGCATCTATAATGATCGGAGTGGATTTCACGGTGGACCATATAGAAACAATGGTGGGCATCCCTCTCCCCAATTGCTTCCCTTGGAATGGCTCACCTAAATCAGGACCAGTCTGATTTTTGGACCTTGGGCCTAACATGAACTAATGCATCCGTTGGTTAGAATAGATTTCATATGCATATCACAGTCTCCTGTGAAGGAAATAGCCAAACTAGGTGGCTGTGCGTTTGTTTTCATATTTATGTATTCATATACAAGAAAGTAGATAAGGTGATAAACAAAATTGTTACCTGGAGCGATGTATCCAACAGACCCCTTGATTCCAACCGAGCTAGTTTGAGCAACCTCAGGTAAGAACCTGGCTAGCCCGAAATCACCCACACGAGCAATCATGTCATCATCAAGAAGAATATTGCTTGGCTTTAAATCTCGATGAATGATTGGCGTTTGGCAATGATTATGCAGATAATCCAGTGCAGAAGCCACATCAATAGCTATGTTTAGCATTTGAGTAAACTTCAAGTTCCTTCCAAGTTGTTCATGACCATCTCCGTGCAACCACTTGTCTAGACTTTCATTGGGCATGTACTCGTAAACTAGAGCTTTAAAATCATTGCCCTTAAAATCAATGCTTACACAGCAAGTTAAGATCTTAACGAGATTCCGATGCCTAATGTTTTTCAAGGCTTCGCATTCAGCCATGAAGCTCCTCAGAGCTCCTTGTTGTTGAAGATTGAAGACTTTCACTGCTAGCATAGTTCCATCACGATCTAGAGCCCCTTTATATACAGCGCCAAAACTTCCAGTGCCGACCAAATTGGCAGAAGAGAAGCCATCTGTTGCTTTAAAGAGTTCCCCATAAGACATGGTGACGAAAGGATCCTCTGCAGATGGCACATCAACAGGTTTCCTTCTTGACTTTCTTACCCAATAAAGAGCCGCAAAGATACATGATACTAACATAAGGCACAGGACAACAACAACAACTGAGATTTTTACTTTTGATGCAAGAGACTTTCTCCGTTTCTTGGAAGCTTGGCTAGAGCATTGAGGCAAATTTAATTCTGGAATACCCCCACAAAGCTTATTATTTCCGAGCACTGAAACTTGACTGGCATTTCCAAAGACCCCTTGTTTTGGTACTTCACCCTTGAAATTATTGAAGGAAAGATTTAGAGACTCTAGAGCAAGCTTCTCCAGATATTTTGGAATCTCGCCGGAAAGGTTGTTGTGTGAAAGATCCAGGGATCGAAGGCCTCTTAGAGTACTAAATGTTGGAGGAATTGATTCTTGAAAGAAGTTTCCATCCAATAAGAGATACTCTAGGCTGAGACAATTGCCTAGCGAGCTTGGAATTTCTCCTGACAATTTGTTATTTGAAACATTCAATGTCGAGAGAGTTTTCAAGTTACCAACTTCGACTGGCAAACTACCAGTAAAAGAGTTATTTCCAATGTAAAGTTCAATCAAAGATGGAAAGATGAAAAGCTGTTTGGGTAAGCTACTGCTGAACTTATTACTGTCGAGGTATATGGATTGCAGGTTTATGCAATTACCAAGAGTTGAAGGTATGCTCCCCGATAGATTGTTTTCATATAAACTGAGTACCAACAATTGGGAGATGTTGCCCAAGGAAGACGGAATTTGCCCTGATAATTCATTTTCTTCAAACCAAAGCTTTCTTGCCTGGTTAAGCTTCCCAACACCAATGGGAATAGTACCTGTTAAAAAGTTTTGCCCCATAATTAGTTCTGTTAAGTAGACAAGATTCTGAATCCCAGGTGGGATGCTTCCGAATATCTTGTTACCTCCCAAAGTTAGCGAAGTCAGTTGGGTCGAAATATTAGACATGGAGTCGGGCAACGCACCGCTGAGATGATTACTATGTACCTGCAGCATTCGTAAGCTACTGCAATTGGTCAAAGAATCGAGAAAAATCAAGTCTTGAGATTTTCCAATCCCAAGTTTATTACCCCACAAAAGTAACAAGGACAGACCCTTGAGGCTTCCAAAATTCGTAGGTACAGATCCGCTAAAGCTATTCATAGAAAGACTAATAGTTACGAGTCCTGAAGCATTGGATAATGAAATTGGTATGGGTCCTGTGAATTGGTTTGTTGAAGCGTAAAGCAATTGGAGATTAGGAAGAGTGAGGCCTAAGTTAGGAGGAAGGTTTCCATGCAATCTGTTCAATCCCACGTCCAAAGACTTAACGGAGGAGAGATTGTATAGCTGGGGTGGAATCCTTCCTGACAGTTCATTTTCAGCAATGTCAAACGTCTCTAAGCTTGCCAACCGACCAAGGTCATCTGGTATGCTGCCATCCAGACTGTTTCTTGAGAGATAAAGCAAAGAGAGAGACGAAAGGTTTCCAAGTGAAAGTGGGATGCTTCCTGTAAGATCGTTCTCACCAAGAACCAATTCAGTGAGTTTCGATAGAGAGCCAATCGCAGTTGGAATCCTCCCTGACAACCGATTCCGGGAAAGATAAAGGATTTCGAGTTTGGAATAGTAGGTCAGATTTGTAGGAATTTCTCCGGTGAGTGTGTTATTATACAGAACGAGAAACCGCAAGCGGAACAACTGGCCCATCTGTTCAGGAATCGGTCCGCTGAAGCTGTTGTTTGCGAGATCGATTCTCTTGAGGAAGGTGAGGTTCCCTATGAAGGGAGAAATGGGGCCCACCAAGTTCTTGTTTGTGAGGATCAAGGCAGTGACCCTTTGAGGATGGCGGCGACCACCGCATGTGACTCCTTGCCAGCGACAGAAGTGGAGAGTATGGTTCCATGAGCTCAAGGAATGGAAAGGACCGTCGGTTATCAGATCTTTAAAGTGGAGCAAAGCAAGGTGATCGGTTTCGTTGGAGAAGTGAGCGGATGATGCGAAGAAGCATGGAACGTGAGTGGAAGAGAGAAGGAGAAATGACCAAAATGGCAATAGGGTCATAGGTGGGAGCTCCATAATAGTGTCTGTGAATGAAGGAAAGCCAAAGCGAGGAGACAAATATGGAGTGGATTCTGAGCCCTTGATGACTTTGAGGAGTCTACTTATAAGAAAATGATCAGATGATTTTGGTGGGTCCCAGTTTACCATATTATTTTTTTTCTTTCTTTCTTTCTTTCATTCTTTATTTTTTTTATTTATTTATAAATAATACTGAATCGGGTCGCTGTCCAAAAGTGTCGCAAATTCGGTACTACCCCACCCGTACCTGGCAAAAGACGGACGGTCGGAGTCCAACGTGATGTCTATATTTTATCCATGTCGTCCATCCATTTTCACGTAAAGGAAGAAGTGGGGATTGAAAGCCTACCAAACCAAAGCTGATATTTATGTTTCCCCTTCATTCATGTCCAGGTGATTTTATGAGCAGGTTGGATGGGATATAAACATCACGGTGGACACTGCTAAGTTTTCAACTGTAAAAGTTCAATCCCCACTGCTTCTTCCTGTGGTGCGGTACACTTGAGCCTTTGATGTGCCTCGCTATTGGATAAATGTTTTAAAATGATCTATCAAAATAGACGATGGGCATGGATAAAGTATATACATCACAATGGGTCTCACAGATTCCCTGACAGGACTGTCCATCTCCAATGGTGGCGTAGGACCCAATCGACGGTGATGCAGGGGTTTTATCCACTCACATCCATTTTGACAAAGAATTTTAGGAGATGCCCAAAAAAAATGGCGGATTCAAGGCTCAAATATACCACACAAAGGAAATTGTACCATTACCACTTATCTTTAAAAATTTTCAAAAGGCCCACCATAATTTTTATTTGCCATCCAATCAGTAGACAGGGTGAAGATAAAAAATAAAATTTAAAAAAAAAAAAAAAAAAAACCTAGATAAAGGGAAAACACAACTATCATCTTGATCAGCTACATTTTTGGGCTCGTGCTCTAAAATGAGCTGGCAAAACAGATGGTTGACATCCAACGTCCATATATAACACATACATTAAATTAGGCTGTCACGGCCTGACCAAGCTCCGTGTTACCCCCAATCTCCTCCACTATCAGTTTAAGTCAATCTGATGAGTGTGCGAGGCAAGTGACATAGTCCATCTGATGAGATATACAAAACTCGATGT
Organism: Magnolia changhungtana; assembly: GCA_030180095.1. Classification (NCBI taxonomy): domain Eukaryota; kingdom Viridiplantae; phylum Streptophyta; class Magnoliopsida; order Magnoliales; family Magnoliaceae; genus Magnolia; species Magnolia changhungtana. The sequence continues at coordinate 186,012 of JASAUF010000046.1, read as the reverse complement.
CAAATATAATCAAGATTGAGATGCTCATCATCCATGATGGATTATAAAACGTTGGATAAGGACCACAAAACAGCATGGTCTAATGATCTGAACCACACATCATTTAGGCACTTACCATGGATAGCCCATGATGTAGGAATTATGCCAGTCGTTCTTACCATCTAGTTAGATGATCCACAGCTCTTCATCGAAACTGACCGATATACATAAGGGGCCCCTAAAGAAAACATCAGCATCCTAGTAGCTTGAAAACGACTATAAATAAAGGGGCACATGCGCATTTTGTTAATAGGCATTTCAGCCTTTACCCTTAGTTGGACCAGTCCTCCCCCAGCCATTCTAAGATCCATAAGCTTACTGGCTTTGGCCACCTCCCTGAACTCTTTCCTACTAGTGGACTGCTAGATCACTTTGAGATCAGCCATCTGAGTTCTCTTCTCCAAACTTTTATTTGGAACCAACTTGGATTGCACGCAAGGAAAAAGCTAAACTCTCTATATCTGATCCAGGTGCAGATCATCAAGCAGACTTCATCAATCATTTACATTTCTAGGCCTTTCAGGTTAATTACTGGTAATCTCTACCGGATTCAAATGAAGGTAAAAAATAGTAAATAGTCCACACTTAATAGGAAAAAGTTCATTCATTGGCTGACTATGATGACCAATCACCATTAACTTTGATCCTCGACCCATCCACATTTTAGTATCCACCAGATGAACGATTGGGATCATCTGAACAGGAACATACAAAGATGTCCAACAGATAGGTTGAGGTAGGGCAAGCCAACTATTCCCCATTTTTATCTTTGATGCAACACACCTGACTTAATGATCAACTAATTTTAGGATCTAGGCCTGTGTGGAGCAGTGCATCTAATGAAGATTTATGTCACTTAAACAACTATAACGTCTCGAAAAAATCCGTACAAAGACCCGAGTACCACCTCAGGCAGAAATCACTCAGGACCAAATCCTTTAGAAATCAGACGAGAATTTACTAAGTGCTAACCTAGATTAGCTGTGAAATTAGCACTAATCACTTTAAATACGATCCGTAAGACCCAAAACAAGCAGAACCGTTAACACTACATTACCCTAAAACCTAGGATCAATCTCTAAACCCGGCTGCTCTCGAGAGCGCATTGAAACTTCGTATCGGACCTGAACCGCGCGTTAAAAGTCCGATGACCACGAAACTATATGCTTATGACCGCCTTACTAGACTTGACAACCATCTCAGAAATCAAATCCAGATAGTATCCAAAAACGCACAACTTGAGCTCCGAACGAAGTGTGTGAGAAACGCGAATATCTTTAAGAAATGAACTCAGATTTAAGTAAACTGGGCCGTTCGCTTGTGGGCCAAATCTAAGGTTTCAGACCGTTGGAATCTGACCCAATTACACCCTCGGATCAGGAAAAATTTCATACACATGTCAGTGTACTTGTGGTCTTGATCGAGTGGCGATGACCGTTGAACTGAAACTGGTCCGCCACAGTCGATCTATAATTCCGATCGGGCCGAGACCTTAGCCTAACCTTGATCCAATGTCAGGAAGGTTAAGTCAAATCGTAAACAAGAAAGGGGCCACCAGGAGTGCTTCATTGGACCGAAACAACCACCCTTTCGCAATAATCTAAGTATACCTTGGCCCTGGGGCCATTCCCATCAGTTCTGGGCCTATATAAACCCCTTAAACCCTCTCTCTCTCTCTCTCATTCCATACAAATTTGAAAAACCCTAAGAGAGAGAAGAGAAGGAAAGAGAGAGAAAGTGGGAGAGTGTGTGAGTTTGTTCCTGGGATTTAATCCCGTCACTCCTCGTACTCAACTACCACTTCTGTATCGCTATTCCAGCAATTCCGACGCCGTTCTTAGGTAAGAAAAACCTAATCTTAATCTGTTTTAGGGTTTCAAATAGTGTATGTGATAAAATAGATAACCTATTTCATACTATAGGTTGTCGTTGTGCCGTAGACAAAGACTCGGTATACAAACTGAGTTCAATACTGGTTTATCGGCGAAAGGTGCGGACTATAAACGTATAGATTATGGTTTTCAAGGCTTTCAATGTCAGTTAATGATTTATAACTGACTTGGGTGCCATTTCACATGCTAACTGCGATGTTTCCCTCGCTTTACAGATGTATATGAACTATGTTGAGTATAGTGTATTCCATGTGTTTGTTGAAATATTTGAATGAGTTTGAAATTTGGATTCATGTTTGACATGATTATCCGTAATGGATATATGATCGTTGTATATGCGGTAACTCCTTAGCAAAAGGATTTGCCCTAATACATGTTATGGCCTACATACGTCACTTATGTTGAAATGTGCAATCCAAGTGTTTGTGAAAATGTCTGAATGAGTATGGAACTGTGATTTGTGCTTGCCATGATTATCCATCGTGGATACATGATGGTTGCATGTGTGATAACTCCTTGGTGAAAGGAATTGCCCTAATACGTGTTATGGCCAACGTACGCCATGTATGTTGAAGTGTGTAGTCTAAGTGTTTGTAAAAATGTCTGAACGAGTAAGTATTTGGAAACTTGTACTTTATGAAGGTGTCGAGGTGAGATTCTCAATTACCTTATCTATGTGTATAAATTCCTTCATGCAACTTAGATTTAAACTTTGTGATTTAGTATGAAATGCATATGTGCGAAACATGTTTACTTTGTATTTTGTGAAATGCTCAAATGGTTACGTTGTTTCAATCAATTATTTAATGTTGAAATGCATATCACACATGTTATCCTATTATGTTTAAATGTGTTTGGGACTACTACGTAGTCCAGGCTATCGGTAATAGCTCCCAAACGAGTGGCTGAGTTAGCCTCGCCGCAACGGATATGTTCGAGGAATCCGAGTCGTACGAAGATTACCGACAGTGGTTAGGCCACGCGGAGTGCTTACGCGCTCTATGTCGAGCAATTCAACGTACGCTTGTACTAATCAGACTTGTCAAGTAACCCGATTGGCCCAATGTATTGTTCACCATGTATGGACGCTACTGCTTGAATTAAGGTACCAAACTCACCAGTGAAAAGCCCGTATAACCTTGGTACCTAGATCCACTAAGACTCATGAGCCAGGCATGGTGGTATGGGACACCGTGGTTGAGCTGTCGGCCTACGCTAGGGTGACAAGTCTACCCGTAATATCCAATGAGCAAACCAACTCGTGAGCCGAATACAGTGGTATGGGACACTGTATTCTTGCTGTCGGCCTACGATTAGGTGACGAGCCATTCGTAATGACCTCGAGCATACTCTAAGACTGCGCTGAGGTGACGAGCCTTTCCATAGCAACTAGAGCATAAGCAGGCCTGCATTGAGGTAACGAGCCTCTTTGTAGCGACCTGGAACTGCGTATCGTATGAGACTAGCTAGGACTGACGACCCTAGATGGATCATTGTTTGGGAATGATATAAGAGAGATACCTTAGTTCTCCAATCCTGCTGTATGAAAAGGACTAATAAGAACTCGATAATCATGCTCTTAACATTGCACTGCATGTGCCTTTAGCGTTGGTGTTGAGTACAGAGGAAGGGGTGCATGCCGTGACCGTTAGATGAAGTTTGCAGAGGGAGTGCAGGAGAGGGCATGCATCATTAATACATCTCATCCTTGCATTAATCAGAGTACTTAGGACTACTTGTTGTATTGTTTTATCATTACTGCTTGATTGAATTGATAACATGTTAACCTTTGCCTTATAGCTCCAGTTGATCACTCACTCCCACGTTCTGGGACGGTGTTTTAAACACCAACTAGACTCTGTCTTAGCTGTAAGTGATGGCGATGCTTATGAGACAGAGCTAGACTATTACGATGATGAGGAGGAGTTCTCCTATATGCAACTCTCTGGCGGGTCTATGTAGACCTAGAGTTCGCTGACGGGGCTACAAGATTTTGGATAGAGAACATTACACTTTCTTATTTTGTACATTTTGGAACTAAACTTGTAATTATTTAACCTAGTGACATTCATACTCTAAGGGCTTGCTATTACTGGTATGAGCGTACTTTGAATTATTCGACATAGAACGCGTAAGCACTCCGCATGGCCTAACCACTGTCGACAATTTCCATACGACTCGGATTCCTCGAACATATCTGTTATGGTGAGGCTAACTCAGCCACCCGTTCGGGAGCTATTACCAATAGTCTGGACTACGTAGTAGTCCCAAACGCATTTAAATATAATAGGATAACATGTGTGATAGGCATTTCAACATTAAACAATTGATTGAAACAACGTAACCATTTGAGCATTTCACAAAATACAAAGTAAACATGTTTCGCACATATGCATTTCATACTAAATCACATAGTTTAAATCTAAGTTGCATGAAGGGACTTATACACATAGCTAAGGTAATTGAGAATCTCATCTCGACACCTTCATAAGGTACAAGTTTCCAAATACTTACTCGTTCAGACATTTCTACAAACACTTAGACTACACACTTCAACATACATGGCGTATGTTGGCCATAACACGTATTAGGGCAATTCCTTTCACCAAGGAGTTGTCACACATGCAACCATCATGTATCCACAATGGATAATCATGGCAAGCATAAATCACAGTTCCATACTCATTCAGACATTTTCACAAACATTTAGATTACACATTTCAACATACATGACGTATGTAGGCCATAACATGTATTAGGGTAAATCCTTTTGCCAAGGAGTTGCCGTATATACAACAATCATATATCCAAGACGGATAATCATGTCAAGCACGAATCCAAATTCCAAACTCATTCAAACATTTCAACAAACACATGGAATACACTATACACAACATTGTTCATATACATCTGTAAAGTGAGGGAAACATTGCAGTTAGCATGTGAAATGGCACCCAAGTCAATTATAAATCATTAACCGACATTGAAAGCCTTGAAAATCATAACCTATACGTTTATAGTCCGCACCTTTCACCGATAAACTGGTATCGAACTCAGTTTGTATACCGAGTCTTTGTCTACGGCACAATGGCAACCTATAGTATGAAATAGGTTAGCTATTTTATCACTTACACTATTTGAAACTCTAAAACAGATTAGGGTTAGGTTTTTCTTACCTAAGAATGATGTCAGAATTGGTGGAATAGTGATACAGAAGTGGCAGTTAAGTACGTGGAGTGACGGGATTAAATCCCAGGAACAAACTCACACATTCTCTCTCACTTTCTCTCTCTTTCCTTCTCTTTTTCTCTCTTCTCTCTCTTAGGGTTTTCCAAATTCGTATGGAATGAGAGAGAGAGGGTTTAAGGGGTTTATATAGGTCCAAAACTGATGGGAATGGCCCCAGGGCCAAGGTATATTTAGGTTATAGCCAAAGGGCGGCTGTTTCAGTCCAACGGAGCACTCTTGGTGGCCCCTTTCCTGTATGCGGTCAGACTTAAGCTTCCTGACATTGGATCTAAGTCCGACTAAGATCTCGGCCCGATCGGAATTATAGATCGACCGTGGCAGACCAGTTTCAGCTCAACGGTCATTGCCACTCGATCAGGGCCACAAGTACACTGACATGTGTATGAAATTTTCCCTGATCTGAGGGTGTAATTGGGTCAGATTCTGACGGTCTGAAACCTTAGATTTGGCCCGCAAGCGAACGGCCTAGTTTACTTAAATCTGAGTCCATTTCTTAAAGATACTCACGTTTCTCACACACTTCGCTTCTAACTCAAGTTGTGTGTTTCTAGATACTATCTGGATTTGATTTCTGAGATGGTTGTCAAGTCTAGTAAGGCGGTCATAAGCGCATAGTTTCATGGTCATCGGACTTTTGACGCGCGGTCCTAGTCCGATACAAAGTTTTAATATGCTCCCGAGAGCAGCCAGGTTTAGAGATTGATCCTAAGTTTTAGGGTAATGTAGCGTTAACTGTTCTGCTTATTTTGGGTCTTACGGATCGTATTTAAAGTGATTAGTGCTAATTTCACAGCTAATCTAGGTTAACACTTAGTAAATTCTCTTCTGATTTCTAAAGGATTTGGTCATGAGTGATTTCTGCCTGAGGTGGTACTCGGGTCTTTGTATGAATTTTTTCGAGGTGTTAAAATCTACCCCCCTTAAAGAAAAAATTTCATCCTCAAAATTAGTACCTTTTCATCCTCGAAAAAATTAGTACCTTTTTTCGAGGCGTTAGAATCTGAGGGTAGTTCTTACGGACCTCATCCTCTGTCTCCCAAGTAACCTCTTCTTCAGTGTGGTGCGTCCACAACACTTTCACCGGTGGGATAACCTTGCTACGCAGCACCTGTTCCTTCCTATCTAGGACACACGTCGGTCGCAGTACATATGTGGCATCCTCACTCAACTGTACCTGCTTCCATCTGATAATGTGGGAAGGATCGGGAACATATTTCTTCCGCATAGATATATGAAATACGTTGTGCACGCCTGAGAGTGGTGTGGGCAAAGCAAGGCGGTATGCTACCGCACTCACTCGTTCTAGTATCTAGAATGGGCTAACGAATCTCGACGTGAGCTTCCCCTTCTTTCCAAACCGAAGGACTCCCTTCATGGGGGAAACTTTCAGAAACACGTGGTCCCCAACCTCGAACTTTAGCGGTCACCGCCTCGTATCGGCGTAGCTCTTCTGCCTGCTCTGTGCTGCAAGAAGTCGACGCCTGATAATGTCGATATTCTCTGAGGTCGCCTATACTAACTCTTGCCCAATCAGACTCCGCTCGCCAACCTCTGCCCAGCAATGCGATGCTTGACAGGGGCGTCCATACAAGGCCTCATAAGGAGCTATGCTAATAATCACCTGAAAGCTGTTGTTGTAGTCGAACTAAGCATAAGGAAGACAGTTATCCCAACTGTCCTTGAAATCAAGCACACAAGCTCGCAGCATATCTTCCAATACCTGATTTACTCGTTCCATCTGCCCGTCAGTCTATGGGTGGAACGCGGTACTGAACTTCAGTTTCACACCCATTGCTTCCTAGATACGAGTCCAGAAGATAGATGTGAATCGCATGTCTCAGTCAAACATGATCTCCAAGGGAACTCCATGCAGACGTAAAATCTCCTTGATGTACAACTTGGCCAACTCATCTACAGAGTTCGAGACTTTAATCGAGAGGAAGTAGGCCGATTTCATCAACCAGTCCACAATCACCCAAATAGAGTCATACCCCTTCCTCATCTTCGGCAGCCCCAAAATGAAATCCATAGAGATGAAATCCCACTTCCATTCAGCTATGGGCGTTGGCTGAAGTAGTCCAGGAGGTCGGCGATGTTCCACCTTGACCTACCGGCACATGAGACAACAAGATACGTAATCTGCTATGTGGGCCTTCATATTGTCTCACCAATATGACCTCATCATGTCTCGATACATCTTCATGCTACCAGGATGCATTGCAAGCTTCGAACTGTGGGCAGCCTCGAGAACCTCCCATCTCAGGTCATGAAGGTTTGGGACGCATAGGCGACCACGGTAACGTTAACCCCCATCCGTAACAACTCTCCACTCAGAGTCTGCATCAGCAGTAGCTCGTTCCCTCAACCCTAGCAACCCTTCATCTTCCTTCTGAGCTACAATGATCCTATCATCAATAAGTGGCCGCACCTGAACGTGTACGATGCTCTCATACGGCTCCTCTACCGTGAGCTTTTGCTCAAAATCTCACACGAACTCTACCATACCCCATTTTGCCATCATCAGCGGAGCCACAAATTCTATCGTCTTCTTGCGGCTTAACACATCTTCCACAAGGTTGGCCTTACCAGGATGGTAGGAGACCTCGAACTTGAAGTCCTTTAAGGTTTCTATCCACCGCCGCTGCCTCATATTCAAGTCTCTCTACGTGAATAGGTAGCGAAGGCTCTTGTGATAGCAAAAGAGCTCGAACTCTTCTCTATAGAGGTAATGTCTTCAGAGCTTCAGTGCAAAGATGACAGCTGCTAATTCCAGGTCGTGCGCAGGGTAATTCTCCTCATGTTTCCTTAACTGTCGCGACGCACAGGCAATCACCCTGTCCTTCTACATAAGGACACTACCTAGACCAACGCGAGATGCGTCGGTGTATATGGTATACCTAACCCCTTGTTCTGGCAATACTAGCACAGGGGCGGACGTCAACTTGTCCTTCAGCTCCTGAAAAGCTGCTTCTACCTTCTCATTCCAGGCGAACTTGAGATCCTTCCGAGTCAACTGAGATAAGGGCCTGACTATCTTGCAGAAGTCCTGAATGAATCACCGATAATAACCTGCCAGACCCAGAAAACTCCTCACCTCGGTAACCGAACCAGGCTGCTCCCAGTCCTAAACTGCGGCTACCTTAGCAAGGTCCATAACTATCCCTTCCTTGGACACCACATGTCCCAGGAACTTGACTTCTTCTTTCCAGAAGTCACACTTCTTGTACTGTGCAAACAACTGGTTCTTCCTAAGAGTATCCAAGACTACTCGCAGGTGTTCCTCGTGCTCTTCCCGACTCTTAGAGTATATCAGGATGTCATCAATAAACATGATGACGAATTGGAAAAGGAACGGCTGAAACACCCTATTCATCAAGTCCATGAACACTGCCGGTGCGTTCGTAAGGCCGAACGACATAACGAGAAACTCATAGTGCCCAAAACTGGTCCTAAAAGCCGTCTTCTGCACGTCCTCATCCCTGACGCACAACTGGTGATACCCCTGACTGTAAATCAATCTTCGAAAAATACCGTGCCCCCTTCAACTGATCAAACAGATCATCTATCCTGGGCAAAGGATATTTGTTCTTCATCGTCACCTGGTTTAGCCTGCGATAATCAATACATAATCATAGTGAATCGTCTTTCTTCTTCACGAACAACACAGACACTCCCTAAGGGGACACATTCGGTCGTATGAAGCTCGCATCCAACAACCTGTCAATCTGTCTACTCAGTTCCTCCATCTCACATGGAGGCATGCGATACGTCAGTAGCAAAATGGGTGTCGCACAGGGCGCTAGGTCAATAGTAAAGTCGATCTCACACCGAGGGGGTAGTCCAAGTATCGCCCTGAACATGTCCATGAAATCCTGCGCCACTAGCGTGTTCCCCAACGCCAGGTCCTCAACATGCTCTAACAAGGCAGTGTAACAACTAACTCGACAAGGTCAACTGACCTGAACTGAAAAAGTAAAGACCGTGCCCTCAGGTCCGTAGGCTGTCACAACCCTGGTCTTCCAATCTATCTCTTCCCTCCTCTAGGTGAGCCAATCCATACCAAAGATAACGTCGTAGTGCCATAGTGGGGCGACAATCAGGTCAATGAGCACCATCCTGCTACCCAAATCTACTGAGCAAGCCCACAAATCTACTGAGTAAGCCTCACTCCCTTCGTAGGAGCAGTATTCAACGCTAGTCACTTGACTGCCGCACATGAAATGATGGAAATAGTGGACCCAGTGTCCATCAATAAGAAAACTGGAGTACCTTGGATCTGTGTCGTGACTTCAAAAGCCATCGGTGTTATGTCTACCTCAGGCGCTTCAACTGCAAGCGCGTGTACCCGAGCTTGCTGAGAACGGTTGGGCTGAGGTACCATAGGCCATTGAGGCGGCCTAAAACGAGGTGCCGACGGTCGAAAGGAGGGGTGTGCTGGTGTCGTACGTAGAGGTGGAGCTGTGATAACATGTGGGTGCTGGCGATTGATCCTCTGAGGCGGCGAGAAGCCGTTTTCCCTCATCTTGGTAAAGCAATAAGTATCTACATGGCCCGCATGCTTACAGTATGTGCACCACACATCTGGTCACCTCATAGGGGCTGGTGGAGCAGCGATCCTGGGAGGCGAGTCTGTGCGGGGCCTCTTGCCGAGGAACGGCCGACTTAGTAGATGTGGTCGAGGCCTCTGACCCATGGGTGCACGCGTGCGAGATAAATGATCCCCATCCTGCTCCGCTCACAAAGACATGTTTACTAGCTCAGGATAAGTGGGTATGCTAGCACAACACATCTCCGAGCGAATCTCAGGTCGCAGACCCTCAGTGAAGCGCCGCATCCTCATCGACTGATCGACAAGAATCAAAGGAACATATCGGCCCAGCTCCGTGAACATGTTCTCATATTCTTTCACTGTCATCCCTCCCTGTCGAAGGTGAAGGAACTCGCTCTCCTTCTCATGGCGATACGTGAGGGGACAGTACTTCTCATGGAAGCAGATCTCGAAGGCCGCCCACGTCCACACGTAACCGACATCAACAGTGCGGAGAACGATGTCCCACCATAAGCTGGCCTTCTTCTCAAACATGAAGGTGAATAGCTCAACCTGCTCTGCCTAAGTACAGTGCAGCGGCTTCAGCATCTTAGAGATGTGGTCAAGCCAATACTCGGCCTCCTCGGGTCGGTGAGTACCCGGAAAAGTAGGAGGCTGCAAGCACTGGAATCGATCGAAATGACCGCTGCACCAGCATTCCCAGCAGGGGGCACAAATGGAGCAGGTGAAGCCACACCCATGCTCTGAGCAAAGACCCCAGCGATAGTAGACAAAAACTGTTGTTGTTGTTGTTTTTATATCTGTTGCTGCTGCATCAAAGCATCATCTACTCCAACCTATCAGTAGGAGGAGCTGCCTGAGGCATAAGAGGTGTCGAGGTAGACACACGATTCTGCTCAAGGAACCAGTGGAGTAATAGGTGGTGCTACAGGTGTCGGCCTAGGAGTGGGGCCCGAGGCCGGCTGAGAGTCCGGCATGGTCTTGTGAATCGGACCCAAGCTAGGGCCCGTACGGTTATCGCTTAGGGGAGAGGCCCCCGTCAAACGATTCACCCAATGAAAGTCGTGTCGTACTCCATGTGCTCTTAGGCGGCATTCCCTATATACAACATAGGGTGCAACCTACATCAAAGTTAGCATAAGTACCAATGCACATCCACACATTACTCACATTTCAAACGATACACATACATCTTACAACAATAGGGAAATTCTATGCATTCAGCTAAGAAAAATTGTCACAATACATGAGAGATACAGTCTTCCATGAATGAAGACTGGAGCTGCATGTGAGCTAATTTCGACAAACCTTAAACACTAAAACGCACAACCAACTCTTCATACAACTATGCCTATCAAGGCTAAAACACGGAAATAAGAACGCAAGCAGGAAAGCAACTAAAAGACGACTATATGCACGTCTAGTCGTCAGAATCTAGCGATGGTGAAGGGGAACCCTTATCCTACATGCAGCACAGGATAGCCTTCAAGGTGCGAGACACCTTCTTAAATTTCTATTTCATGAAGGCCTTGTTCTCTTCAAGCTCTCGCTTTACATTAGCTCGGGTCTCACTGACCTCTTATCGTAGGGCAGCCTAACCCTCCTCAAGTCGAGCCAAGCGGCTTTCCATAGCAGCTTGATCATTGACACGCTCCTGTGTAGCAGGAGGAGAGCCCTCATCAGTACCTAGGGTCTCCTCTTCATCCTCATCCTGCCCTTCCCCTTCTTCGTCTTCTTCCTCAAACTCATCACTTTCTTCACCCCCTTCTTCTGACTCATCTCTGCCTTCTTCCTCACTCTCTTCCTCTATATCGATACTCTCCTCCCCATCACTATCTGACTCCTCCCCATGCTCGTCAAGTCGGGCTTGACGTTGACGAGGGCTGATCCCCATGTTGTTAAGCGTAGCATCATTTATGAAGCGAATCGGCGCAACATCATCCATGTTAAGTCTATAGCCGAACTCTCGAGAAATCTTGCATATCAGTCGGCCAAATGGAAGTGAGACGTCATTCCTAACAGAGCGTAAAATATGGATTATCTGTAGTAGGGCGAACATAGGCAGACACAGCTTGTCCCCTTGCCCAACTCTGTACAGGAAGTCTACCATCAAATGAGTACATTCAGTACGGTTGCCCCACCGTGGGTACACATTATATGTGAAAATGTAGTGAAGCAAGCGGAAATCATCCATCAATTTCGTTGATGGGAGGCAATTGTCTCGCTTCTAGGGAACCAGTTGGCCGTAAAGGTATCGCATACGGCAATCCCTTTCTCGCACACTCTTGAAATAATTCTCACTGTCGTGTACCTCGCCACATGAAATTCCCATAATCCGAGATATCAGACGGACGTCTACAACCGCTTCCCGCCTTGCCACGGTGATCATGAATTCTAGAGGCTCTAGCGATGGGTCGTATATGCAGGCGTAGATGGCACGAACAGTATTCTCACATGCGTGAGACTTGCCCTCGAACATGGGACCCCACCCAGCATCCACTAGGAGGTCCATTATAGGATGTCGCCCAAACAACCTCTCGTCTACATGGGCTTCAAGTACAACCCTACGATCGCCAAACCGACCGTGCTCGATGCCCACCGGTAACGCTCTTTTAATTGGAATTCGGAGATTTAGATCCCACTTCGACCTATGCTCTTGGGCGACGCTTGTGCTAGCCCCGACTCCCAGCTTCTTCCTCGTACGGTAGGGCGGCTAGGCCTGGCTTCATCTGTGGGAGCCCTCTTCTTCCCCATGAGGGAAAGAAGCGTGAAAAGCAAAAAGATGGCCGCCACAAGCTCAAAAAGAGCCATGGAAGGGAAATAAAATGGAAGGATAGAATGGGTTGTTGAACTTTGAAATTTTTGAGACACAAAATAGGGTTTATGTGCTCAAATGGAAAGGAAATGTGGGAGAGGGGAGATGGGTTTGAGGGATAAGGTGGAGAATGGGTATATGGTGAAGAAGATGAAGGAGATGTGTGAATGGAGGGAGGATTTGAGAGAGAAAAATGAAATTTTTTGGAAGTTTGGAAAGCTTGGAGCTAGGTGGGGGGTGAAATGGAGCAAAAAGGGATAGGGGGTCCCCACGTGATTTGGTGGACCCCACAGGTGTTTACATGGGCCTACTCGATAGGCCCGGCCGAGCTTGACCATGGTGCGCCGCGGTAAGGCGGTGGCCACCCCACTCCCGGGGTACCAATGATGTAGGAGGTCCACTTTGGAGGGCCCCGATTTGCCCCGTTGTGGCCCCTGACTCCGTTCAAGTCAGTTCGGGCTCCATCTCACGTATATTCACGCCTATCGGGTTGTTTGGATGTGGAATGGGTTGAATTTTGGTCTAAACCCGTTGATTGACGGTCCAGGAGGGTGGTGGGATCATTTCATATGATCATAGAGTCCTATCGGTCCTATTTATACGGCCGATTTCGGTCTATTTCATCGACGGGCGAAACTCAGAATCCTAGGACTGTTTCTACATTCATCGCACCCTCCTAAGTCAAAGTACGTCAGTGTGCATCATGTGACCATAACCCAAGTCCATTTTAATCCAAATCATGCTCTGATACCAACTTGTAACGCCTTGAAAATCGGAGGTCGAGCAGGTACCTAACTCCCGAGTTCCAAAACATACTTATGCAACATAATTAATGATGATTGAATGTTGGCCCAATGTATTGTTCACCATGTATGGACGTTATTGCTTGAATATAAGGTACCAAACTCTCCAGTAAAAAGCCCGTATAACCTTGGTACCTAGATCCGCTAAGACTCATGAGCCGGGCATGGTGGTATGGGACATTGTGGTCGAGCTGTCTGCCTACGCTGGGGTGACGAGCCTCCCCGTAGTGTCCAATGAGCAAACTAACTCGTGATCCGAATACGGTGGTATGGGACACCGTATTCATGCTGTCGGCTTATGATTAGGTGACGAGCCATTCGTAGTGACCTCGAGCATACTCTAAGACTGCGCTGAGGTGACGAGCCTTTCCATAGCAATTAGAGCATAAGCTGGCCTACATTGAGGTAACGAGCCTCTTTGTAGCGACCTGGAACTGCATATCGTATGAGACTAGCTAGGACTGACGACCCTAGATAGATCATTGTTTGAGAATGATATAAGGGAGGTACCTTAGTTCCCCAATCCTGCTGTATGAAAAGGACTAATAAGAACTCGGTAATCACACTCATAACATCGCACTGCATGTGCCTTTGGCGTTGGTGTTGAGCATAGATGAAGGGGTGCATGCCGCGATCGTTAGATGAAGTTCGCAGAGGGAGTGCAGGCGAGGGCATGCATCATTAATACATCTCATCCTTGCATTAATCAGAGTACTTAGGACTGTTTGTTGTATTGCTTTATCATTACTGCTTGATTGAATTGATAACCTATTAACCTTTGCCTTATATAGCTCCATTGAGTTGATCACTCACTCCCACATTCTGGGACAGTGTTTTAAACACCAACTAGACTCTGTCTTAGCTGGAGGTGATGGCGATGCTTATGAGGCAGAGCCGGACTATTACGATGATGAGGAGTTCTCCTATATACAACTCTCTGGCAGGTCTATGTAGACCTGGAGTTGCGCTGACTGGGCTACTGGATTTTGGATAGAGAACATTACACTTTCTTATTTTGTACATTTTGGAACTAAACTTGTAATTATTTAACCTAGTGACATTTGTACTCTGAGGGCTTGCTATTACTTTTATACAGTTTATATACATATCACAGTCTTCCGCTTGCATTATTTAACTGCCTCTGGAGTATGATATGTTGTTTTGGTATAATCTCACTCATGTTTAATGCACTAATATAGACAACATTCAATCATCATTAATTATGTTGCATAAGTGATGTTTTGAAACTCGGGAGTTGGGTACCTGCTCGACCCCCGATTTTCAAGGCTCTACAACATCACAGTGAGCCCCATATGCTTGAATGTATTGTAACTTAAATCCATTTTAACCATGAAATTTGCAAGCTCTTGTTAGGCTTAGGTTTCAAAAACAGGCTAACATTTGATTAAGATGAACTACACTAAAGTAACAGTTGGGAGAAAAGCTATGCCCAATCTCCTCCACCACATTGAAAAGTAAGTTTGGCCATGGTGAAACCATGCCCTATTGTTGTCTAAATATCTTCAATTTGTATATGAAATAGGGGTCTCGATCGATCGACCAGACTAATCGATCAATCCAGTGAACCTCAGATTATACAGACAGGTCTTTAGATAGCTTTAAACAGGCTCAGTTGATTGACATGAGAGGTTCGAGTGATCAACTATTTTCTAATAATACTTGTAAACTCTCTGAACCATTTTGAGCATGTTCTAGCAACCAAACAAGTAGCTGCCCATCAATCGATGGTTCCTTGATTGATGTCCATTGACCACATACGCAGTTTTGCGTAATTATGTTGCAGATTGTTTACTATTCCTAGTATTATGCTATAAATATTGGTGTAATACGAGATTAGGATATGACTAAGATAGCTTAAATATTTCTAAGAGTGTTTTGAAGGAAGGCTAGGGCTTTCTGAAGGGTTTTGCATTTGTAAGTTCATCTAATCTCTTCTAATTAATTCGTTCTTCATAGTGGATTTGCTTGCCACTTTGTGCTGTGGTTTTTTTCCACAAGGGATTTTCACATAAAATCATGTGTTCCTGTGCATGCTTTATTGTGTTTATCTTTTACTCGTTTGATTCGAATTTAGGGTTTGCTTCCTCGGTCCTCCAACAAGTGGTATCAGAGTTATACGTTAGGATTTGAGTTTGAATCTAAAACATGTAGATGAAAGGATTGAACATTAAGTATGAAATTGAAAAGTTCACCAATAAAAATAACATTGAACTATGGAAGGTGAAGAAGATGCGCCTTCTAGTTCGGCAAGGATTGCAACAGGAAATACTCCTTGATGTAGCCACTACAAGAAATAGGGTTTTTAGCGGCGAAATTTTTTTCGTCGCTAAAAGTCACTTTTCGCGACGAATTTTTTTGTCGCGAAAAGTTCACTTTTAGCAACAAAAATTTTCGCTGCTAAAACTCGTGCATTAGACTTTTAGTGACGAAACTTGTCGTTGCTAAAGGCTCCAAACATTTTTTAACTGCCGTTGAATAAATTACTTTTAGCTGCGAAAAGTTTTGTAGCTAAAACTCCTGTATGAGACTTTTAGCGATAAAAATTTTCATCGCTAAATGCTCCAAACATTTTTTCTCTCATTTCCAATAAGTTACATTTAGCTGCGAAAATTTTCGCAGCTAAAAATCCTGTATGAGACTTTTAACGACGAAAATGTTCCGAGTATTCGCCGCTAAAGACTCGGAACATTTTCTTAAACTTTTAGCGGTGAAAATGAGCGGCGAAACTGTTTGTCGCTAAAAAATACATTATACATGACAGTTTCGCTGCTAAAAATTTTCAACTTTCAGCGCTGAATGTGTACAAAAAAATCCTTCTGTTTTTAGCAGCGAAAATTTTCACTGCTAAAACTAAACTAACATATCTTTTAGCGATGAAAATTTTCGTTACCAAAAGTTTCTTTTTTGAAAAAAATATTCCAGCTCAAAATCCGTACAAAATTCCTGATATACACCTGTTAACAATATATTCCATCATATTCATCCTGATATACACATTTCATCATATTCACATTCACGTCCATCTAAACCCAAACTACATAAACTTTTAGCGACGAAAGTGTTCGTCGCTAAAAAATATTATACAAGACTTTTAGCAGTGAAACATTTCGTTGCTAAAAATTTTCACCTTTTAGCCCTAAAATTGTACAAAAAAGCCTCTGTTTTTAGCAGCGAAACTTTTCGCTGCTAAAAATAAACTAACATATCTTTTAGCGATGAAACTTTTCGTCGCCAAAAGTTTCTTTTAAAAAAAAAATATTCCAGCTTAAAATCCATACAAAATTCCTGATATACACCTGTTAACAATATATTTCATCATATTCACATTCACATCGATCTAAACCCAAACTATATAAGCTTTTAGCAGCGAAAATGTTCGTCGCTAAAAAAATACTATACAAGATTTTTAGCAGCGAAAATTTTCGCTGCTAAAAATAAACTAACATATCTTTTAACGACGAAGCTTTTCGTCGCCAAAAGTTTCTTTTTAAAAAAAAAAATATTCCAACTCAAAATCCATACAAAATTCCTGATATACACCTGTTAACAATATATTCCATCATATTCATCCTGATATACACGTTTTATCATATTCATATTCACATCCATCTAAACCCAAACTACATTCATCCAAACACAAACAATCTTATCTGCATCACATTCATTCGCGCATAAATACATATAAACTTAACATCATAAATAAATAAACAAAAAATTACAAAGATGAAGGCAGAGGTGGTGGGGCATCGGTGGGTAAGCGTGCAGCGAAAGCCTGAAACATCTCCGTCATCCATTGCTCATGCTCCACCAGCATCTCCATCATCCTCCTCTCCTGCTCCTCCCCCTGCCTCACCAACTCCTCCATCCTCCTCTGCCTCGCTAGCTAATCCTCTATCCTCCTCTCCTGCTCCTCCCTCTGCCTCTCCTGCTCCTCCCTCTGCCTCGCCAGCTCCTCCAGGTTTAGGTTTAGGTTCAGGTTATAAGTATAGGTTTTGGGATTTGAGAATAGATTTAGGGTTTAGGGTTTAGGGCTTAGGAAATTAGGTTTAGGTTCGGGATCGGGTTTAGGTTTGGGTTTTCAAGTTTAAGCTTAAGTTAAGGTTAGGGAGTTGAGATTAGGATTAGGTGTAGGTTTAGGTTTAAGGATTTGAGAATACATTTAGGTTTTAGGTTTAGGTTTAGGTTATAGGTTATAGGTTAAGGTTTAGGTTTTAGGTTTATGTTACCTTTAGGTTATAGGTTATAAGTTTAGGTTATAGGTAATAGGTTTTAGTTTAGGTTAAGGTTATAAGTTTAGGTTAAGGTTTAGGTTTAGTTTTAGGTTAAGGTTTAGGTTTAGGTTATAAGCTATGGGTTTAGGGAATTGAGAATTGGTTAAGGTTTAGGTTTAGGGAATCGGGTTCGGGTTCTGGATCGGAGTTTAGGCTTTGGTTTTCATGTTTAGGTTTAGGTTAGGGAGTTGAGATTGGGATTAGGTGTAGGTTTAGGTTTAGGGATTTAAGAATAGGTTAATGTTTAGGTATAGGTTTAGGTTTAGGTTTTAGCTTATAGGTTTAGGTTATAGGTTTAGGTTTTGGTTTTAGGTTTAGGTTAAGGTTATAAGTTTAGGTTATAGGTTATAGGTTATAGGTTAAGGTTTTGGTTTTAGGTTTAGGTTAAGGTTATAAGTTTAGGTTATAGGTTATAGGTTATAGGTTAAGGTATAGGTTATAAGTTTTGTTTAGGTTGAGGTTATAGGTTTTGGTTTAGGTTTAGGTTTAGGTTTAGGTTTTAGTTTATAGGTTTAGGTTATAGGTTATAGGTTTAGGTTAAGGTTATAAGTTTAGGTTAAGGTTTAGGTTACTGAGTTTTGGTTTAGGTTAAGGTTATAGGCTTTGGTTTAGGTTAAGGTTTAGGTTTTGGGTTTATGTTAATGTTATAGGTTAAGGTTATAGGTTAAGGTTAGGTTTAGGTTTAGGTTATAGGTTATAGGTTATAGCTTTGGGAATTGAGAATAGGTTAAGGTTTAGGTTTAGGAAATCGGGTTCGGGTTCGGGATCGGGTTTAGCTTGGGTTTTCATGTTTAGGTTTAGGTTTAGTTTAGGGAGTTGAGATTAGGATTTGGTGTAGGTTTAGGTTTAGGGATTTGAGAATAGGTTAAGGTTTAGGTTTAGGAAATCGGGTTCGGGTTCGGGTTTGGGATCGGGTTTAGAAGTTTAGGTTTAGGTTTAGGTTGGGGGAGTTGAGATTGGGATTGGGATTGGGATTAGGTTTAGGTTTAGGGATTTGAGAATACATTTAGGTTTTAGGTTTAGGTTTAGGTTTTAGCTTATAGGTTTAGGTTGCGTGTTTAGGTTTTGGTTTTAGGTTTAGGGTTTTGTTATAGGTTTAGGTTATAGGTTAAGGTTATAGGTTTAGGTTCGGTTTAGGTTTAGGTTATAGCTTATAGCTTTGGGAATTGAGAATAGGTTTAGGTTTAGAAACCGGGTTCGGGTTCGGGATCGGGTTTAGGTTTGGGTTTTCAAGTTTAGGTTTAAGTTTAGATTAGGGAGTTATGATTAGGATTTGGTGTAGGTTTAGGTTTAGGGATTTGAGAATACATTTAGGTTTTACGTTTTAGGTTTAGGTTTTAGCTTATAGGTTTAGGTTATAGGTTTTGGTTTTGGTTTTAGGTTTAGGTTATAGGTTAAGGTTAGGTTTAGGTTTAGGTTATAGGTTATAGCTTTGGGAATTGAGAATAGGTTAAGGTTTAGGTTTAGAAACCGGGTTGTGTTCGGGATTGGGTTTAGGTTTGGGTTTTCAAGTTCGGGTTTAAGTTTAGGTTAGGGAGTTGAGATTAGGATTTGGTGTAGGTTTAGGTTTAGAAATCGGATTCGGGTTCTGGATCTGGGTTTAGGCTTAGGTTTTCATGTTTAGGTTTAGGTTTAGGTTAGGGAGTTGAGATTGGGATTTGGTGTAGGTTTAGGTTTAGGGATTTGAGAATAGGTTAAGGTTTAGGTTTAGGAAATCGTGTTCGGGTTTAGGTTCGGGTTTAGGCTTGGGTTTTCAAGTTTAGGTTTAGGTTTAGGTTAGGGAGTTGAGATTGGGATTAGGTGTAGGTTTAGGTTTAGGATTTGAGAATAGGTTAAGGTATATGTATAGGTTTAGGTTTAGGTTTTAGTTTATAGGTTTAGGTTTAAGTTAAGGTTATAGGTTATAGCTAGGTTATAGGTTTTTGTTTAGGTTAAGGTTATAGGTTTAGGTTTAGGTTTTAGTTTATAGGTTTAGGTTATAGGTTTAAGTTTTGGTTTTAGGTTTAGGTTAAGGTTATAAGTTTAGGTTAAGGTTTAGGTTATAGGTTTTGGTTTAGGTTAAGGTTATAGGTTTTGGTTTAGGTTAAGGTTTAGGTTTTGGGTTTATGTTAAGCTTATAGGTTAAGGTTATAGGTTTAGGTTTAGGTTATAGGTTATAACTTTGGGAATTGAGAACGAGTTAAGGTTTAGCTTTTGGAAATCGAGTTCGTGTTCGGGATTGGGTTTAGGCTTGGGTTTTCAAGTTTAGGTTAGGGAGATGAGATTGGGATTAGGTGTAGGTTTAGGTTTAGGGATTTGAGAATACATTTAGGTTTTAGGTTTTACGTTTAGGTTTAGGTTTAGGTTTAGGTTTTAGCTTATAGGTTTAGGTTATAGGTTTAGGTTTTGGTTTTAGCTTTAGGTTAAGGTTATAAGTTTAGGTTATAGGTTAAGGTTTAGGTTATAGGTTTTGGTTTAGGTTAAGGTTATAGGTTTAGGTTTATATTTAGGTTTTAGTTTATAGGTTTAGGTTATAGGTTTAGGTTTTGGTTTTAGGTTTAGGTTATAGGTTATAGGTTAAGGTTTAGGTTATAGGTTTTGGTTTAGGTTAAGGTTATAGGTTTTGGTTTAGGTTAAGGTTTGGTTTTGGTTATAGGTTTAGGTTTTGGTTTAGGTTAGGTTAAGGTTATAGGTTTAGGTTATAGGTTAAGGTTATAGGTTTAGGTTTAGGTTATAGGTTATAGGTTTAAGTTTAGAAATCGGGTTCGGGTTCTGGGATCGGGTTTAAGTTTGGGTTTTCAAGTTTAGGTTTAGGTTTAGGTTAGGGAGTTGAGATTAGGATTTGGTATAGGTTTAGGTTTAGGGATTTGAGAATAGGATAAGGTTTAGGTTTAGGAAATACGTTTCGGGTTCCTGGGTTTAGGCTTCGGTTTTCAAGTTTAGGTTTAGGCTTAGGTTAGGGAGTTGAGATTGGGATTAGGTGTAGGTTTAGGTTTAGGAATTTGAGAATACATTTAGGTTTTAGGTTTAGGTTTAGGTTTAGGTTTTAGCTTATAGGTTTTGGTTTTAGGTTTAGGTTAAGGTTATAGGTTATGGGTTAAGATTTAGGTTATAAGTTTTAGTTTAGGTTAAGGTTATAGGTTTTGGTTTAGGTTATAGGTTTTGATTTATGTTTAGAAAGTCGGTTTCGGGTTTGGGATCGGATTTAGGCTTCGGTTTTCAAGTTTAGGTTATCTGTTTCGGGTTCGGGATCGGCTTTAGGCTTCGGTTTTCAAGTTTAGGTTTAGGTTTATGTAACATCCTGAATTTTTGCCAACCTGGAATTAGACGTTCTTAGGCAATGGGTCTATCCTAATACCTGATTAACTTCTCAAACGCTCAATTCAAAGTCTCAAATCCCTTTTCAAACCGTTTTCTTCAAATTCTCACAATTCCTTCAAAATCTCACCTTTCACTATCTTATCTTTCAAACGTGTCTGAGTGCTTTCATATTAGACACAAATCTTAGAGTTTAGGTAGATTGTAATGACTCAGAAAATCCCGTATAAAGACCCGAGTACCACGTCGAGCAGAAATCACTCAGGACTAAATCCTTTAGAAATTAGGCGAGAATTAACTAGTGTTAAACTAGAGTGCCTGTGAAATTAGCACCAATCACTTTAAATGTGATCTGCAAGACCCAAAACTTGTAAAATCCTTGATGCTACATTACCCTAAAATCTAGGATCAATCTCATTACCCGGCTGCTCTCGGGAGCATCTCGAAACTCTGTATCAGATCTGGACCGCACGTCGGAAGTCTGATTAATATGAAGTTAAGGAATTAGGACCGCCTTGCTGGGCTTGACAACTACCCCAGAAATCAAATCCAGATAGTATCCCAGTGCAATTCGCTTGAGCCCGGAGTGAAGAGTGTGAGGAAGGTGAAAATAATTAAAAATAAAATACAAATTTAAGTAATCTGAGACTTGTCACTTGCATGCCAAATATAAGCAATCAGACTGTCGGAATCTGACCTAAATACACCCTCGGATCAGAAAAAATTTCATACACATGACAGTGTACTTGTGGCCCTGATCGAGTCTCAGTGACCGTTGAACTGAAACTAGTCCGCCACGGGTAATCTGTAAATCCGATCGGACCAAAAACGTAACTCGACCTAGATCCAATGTCTGTGAGCTTAAGTCCGACCTTTGGCTCAAGGGGGGCTTCCAGAAGTGCTCCGTTGAGATGGAACTGTCCGTATTTGGACATAACCTAAGTATACCTTGACCCTGAGTCTATTTTGGAGAGTTTTAGGCCTATATAAGGACCTTAAACCCTCACTCTCTCATCCCATACGAATTTGAGAAAAACCTAGGAGAGAGGAGAGAGAAAAGAGAGAGAAAGTGAGAGAGTTGTGGGAGGATTCTTCCTATCCTTTTTCCCTGCCGCTACACAAGCTTCACCACTCACTTCTCATCGCTTTTTCGGCGATTTTCAGCTTCGTTTCTAGGTAAGAAACCCTAACCCTAATCTGTTTTGGGGTTTTGATAGTTGTAAGTTATGAAATAACTAACCTAAAGTATGTCGTAGGTTGCCAAATTACTGTACACGAAGACTTAGCAAATCTATCAAGTTCGTTACAATTCTACGACAGAAGGTGCGAACTTTAGACGTATAGGTTATGGTTTTCAACACTTTCAATGCAGATAATGATAGATTCATGATTTGCATGCTATTGCACATGTACAAAATGCTGTTTATTTTCCGTTTCGGTTAAATACGAAGAATATGGAATTTTGTGTATTCTAGGTATTTGTAGAAAATACCGTATCCGTATAAATTTTATTGATATGATTGCCATGAGTATTTGTCGTATATATGTGCTAGTTATGGGTGTATGATCTGTTTGGCGAAAGGATTCGCCCTAATACACATTTTGGCCAACATAACTTATGTAGGATAAAGTGTGTATTCTAAGTGTTTGTTGAAATGACTAAGTAAATATGGATTTATGATTTATACCTTTCATATGTATTGAATGTAAGAACATGATTGTTGTGTATGAGACAACTCTTCGATATAAGGATTTGTCATATTCTATGTTGAAATTAACATACGTCATGTATGTTGGAGCGGTGTAGCTTAAGTATTTGATAAAATGCCTATGTGAGAAATTGTGTGACGAACTACATTTAATACTAGTGTTGAGATAGGCTTCTCAACAATCTGAATGATGTTTATGATTTCCATCATGTATGTTGATAGCATGATGTCTGTTTTATTTATGAAATGTATATGTGAGGATTTTTGTTTAAGTTGTATGATTCCGTGAAGGGTGATGGGGGAGTGGTGTAACGATTCCGTGCTACAGCCCTGGCAGCCCTGAGTGGATAATATAAGACTTTACTTGTATGATTTGAATCTTGATCCATTATTGCTTTAACTATCTATAATTGGATGTGATTGGGGCTATGTTATAGTCTAGGAAATCGGTAACAAATTTGAGCTCGTGGTTGGCCTCTATTCGTCACGCAAGACGTGTTTGACAAACCCGAGTCGTGCATTACTTTTCGGCAGTGGTTAGGCCACACGAAGTGCTTATGCACTTCATGTTGTACAACTTAATGGGCGCTCGTGTTAGTCGAGCTAGTCAAGTAACCCGATCTGTCTAATGTATGTTCACCATGTTTGGACACTACTACTTGAACCTAGGGTACCAAACTTACCAGTGAAATCCCGTTAACCATGGTACCTCGATCCGCTAAGACTCATGAGCTGGGCATGGTGGTATGGGACACCGTGGTCGAGCAGTCGGCCTATGCTGGGGTTTCTTGGTGTTGCGAGTGCGTCAGCCTGAGCCTCCCCGTAGTGTCCATTGAGCAACCAAACTCGTGAGCCGATTATGGTGGTATGGGACACTATATTCGTGCTGTTGGCCTACATTGATAAGGTGATGGGGGAGTGGTGCAACGATTGCGAGTAACAGCCTTGACAGCCCTTTGTAGTGACCTCGAGCATACCCTGAATTTGCGGAGAGGCGACGAGCTTTTCTGCGGTGAATAGAGTATGAACTAGGCCTGTATCAATTTAGTGATGAACCGTTAAAAAGGTAATGGGGGAGTGGTGTAACGATTGCGTGTAACAGCCCTGACAGCCTTTGCAGCGCCCTAGAACCACACTATCGTATGAGATTATCTAGGTTTGACGACCCTAGAATGGATCATGTTTGGAAATGATACAAGGGAGGTACCTTAGTTTCTCAATCCTATTGTTTGAAATGCACTAATAATAACTCGGTAATCATGTTCATATCGCACTACATGTGCCTGGAAGATGTGGAGCACTGGGGGAAGAAAGCATGTCGTGGACGTAAGATGGTGTCGCATGAGGGAGTATGTCGGTGAGGGCATGCATCATGACTGCATTTTATACTTGCATTAACAAGAGTAGTTAGGATTGTTTGATTATACTGCTCTATCATTACTGCTTGACTGAATTGATAACATATTAACCTATGCTTTATTGTTCCACTGAGTTGATCACTAACTCCCACGTTACGGGACGGTATTTTAAAACACCCACCAGACCCTGCCTTGTTGCAGGTGATGACGCAACTCAGGAGGCTGAGCCTGATGACTACGATGATCAGGATGAGCTCTCCTACATACAGTTTTTCTGACGGCTTTGCTTAGGCTGCCTGAATCAACAGGATTACAGGGTTTATCATTCTAGTTGTACTCTTACTTTTGGCATTTTGATTTCAAAACAAATATAGGTATATGGTGACTCAGTTGGTGTTCATACTCTTGAGATCGATATTATTTTGTTTTACATACATCTATATACACATTTCAGTCTTCCGCTCCCATTTTATACATGGATCCGGAGTATGAATTACTGTTTTGGTATAATCTCACTCATGTTTATTGCACTAACACAGATAACATTTAATCATCATTATCTATGTTGCATAAGTGATGTTCTGGACCTCGGGAGCTGAGCTTCTGCTCGACCCCCGATTTTCGGGATGTTACAGTTTAGGTTAGGGAGTTTAGATTAGGATTAGGTGTAGGTTTAGGTTTAGGGATTTGAGAATACATTTAGGTTTTAGGTTTAGGTTTAGGTTTAGGTTTTGGTTTTGGTTTTAGCTTTAGGTTAAGGTTATAGGTTAGGTTTTGGTTTAAGTTATAGGTTTTGGTTTAGGTTTAGGTTTATAGGTTTAGGTTTAGGTTTAGGTTTGGGTTTATAGGTTTAGGTTTAGGTTTAGGTTTAGGTTTATAGGTTTAGGTTATAGGTTTAGGTTTTGGTTTTAGGTTTTGGTTAAGGTTATAAGTTTAGGTTATATGTTATAGGTTAAGGTTTAGGTTATAGGTTTTGGTTTAGGTTAAGGTTATAGGTTTTGATTTAGGTTAAGGTTTAGGTTTTACGTTTAGGTTATAGGTTAAGGTTATAGGTTTAGGTTAGGTTTAGGTTTAGGTTATAAGTCATAGGTTATAGCTTTGGGAATTGAGAATAGGTTAAGGTTTAGGTTTCGGAAATCGGGTTCGGGTTCGGATCGGGTTTAGGTTTTGGTTCGGGATTGGGTTTAGGTTCGGGTTCTGGGTCGGGTTTAGGTTTGGGTTTTGGTTTAGGTTAAGGTTATAGGTTTTGGTTTAGGTTTTGGGTTTAGGTTAAGGTTATAGGTTTAGGTTAGGTTTAAGTTATAGGTTATAGGTTATAGCTTTGGGAATTGAGAATAGGTTAAGGTTTAGGTTTAGGAAATCGGGTTTCGGGTTCGGGATCGGGTTTAGGTTTTGGTTCTGGATCGGGTTTAGGTTTGGGTTTTGGTTTAGGTTAAGGTTATAGGTTTTGGTTTAGGTTAAGGTTTAGGTTTTGGGTTTAGGTTAAGGTTATAGGTTAAGGTTATAGGTTTAGGTTAGGTTTAGGTTATAGGTTATAGCTTTGGGAATTGAGAATAGGTTAAGGTTTAGGTTTAGGAAATCGGGTTCGGGTTCCTGGATCGGGTTTAGGTTTTGGTTCTGGATCGGGTTTAGGTTTGGGTTTTGGTTTAGGTTAAGGTTATAGGTTTTGGTTTAGGTTAAGGTTTAGGTTTTGGGTTTAGGTTAAGGTTATAGGTTTAGGTTATATGTTAAGGTTATAGGTTTAGGTTAGGTTTAGGTTATAGGTTATAGCTTTGGGAATTGAGAATAGGTTAAGGTTTAAGTTTAGGAAATCGGGTTTGGGTTCAGATCGTGTTTAGGTTTGGGTTTTCAAGTTTAGGGTTAGGTTTAGGTTAGGGAGTTGAGATTAGGATTTGGTGTAGGTTTAGGTTTAGGGATTTGAGAATAGGTTAAGGTTTATGTTTAGGAAATCGGGTTCGGGTTCGGGATTGGGTTTAGGCTTGGGTTTTTAAGTTTAGGTTTAGGTTTAGGTTAGGGAGTTGAGATTGTGATTAGGTGTAGGTTTAGGTTTAGGATTTAAGAATACATTTAGGTTTTAGGTTTAGGTTTAGGTTTAGGTCTTAGCTTATAGGTTTAGGTTATAGGTTTAGGTTTTGGTTTTAGGTTTAGGTTAAGGTTATAAGTTTAGGTTATAGGTTATAGTTTATAGTTTATAGGTTAAGGTTTAGGTTATAGGTTTTGGTTTAGGTTAAGGTTATAGGTTTTGGTTTAGGTTATAGGTTTTGGTTTTGGTTTAGGTTTAGGTTTAGGTTTTAGTTCATAGGTTTAGGTTATAGGTTTAGTTTTTTGTTTTAGGTTTATGTTAAGATTATAAGTTTAGTTTATAGGTTATAGGTTAAGGTTTAGGCTATAGGTTTTGGTTTAAGTCAAGGTTATAGGTTTTGGATTAGGTTAAGGTTTAGGTTTTAGGTTTAGGTTATAGGTTAAGGTCATAAGTTTAGGTTACGTTTAGGTTTAGGTCATAGGTTATAGGTTATAGCTTTGGGAATTGAGAATAGGTTAAGGTTTGGGTTTAGTAAATCGGGTTCGGGTTTGGTTTAGGTTAAGGGTGTTGTCCCTGCAAATATAGATATAAACATGGCCTGTCCAAATGGCCAGGCCCTTTCAATACTGTCCATATGAAATGGACAACTTCATCATGGTCATAATAGCGGTTCCTACCCAGAAACCCGCGCTCATTCAGATAGCTCCGACGTACATCCGGGTCTGCTCCATTAATTTCAAGCAAATACATAAACACGGTCTCTCCAAATGGTCAGGCCCTTCCAATGTTGTCCATAGGAAATGGACAGCTTCATCATGGTCATAACAGCAGTTCCCACCTTCCAGGGACCCCCGCTCATCCGGATAGCTCCGACGCACATCCGGGTCTGCTCCATTAATTTCAAGCAAACACATAAACATGGCCTGTCCAAATGGTCAGGCCCTTCCAATGCTGTCCATAGGAAATGGACAACTTCATCATGGTCGTAACAGTGGTTCCCACCTTCTAGGGACCCCCGCTCATCCGGATAGCTCTGACGCACATCCTGGTCTGCTCCATTAATTTCGAGCAAATACACAAACACGGCCTGTCTAAATGGTCAGGCCCTTCCAATGCTGTCCATAGGAAATGGACAGCTTCATCATTTGAAATAATACATCAGATTATCCACACCATCCATCCATTTGACTAAAACATTTTAGGGTGGGAGACAAAAAATGAGGCAGATCCAAAGCTCAAGTGGACCATACTAAAGGAAAGAATGGTCCTAAAATGTCCATTGTTGAAAGTTGTTTCCTTCCCTAGGCCCACATTGATGTTTATTTATCATCTAACCTATTTATAAGGTCACATAGACATGAATAAGGGAGGGAAAAGCGCAAATATCATCTTGATCCAAAACTTTTGGGGGTCCCTAAAAAAATTTTCAGTGGTAGGCATTTAATACCCATTGTTACCTATGATGGTGTGGTCCACTTGAGCTTTAGATTTCCCTCATTTTTGGGCATGCTCCCTAAAATCATTTGGTAGAATGGATGGACAATTTATAAGCCACATACATCACGGTATGATGTCTACATAACAAAAATTTATGTGAAACTTACCATGATGTCTACATAACATCTATTATGTTCATTTGTTGTGTTAGCTCATATTAAGAAGTCGACCTAGAAATTATGTAGATTGAAAATTCAAGTAAACCATGACACGAAACAATTGAAATCAGAACTATTGTGATAATTACATACTATCTAATTCATTTATAAAGTGAAACCATCAAAATGAAGAAAAATAAAAAAAAATATCATCCTATCTAAAATTTTACAAAGCTCCAAAATGGTTTGATCCTCATCGACATTGTTTCTAATACTATTGCCCACCTACTTTAATTTGGGTTTACTTGATTTTTTAATCACATTTTAACATGAACCGGCACAACAAATGGATGAAGTGAATATTAAACAAAGATCCATCTCTCTCTCTTTCATAAATATAACATCATTAACATTTAGTAGACAGTTGAAGTGTAATGTACTCAATTGTTTAAATACAGCCAATAGCTGAGTCTGCATTTGATTGGCGACATATCCATATCAAGTCTTGCAATTTAGATGGGTTACTTTTAGTTAGTATATACTATATATACATGTTGAACTGACTATGTATAAATCATCATATACTACTAAAGTATCAAATAACTCCCTCTTCTTCTTATCTTTATGCAAACCCCAACCAAAACCTACCCAAATTGAAGTGGATCTAATGCCCAAATCCAAAAGGACCAAATTTGGGTCTGCTACCTTAGTACATGGGCCCGACTACAACCTCCTAGGTGGGTCTGGTATGGTTACACTAGGACTTGAATGTTACTTGGACCTCTGAAGTTCATTTTCCATTCTTTAATTGCTCATCAGTTACTTGGCATCAATTATTTAAGATTATTTTCACATGCAACTTCATCATTAGCTCACAGGTATCACTCAATCACATTGTTTACAAAAATTATAAGAAAAAAGTAAAAATATTCCCAAGCTACAATTCACCAGTGTGCTGAAATGCATCCACCATATATGGGGTGTACATGACTCCACTTGGGTCACACTTTCAAACTAACACAAATAAGTGATGGATCTTGTTGGATGGTTCTGATCAGCCCACAATCTCAATCTTTGATATTTGAGAGTAGATAAATGTAAAAGCTTCCAAAGTAAGTGATTAGATTTGCAGACTTCAATCTTACCACACAAGTTGGATAGTATTGTACCATCTAATAATGAGTTTGTACGTATAATATCAATGCATCCAATCCAATCATCCATCCATGCATATGTACATGTCTAACCATCCAACCATCCATCCATGTAAATCAGAAATCCCTAATTCTGGTTGGATCCTCAGATCCCCAAAATCCTAAAATCCCCAAATCCCTAATTTGTAAAATCAGAAAAACCCTAATTTGGGGTCCACATTCAAATTTGTAAGCCCCAAGATCCCTAATTTGTAAAATCAGAAATCCCTAATTTGTAAAATCAGAAATCCCTAATTCTGGTTGGATCCTCAAATCCCCAAAATCCTCAAATCCCTAATTTGTAAAATCAGAAAAACCCCAATTTGGGGTCCACATTCAAATCTGTAAGCCCTAAAATCCCCAAATCCCAAAATGAGGGTCCACATCAAATCAAAAATCCATAAATTACTAAATCCCCAAATTCCTAAATCGGCACTGAGAGAGAGAGAGAGAGATACCTCACGTTCGACAAATCCCTGTCAACCGAGCTTCAGAGAGAGAGAGCGAGGGCGTGCGTGGGCAGGGCGTTAGTGGATCAAAGAAACACAAGAAAGGTTAGGGAGAGAGAGAGAGAGAGGGGAGAGGGGGACGCTGATTAGCTGCGACGGGTTGAGAGAGAGAGGGAGGGAGAGGATTAGGGCGAGAGAGAGGAGAGGGGAACGCAAATTAGCTACTAACGAGAGAGAGAGAGAGGATTAGGGCGAGAGAGAGAGCAGAGGTTCTCTGCTGCGCTGGACGCAGATTAGATACAGGTTGAGTTGCGAGTTGGCTACTGAAGAGACGTCACCAAATTCTGTGGGGCCTACTATGATGTATGTGTTGTATCCACACTGTCCATCAATTTTGATATATTATTTTAAGGCATGACGCAAAGAATGAGGCAGATAAAAACATGTAGTGGACCTCACCACAGAAAACACTGGGGAGAGTGATTCCCACCATTGAAACTATCCTAAGGCCCACCATAAATTTTATTTGAAATCCAACCTGTTCAAATGTTAAAAAAGACATGAAATAAGGTAAAATACAAATATCAGCTTGATCTAAAACTTTCGTGGCCTTTAGAAGTTTTTAATGGTGGGTGTCATTGTCCCCACTATTTTCTGTGCTGGGGTCCACTGGAACTCTAGATTTAACTATGGATATTTGTAACATCCCAGATTTTTGCCAACTTGGAATTAGACATCCCTAGGCAATGGGTCGATCCTAACACCTTATTAACTTGTCAGAACTCAATCCCATAGTCTAAAATCGCTTTTGAACCCTTTTCCTTCACAAATCTCACATTTCACCACCTCGTTCTTTAAATCTTTCTAAGTACCTTTACATTAGACACTATCTTAAAGTTTAGGTGATGAAGAACAATACTTAAACTAAACATTACTACAAAGGACTAAGTACCACCTCAGACAGAAATCATATAGGACTAAATACTTTAGAAATTAGGCGAGAATTAGCTAGTGTTAAACTAGAGTACCTGTGAAATTAGCACCAATCACTTTAAATACAATCTACAAGACCCAAAACTTGTAGAATCATTGACGCTAGGTTACCCTAAAATCTAGGATCAATCTCATTACCCAGCTGCTCTTGGGAGCATCACGAAACTCCGTATCAGATCTGGACCGCACGTCGGAAGTCCGATTAACACGAAGTTAAAGAATTAGGACCGCCTTACTGGGCTTGACAACCATCTCAGAAATCAAATCCAGAGTGTCCCAGTGCTATTCGCTTGAGCCCGGAGTGAAGAGTGTGAGAAACGTGAAATTAATTAAAATTAAAGTCTCATTTTAAGTAATCTGAGACTTATCGTTTGCGGGCCAAATATAAGCAATTAGACCCATCAGAATCTGACCCAAATACACCCTTAGATCAGGAGAAATTTCATACACATGGCAGTGTACTTGTGGCCCTAATCAAGTCTCAGTGACCGTTGAACTGAAACTGGTCCGCCACGGGCGATCTGTAAATCCGATCGGACCGAAAACGTAACTCCACCTAGATCCAAGGTTGGTGAGCTTAAGTCCGACCGCACGTAGAAAAGGGGCCTCTAGAAGTACTCCGTTGAGACGGAACAGACCCACTTTGGACATAACCTAAGTATTCCTTGACCTTAAGTTCGTTTTGGTGACTTTTTAGCCTATATAAGGACCTTAAACTCTCTCATTTCCAGCCCATACGAATTCGAGAAAACCCTAGGAGAGAAAGAGAGAAAAGAGAGAGAAAGTGTGAGAGTTGTGGGAGGTTTCTTTCTACCCTTTTACTCTGCCGCTACACGTGCTTAACCACTTCCTCCTAATCGCTTTCCCGGTGATTCCGGCGTCATTTCTAGGGTTGTAAACATTGCAAATGATGAAATAGCTAATCTATCTCATTCTCTAGGTCATCAAATCATCGTAGGCGAAAGCCTAGCAAATCTATCGAGTTTACGATGCTCCTACAGCGTAAGGTGCGGACTTTAGACGTATAGGTTATGGTTTTCAACACTTTCAATGTCAGATAATGATAGATTCATGATCTGCATGCTATTGCACATGTACAAAGTGCTGTCTGTTTTCCATTTTGGTTAAATACGAAGAATATGGAATTTTGTGTATTCTAGGTATTTGTAGGAAATACCGTATCCATATAAATTTTGCTGATATGATTGTCATGAGTATTTGTCGTGTATATGTGCTAGTTATGGGTGTATGATCTGTTTGGCGAAAGGATTCGCCCTAATACACATTTTGGCCAACATAACTTATGTAGGATAAAGTGTGTAGTCTAAGTGTTTGTTGAAATGACTAAGTAAATATGGATTTATGATTTATGCCTGCCATATGTATTGAATGTAAGAACATGATTGTTGTGTATGAGGCAACTCCTCGATATAAGGATTTGTCATATTCTATGTTGAAATCAATATACGTCATGTATGTTGGAGCGGTGTAGCTTAAGTATTTGATAAAATGCCTGTGTGAGAAATTATGTGACGAACTACATTTAATAATGGTGTTGAGATA
The DNA here is from genome assembly GCA_030180095.1 of Magnolia changhungtana. NCBI lineage: Eukaryota > Viridiplantae > Streptophyta > Magnoliopsida > Magnoliales > Magnoliaceae > Magnolia > Magnolia changhungtana. The sequence continues at coordinate 154,193 of JASAUF010000046.1, read as the reverse complement.
GGCTTCTCAACAATCTGAATGATGTTTATGATTTCCACCATGTATGTTGACAACATGATGTTTGTTTTATTTATGAAATGTATATGTAAAGATTTCTGTTTAAGTTGTATGATTCCGTGAAGGGTGATGGGGGAGTGGTGTAACGATTCCGTGCAATAGCCCTGGCAGCCCTAAGTGGATAATATCAGACTTTGATTGTATGATTTGAATCTTGATCCATTACTGCTTTAACTATCTACAATTGAATGTGATTGGGGCTATGTTATAGTCCTGGCAATCGGTAATAGATTTGAGCTCGTGGTTGGCCTCTATTCACCACACAAGACGTGTTTGACGAACCCGAGTCGTGCGTTACTTGTTGGCAGTGGTTAGGCCACACGAAGTGCTTATGAACTTCATGTCGTACAACTCAACGGGCGCTCGTGCTACTCGAGCTAGTAAAGTAACACAATCTGTCTAATGTATGTTCACCATGTTTGGACGCTACTGCTTGAACCTAAGGTACTAAACTTACGAGTGCAACCCTAGTAACCATGGTGCCTCGATCCGCTAAGACTCTTGAGCCGGATATGGTGGTATGAGACACCGTGGTCGAGCTGTCGGCCTATGCTGGGGTTTCGTGGTGTTGCGAGTGTGTCAGCCCGAGCCTCCCCATAGTGTCCATTGAGCAACCAGACTCGTGAGCCGATTATGGTGGTATGAGACACTATATTCGTGAGGGAGTATGTTGGTGAGGGCATGCATCATATGCATCATGACTGCATTCCATATTTGCATTAACAAGAGTATTTAGAATTGTTTAATTGTACTGCTTTATCATTACTGCTTGACTGAATTGATAACATGTTAACCTATGCTTTATTGTTCCACTGAGTTGATCACTCACTCCCACGTTACGGGACGGTGTTCCAGACACCCACCAGACTTTTTCTGATTGCAGATGGTGACGCTACTCCTGAGGCGGAGCCGGACTTTTGTGACGACGAGGATACTTTCTTATATATGCTGTATTCTGGCGGCTTCATGTTAGCCGTGTCTTGATCGACGGGGTTACAAGGATGTTGACTAGAGGACCTTACACATTTGGTATATTTTGGACTTGCACATGTAATTATTTAACCTGATAATGTTATCACACTCTGGAGACTCACCACTGTTTATATAATTTATATATATCTATCACAGTCTTCCGCTTGCTATCTCACTTGTCTCTAGAGTATAATATGCTATTCTGGCTTAATCTCACTCATGTTTAATGCACTAATACAGACAACACTCAATCATCATTCATTATGTTGCATAAGTGATGCGTTGGAACTCGGGAGTTGAGTTTATGCTCGACCACCGATTTTCATGGCATTACAAGGTGGTATCAGAGCATGATTTTGATTAAACAGGACCTGAGTTATGTTCCCATGACATACGCTTACGCCTTTTGACATAGGAGGGTGTAAGAAAACGTAGAAACAGTCGTAGGTATCCCAGTTTCGTCCAACGGCAAATTCGCTGAAAACGAACGCCGAACTCGAGTCTGTACTCAACCCTAGTCGCACGGGTCGACCTTGAAATACTTCTAGGCCATTTATAGACAGGTCTAGATCACAATCCATCCAATCCCAGCCGTTGAAGATCGGTAAAATACCATTATGTATCAAAACATACCCAAAATGACCCGAATCGACTCGAAACGGAGTCGAGGGCCACATGACGCAATCCAGAGGGACCCAAGACAAACCCGAGGTGTCTTTGGCACCTTGGGAGAGGGGTGAACACCGCCCTATCATGGAGGCACCGCGCCGGTCCTATGGATCATGGCGGAACCGCTGGCCACCGCCGTGACCGCGGTCAGCCGGGGCCGGCCGGTCGGGCTCTTGCAGGCCGGGTCGGGCCCGACCCCTAGTTACGTGTGGGGCCCGCAAAAATGTGTGGGGGCCCCTATTTCTTATTCGATTCACCCCCTCTCTCACTTTTCACCCTTCCAAGCCTCTTTTCCGTTTCAACTTGTTGCCTTCTCTCTCAAATCTCCCTCCCAAACGCTAAATCCCCCATTTCTTGTCATAGCCCATTCATATCCATCGTTCACAGCAGTCCCTACCTCCCTACCCTCTCCATTTCTCTCATTTAGGCCCTTACATGCCCCATTTGAAGCTCAAAAACGTGTAAGCTCCCTACCCCTTCCATTTCTTCATTTCTGATATTTCTCTCCTTTCATTTGGGCCTTTACAACATCTGTTGGTCCCCAAATTCGTAGAGAACCCACATTTCCAGCCCTTTCTCTCTCTTTCCTTCATTTTCCATGGCCCTCCTTAAAGTCATTACGACCATTTTCTCCATCTCCACCATCATTTCTCTTATGGGAAGGAGAAAGAGTGTTGCAGATGAGGCCGGGCCTAGTCACCCTGCTCGTTCGAGGAGGCCGAGAGGTGCCACCACCCTGTGGCTTGTTTGTTGCTATGTTAGGATCTCTATGTTTTCATGTTGATGGTCTTGGTAGTGTAGTAATGTTTTAAATGTTTGAAGCCTTAGTTGTATTAGCTCACATGCATTCTCTATCATGATCCATGTAATACTGCACCTCGTGTGTTGTGACAAATGTTGCTGAATGAAATGCATGAGTTTCCTTTGCGTTGACATGTGAATGCTATGTGGATAGAATTGTCAAGGCAACAGTAAATGTATGTGTACGGTATGGTCCCTAGGTTGGGTGTATCCCATGGTTTCCAAACACCATGTTTGGAATGTATGCAATTAAAGGTAAAGTACGAGATTTTTCTTTCAACTTACACTTAGGAATTCATCATTATGGGAGTTGAAAATCCCATCTCACACTTTCCAACACAAGACCCATTTTCCAAAGCCCATGGAGTTGATTTTAATCCCACCCACCCTCCTACCAAACATACCACTTCTAATCCCACGGCGGGATTAGTAATACAATCCATTTAATAGGTCCCTTAGAGTTTTAGGACCTACAGTTGGTACTCGTAGATTTCAAAGGATTTAACAGTGTAAGAAATTCAATAAATTAGTAATGTGAACCCTATGACCTCCTTAGATACTACGAGCATGTGTGTAATGCTCAAGCTTGATTATATTCAAGTTCGGGCAACTTGATTTTAATCAGGCAACTTCTAACCCTAAACGATAAAACATCTTCTTGTATTAGAAAGGGTATGGAATCATCTAGCGTGTAAGCATAGATTTTGGATTACAACTAGTGGTTGGTTATACTAAGAAATGTAGCACACTGATTATGCTAAGATAATTGAATGATCGACTTAGTTAGTCATCTTGATTAGGTTGGAGTGAAAGCTCATTCTTTCGTTCAATCCTCTTAATATTATAAGCTTCTTTAGTAACTCTTAGGAAGGTTGTTTGATGTAGGAACTATTCACGTATTACAATCGGGAACACGGAGTAGAGGAACTATATATATAAGCGATGTATTCGCGGTTTGAATTAAATTCTCAATCCTGGTAGTTACCAATGAACTCTATGCTCTAATAAAGCAGAGGGTTGGGATCAATTAGGATTAAGAACTGATACGATAATTTTCTATCCTAGCTAGGCAGAAGGTCCATGTATTCGACTCAGACCCACTACACAACATTTTTTTCGTGTTGGCCCGACCACTTAAAACCAAACGTTTATAACTTCGTCTTTGAGAAGTGTTAGGAGAATATAGCCGATAGAGACTTAAAATCAATAAGCCTTAGGAAAATGGAATAATAGCATCCTTACTTATTGCCTTTAGCCAATTTTGGGGACGAAATTATTTTTAAGGGAGGTAGATTGTAACATCTTGGATTTTTGACAACCTGAAATTAGACGTCCTTAGGCAATGGGTCGATCCTAACACCTTATTAACTTGTCAGAACTCAATCCCACAGTCTAAAATCGCTTTTGAACCCTTTTCCTTCACAAATATCACCTTTCACCACCTTGTTCTTTAAATCTTTCTAAGTACTTTCACATTAGACACTATCTTAAAGTTTAGGTGATGAAGAACAATACTTAAACTAAACATTACTACAAAGGACTAAGTACCACCTCAGATAGAAATCATACAGGACTAAATCCTTTATAAATTAGGCGAGAATTAGCTAGTGTTAAACTAGAGTACCTGTGAAATTAGCACTAATCACTTTAAATATGATCTACAAGACCTAAAACTTGTAGAATCATTGACGCTAGGTTACCCTAAAATCTAGGATCAATCTCATTACCCGGCTGCTCTCGGGAGTATCACGAAACACCATATCAGATCTAGACTACACGTCGGAAGTCCGATTAATATGAAGTTAAAGAATTAGGACCGCCTTGCTGGGCTTGACAACCATCTCGGAAATCAAATCCAGATAGTGTCCCAGTGCCATTCGCTTGAGCCCGGAGTGAAGAGTGTGAGAAACGTGAAATTAATTAAAATTAAAGTTCCATTTTAAGTAATCTAAGACTTGTCGCTTGCGAGCCAAATATAAGCAATCAGACCGTCAGAATCTGACCTAAATACACCCTCGGATCAGGAGAAATTTCATACACATGGCAGTGTACTTGTGCCTATGATCGAGTCTTAGTGACCGTTGAACTGAAACTGGTCCACCACGGGCGATCTGTAAATCTGATCTGACCGAAAATGTAACTCCACCTAGATCCAAGGTTGGTGAGCTTAAGTCCGACCACACGTAAAAAAGGGGCCTCTAGAAGTGCTCCGTTGAGACGGAACAGACCCACTTTGGACATAACTTAAGTATACCTTGACCTTAAGTCCATTTTGGTGACTTTTTAGCCTATATAAGGACCTTAAACTCTCTCATTTCTAGCCCATACGAATTTGAGAAAACCCTATGAGAGAAAGAGAGAAAAGAGAGAGAAAGTGCGAGAGTTGTGGGAGGTTTCTTCCTGCCCTTTTTCCCTGCCGCTACACGAGCTTAACCACTTCCTCCTAATCGCTTTCCTGGCGATTCCGGCGTCATTTTTAGGTAACAAAACCCTAACCCTAATCTAATCCAGGGTTTTAAACATTGCAAATGATGAAATAGCTAATCTATCTCATTCTCTAGGTCGCCAAATCATCGTAGGAGAAAGCCTAGCAAATCTATCGAGTTTACTACGCTCCTACGGCGTAAGGTGCGGACTTTAGATGTATAAGTTATGGTTTTCAACACTTTCAATGTCAGATAATGATAGATTCATGATCTGCATGCTATTGCACATGTACAAAGTGCTGTCTGTTTTCCGTTTCGGTTAAATACGAAGAATATGGAATTTTGTGTATTCTAGGTATTTGTAGGAAATACCGTATCCGTATAAATTTTGCTGATATGATTGCCATGAGTATTTGCCGTTTATATGTGCTAGTTATGGGTGTATGATCTGTTTGGCGAAAGGATTCGCCCTAATACACATTTTGGCCAACATAGCTTATGTAGGATAAAGTGTGTAGTCTAAGTGTTTGTTGAAATGACTAAGTAAATATGGATTTATGATTTATGCCTGCCATATGTATTGAATGTAAGAACATGATTGTTGTGTATGAGACAACTCCTCAATATAAGGATTTGTCATATTCTATGTTGAAATCAACATACGTCATGTATGTTGGAGCGGTGTAGTTTAAGTGTTTGATAAAATGCCTATGTGAGAAATTGTGTGACGAACTACATTTAATAATGGTGTTAAGATAGGCTTCTCAACAATCTGGATGATGTTTATGATTTCCACCATGTATGTTGACAACATAATGTCTGTTTTATTTATGAAATGCGTATGTGAGGATTTCTGTTTAAGTTGTATGATTCCGTGAAGGGTGGTGGGGGAGTGGTGTAACGATTCCGTGCAATAGCCCAGGCAGCCCTAAGCGGATAATATCAGACTTTGATTGTATGATTTGAATCTTGATCCATTACTGCTTTAACTATCTACAATTGAATGTGATTGGGGCTATGTTATAGTCCAGGCAATCGGTAACAGATTTGAGCTCGTGGTTGGCCTCTATTCGCCACGCAAGACATGTTTGACGAACCTGAGTCGTGCGTTGCTTGTCGGCAGTGGTTAGGCCACACGAAGTGCTTGTGCACTTCATGTCGTACAACTCAATGGGCGATCGTGCTAGTTAAGCTAGTCAAGTAACCCGATCTATCTAATGTATGTTCACCATGTTTGGACGCTACTGCTTGAACCTAAGGTACCAAACTTACGAGTGCAACCTCGTTAACCATGGTACCTCAATCCGCTAAGACTCTTGAGCTGGGCTTGGTGGTATGGGACACCATGGTCGAGCTTTCGACCTACGCTGGGGTTTTATGGTGTTGCGAGTGTGTCAGCCCAAGCCTCCCCATAGCGTCCATTGAGCAACCAGACTCGTGAGCCGATTATGGTGGTATGGGACACTATATTCGTGCTGTCGGCCTACATTGATAAGGTGACGAGTTTTGCTGCGGTGAATAGAGTATGAACTAGGCCTGTATCAATTTAGTGATGAACTGTTAAAAAGGTGATGGGGGAGTGGTGTAACGATTGTGTGTAACAGCCCTGACAGCCTTTGTAGTGCCCTAAAACCACACTATCGTATGAGATTATCTAGGTTTGACGACCCTAAAATTGATCATGTTTGGAAATGATACAAGGGAGGTACCTTAGTTTTCCAATACTACTGTATAAAAATGACTAATAACAACTCGGTAATCATGTTCATATCGCACTGCATGTGCCTGGAAGATGTAGAGCACTGAGGGATGAAAGCATGCCGCGGACGTAAGATGGTGTCGCATGAGGGAGTATGTTGGTGAGGGCATGCATCATATGTATCATGACTGCATTCCATATTTACATTAACAAGAGTATTTAGAATTGTTTGATTGTACTGCTTTATCATTACTGCTTGATTGAATTGATAACATGTTAACCTATGCTTTATTGTTCCACTGAGTTGATCACTCACTCCCACGTTACGGGACGGTGTTCCAGACACCGACCAGACTTTTTCTGATTACAGATGGCGACTCTACTCCTGAGGCGGAGCCGGACTTTTGTGACGACGAGGATACTTTCTTATATTTGTTGTATTCTGGCGGCTTCATGTGAGCCGTGTCTTGATCGACGGGGTTACAGGGATGTTGACTAGAGGACCTTACACATTTGGTATATTTTGGTCTTGCACATGTAATTATTTAACCTGGTAATGTCATCACACTCTGGAGACTCACCACTGTTTATATAATTTATATACATCTATCACAGTCTTCCGCTTGCTATATCACTTGTCTCTGGATTATGATATGTTGTTTTGGCTTAATCTCACTCATGTTCAATGCACTAATACAGACAACACTCAATCATCATTCATTATGTTGCATAAGTGATGCGTTGGAACTCGGGAGTTGAGTTTATGCTCGACCCCCGATTTTTAGGGCGTTACAATATTGCCCTAAAATGATCTCTCCAAACGGATGGAAGGTGTGGATATAAAACATACATCACAGTGGGGCCCAAAAATGAGAGGTATATAAATATCAGGTGGACCACACCACATGAAAACAATAGTGATTGGATATCCATCATTAAAATCCTCATAAGGCTCATTGTACGGTTTATTTGGCATCCAATCTATTTATTAGGTCATATAGGCCTAGATGAAGCGGAAAAACAAAAATCATCTTGATCCAAAACTTTTATGGCCCCTATAATGTTTTAAGTGGTTGATGCAACTTCATCACTATTTCTTGTAATGTGTTCTACATTCAAATTGGTACATGCCTCATTTTTTGTCTCATGTCATAAGATGACCTTTAAAAATAGATGGACAGCATGGATTAAACACAAACATCAACTTAATTTGGGACTCGGATTCGAGGAGTCTACTTGCATCAAAAAAATTGAAAAGATACAAATACTTGGTTGCAAATCAAATATAGGGCACATACGGTAGCCTATAAATGAAGTTAAATAAAAAATGAAAATGGAGGTAAATGAATTGGGAATAAATGACTTAATAGTTGTGTTTGGATGGGAGTACATGAAATGTGTTGATGCAGCTTTCCAGCAAACCCTTTGTATAGACCTTTCTTGGACCTGTACAAGTAGAAAGAAGAACAGATGAGGCCCTAGGCAATACAGGGGACTCTCTAATGCCTAAGTCAGTATCAAGGTCTTATAGAGTAGGGTAGGATCTCCAGAAAAGAGATGTCAGTCAAGTATGAGTGGTTCTCAATATCGTCAGGATAAGATCTTAAGTGATATCTTTTAGGACATTAAAGGATATCCCGAATCTTGGTGGATGTTCCATCAACACTGTTTATTGGGGCGGGCACACAACGGTTTTGGATCAAGCTGATGGTTGCGTTGTCCCAAAACCACGTTTGTGTGACCATAATTCAATGTGGCCCACTGATGAGCTGACTTGGCCTGGGCAAGTTCATGATGTGGTATCCCTGATTAATGTCCTGGATATTTGTGTGTAAATTATTTCTGATAGTTTCCTTCTACAGGCAATTGAACATCAATGAACTGGTTAATAGTATTTCGGCCAAGCTTGGATAGCTAGAGTTATTTGAATTGTGCATGACAAAGATTGAATGGTTCCATTCCATCTAAAATCCCGAAGCTGGAGAGTCTAACATATTTGTAAGTCTCCATTAAAATATTCATAATCATTTGTTAGGACCACCGAGATGTGGTTCATAAATCCAGCCCCTCCATTATTTGTTGAGATGTGGTTCATAAATCCACCGAGATGTTGGGTCCACTTGAGATTTTAATCTAACCCATTTTTTAGCTCATGCCCTAACTTGAAATAGAAAAATTGATGGACGGTGTGGATAAAACACATACATCATCGTAGCCACATTTCATTGAGTCATTTCATCAAACACTTGGTGAGCAACAATAATATCAAAGTAACCAAGTCACCGAACTGGTTCGATTTGAGTTGGGTTCGATCTGAATCGAGTCAAGCTTGGGCAAGCTTGAACTCGGTCTGGTTAACACCTTGATCCATAGCTCAGGTGGTAGACTGAGTGAAAGATACCTCGTTTCAACACCAAGGTCTTGGTATCGATTCCCTAGTGGGGGTGGCTAACAATGAAGTGTGAACTTGACTTGGCTCGAACTAAGTTTCGAATTGAGTTGAATCGAGCTTTTTTCGAGTCGAGTGGAGCAAGCTAACCAAGCTAAATCATAGTGGCCTTAGGAAAGTCTCAACGGTGGGTGTCACTGTCCATTCCATGGTCAGTGCTCCATGGGGCCCACAATGATGTATGTGTTTCATCCATTTTTACAGATCATTTTAGTAATTTACATAAAAAAATAAAATTATAGGGATATAAATCCTAGGTGGACCACACCACCGGGAAAAAATAATGATTGGATATCCACTATTAAAATCCTTCCGAGGCCTAATGTACTGTTTATTTGACATCCAATCTGTTGACTAGGACATAAATACCTAGATGAAGGGAAAAAATAAATATCAGCTTGATCCAAAACTTTTATAGCCCCCAAAACATTTTTAATGGTCAATGTTCATTAAACATTGTTTCCTGTAATGTGGTCCACTTGAGATTGAGATATAACTCATTTTTCCTTCCATATTATAAAATGATCTATAAAAATAGATGGACGGAATGGATGAAACATATACATCATAGTGGGGCCCACAGAGCACCGACCACTATGAAATGGCTGGTGGCAGGGGGAGTAGCCAATCCGTTTCCTAAAAATGGCAGCGGATTACGTACTGAGTAACTCAATACACAGTAAACTCTGTGGGGCCCACTGTCATTCGTGCATTGTATCAACTCCGTACATCCTCTTTATCATCTAATTTTAGGGCTTTAAACCAAAAATTAATCATATCCAAGGTTTAAGTGGACCACACCACCTCAAATAGTGTGAATTGAAGTCTACCGTTGAAAAGTTCTTGAGGGCCTACAGAAGTTTTAGATCAAGATGATATTTGTGTTTTCCATTCATCCATGTTTGGGTGATCTTATGAACAGTTTGGATGACAAATAAACATCACTGGGGACCTTAGAAATGTTTCAACGGTGGAAATCAATACTTCCACTATTTCCTTTGGTATGGTATACTTGAGCTTTTGATATACTTCAGTTTTCAGTTCAACCCCTGAAATGATTTGGAAAAACGTATGGATGGTGTGGATAAACCACGTAAATTTAAAGCGGGCCCCACAGAGTTTACTCTGAGTAACTCAGTAGGCAATCCGATTTCCCTAAAAACTTCAGCCCCTCCCATCCCAAAACCCACATCTCTCGCCTGCCCCTCCCAAAACCCAAATCCCTCAAACCTCTCTCGCGCGCTCTCCCTCTCCCAAACCCTCTCTCTCTCTCTCTCTCTCTCTCTCTCTCTCTCTCTCTCTCTCTCTCTCTTTCTCTTCTCTCTCGCGCGTGAGCCCAACCCTCTGTTTCCCAACACCTCTCTCTCTCTCTCTCGTTAGGGTTTTGAAATCCCCCTTTCGTCATAAACCCACCTTAGGTCTGTAACAGAGACTTGGAGAGCACTCGAAAGAAGAAGAAGAAGAAGAAGAAGAAGAAGAAGAAGAAGAAGAAGAAGGAGAAGGAGAGGAAATCATAGTGGAAAGACATCTCTAGTTCCGATCTGACAACGGTTAGTCTCTCTCTCTCTCTCTCAAGTACGATTTTTGAATTTGGGGATTTAGATATTTGTATATGTTTCCTAGCTATATGGATTTAGATATTCCTTTTCGATTCTACTTCCTATTATCTTTCTCTCAAAACAAAACTGATATGGCCATCCTATCCAATCTGATTTGATCTGCACCCTACATGAAAACATGTTGTTTTTTAGTTCATGTATTTTGATGATTTCTGATGCCATGATGTAATGAGACTAATTTTAGTTCATGCAAACAAGCCCCCTTTTAGATCTGTTTCTCTTTCTGAATATATTTCCATTTAAACGGGCTCTTCTTCTAATAGTTTCCCAACATATGCCCCTCAAAATGAAATGGATCAACTATTCTATCTAATTTCATCGGTTGGGCGGTTTCCTCCTATGCAAACCTGCCCATTTTTAGTTCATGTATTATGATGGTTGCTAAAGTTGTGAATGTAACGAATCTAGTCTTAGTTAATCAACTTGTTGTAGTTGTTTAGGACATTTGTAGTTTAAACCATTAGTATGTCCATCCACTTCTTTTGAAAAGTCTTTGGAAATCTATATCTATTTTAGTTCATGTATTTAGATGCTCAATTGAACTGAATTGCAATAGAGAGATTGGATACATGTTTAATATCAAAATATAATTAACACAAAGTGTGTGGGAAATTTTCAATTCAAGATCGATAAACTTCCTTTACCAGACACATGGCGCCATCAATCAGCTAGGCCAGGCTAAGCAAAATCAAAATTTTGAATAGGATGAGCACATTGTGATTGGGTTATAATCCATATTGGCATTGGTATTTTTCCAAACCAGTGTCAAAATTCCATGAGAAAGTAGCAAGCTTTGGCTTGCATGTTAGAATGTTCCACATAATCAACCAAGGAAGATGGTGTCTGAAGATATATGTATGAGAAATGATCCATTGTTCTCAAAGTAATGTAAGTTGTATTGCTCCTAGTTGCATTTCAACATTTGCAGTCCAATTGATCAGTGTAGGCTGTCCATTAGGTCCAGCACACGTGTCACAGGTGTCATGTAAAAATCACATGATAGGAAGATTCTAACCATTTGATCAATAGGCTATAAAATTGATGGTCAACATTACTTGTGAAAATGTGCCTAACAAGTAATTTGATCCATCTATAGGTTGGGTCCATCATAGATTGCTGATGGTTCTAAAGAGTGGAATTTGTTAGAGAATCCTAACCATCCCATCTATGGCTTGGAGAATGGATTGGCTATAAAAGAAAATTCCAACTCATAGATGGATCAAATCATCTGATTATTGTGATTTTCATGCAGTAAACAATGAAGTGTGTGTGTGTGTGTGTGTCAATTGGACTATCCAAGTGTCCTGATGCAACTTTGAGCATCTCTCTCTCTCTCTCTCTCTCTCTCTCTCTCTCTCTCTCTCTCTCTCTCTCTCTCTCTCTCTTCACAACCCCAAAAAATAGGCTGATCCAAAACTCAGGTGGCCGCACCATGGGAAACAACAAAAGTGAAGCCTCTAAAATCACATGGTGTGGTCCACTATAATTTTGGAATGGCGTGATATTTGGATGTCCCTCCACTCTGGCAAGGCTCATTAGATGAGTTGATTGGATGGGAGATGACAATACAATCTTTTAGGCTGAATTCATTCAAGCAGCTGCATCTAAGTCTTTTTGCAATCTCAGCTACAACTACCTCAATTTTCAAGAATCAATGAATGGGACATAGATATCAAACTGCTATATATAGGCCTGTCTTCCTAGTTTTGCATGTAAACCACTAGATGGCTTAATGAAATGTTCATTTTCATTTGTATTTATGTCATGGCATTTAGGAATCTGAAACCTATATAAGGTGAAACAATTAACATGTACTAAGGATAGGGCCTTGTGAATGATTGGTGAAACAAGACTTATAAAGCAAATAAACAATACTTGGTTGGGCTAAAATGATGGTATGTTTTACATATATAACAATTAAATTTCAGCTTTACTATTATTATTTGGGATTTGTATATAAACAATTAACATGTATTATTAGAGGAAAGATCACATACAATTTCAGCATGATAAGGTCACCATGCTATACCATTTTCCTGTCAGAATGTCACGTGTAGGACATCTGAGCTGTCAAAAAAGGTAGGGCCATCATGAGTATCACCTGGCATGAAAATCAAGCCAATTCACTTATCAGGTGGCAAAACCTGTATCTTGGTTTAGTTTCTTGTTCAACTTCAAATGCATGGACTCACAACTAGCTGTAATTTTGAAATTATGAACTAAAAATGGTGCACCTGGACATTATGTATGTCATGACAATTCTCATGTACTCATCTGGATTTTGTTGTAACTGTATCTCCTCATTACAATGTTGAACAATGTGTAAATGATTTTATTGATGCTGCTAGGACTCAAGTAAGCCTTTACAGACTCTTCATATGAAGTGTCCTAGTGGTCAGCTATAGAAAGATCTCAATGGTGAACGTTCCCCCTTTTTTTTGGGAAAGGATAACTTGGGATTTGGATCAATCTCATTTTTAGGTTCGTCCCTTAACATGAATGATCTCCCTCTGATGAATGATCTCCCTTAACATTAAGGTTTGCATGGACAATTATATGCAACAGAAGGCCATAAGATTTAAACATTTTAGCCCTATCAATTAGTTGTTGCATGTTAAGGGTGTCTTCATGTGCAAATTTCTACACTTTGCTATATACCAATATGTGAAGACTTCAGCTACATTGTACTTAGTGCTCTTTGCCTCCCGATATAAAGCAATCATTGTAATTTCTCCATTTCTCTGTGTGCTGTCTTCACTGTAACTTAACTGCACTGGTCCTTTGCAATACTATTGTTTAGTTTATGGCTTTTTGCTAATCCTTTGCTTTTGAGATGACTCAACATTGGGGAGATAAATGGACCCTCCTTGAAACCATAATGATAATTTTGTTTAAAAATCTCAAGCATTTATTTTTATAAGCTGGCTTATTGTCATTTGGTCATGTTTCTTATTCTTAATAACTTCTCTGAACTCTGATCATTTACTTTGTGCTTCCACAAAAATTGGACACATGCCATGAAGGTTTGTGATCTGAATTTTTGGTGAGGAAACTTGTTTGCTCGTCATGTTGAAGGTGATACTTTTGTCCTTCTGTATCATATGTATGCAACTGATGCTTGATGTGGAAATCTGGCCCTTTTGAACCTTCCCTAATTGCATAAGTGGCTGAACCAACTCTGTATGTTACACTTAATTTGTCATCCACTAGTTTCTGTAACTGAAGATAAGAGGATTGATCTTAATAGTACGGTCGTCATGCACATAGACAGAAAATGCTTGCAATGAATTTTTATGAGTACTAGGTAACCTATTAATGAAAACAATACGTCTGTTTATGATTTGACCAACTTTTAAATATGTATGTCCTTTTGAACCTTCCCTAATTGCACAAGTGGCTGAACCATCTCTGTATATTATACATAATTTATCATCCACTAGTTTCTGTAAATGAAAATAAGAGGATTGATCTCAACAGTATGGTCGTCACGCACATAGACGTAAAAATGCTTGCAATGAATGTTTATGAGTACTTGGTAATTTTGGAGTCCTTGGTTAGGGTTTGGGCTGAAAGTATAAGTGCTGGAGCCGACGCTTTCGGAGTCTGAACTCATTATTTTGAAAAATAGAAAAATGAGAATATTAGTAAATATGGATTTTCTTGTTAAGAAGAAAATGGAAGATGGATTGAAAAAACATAAAAGAGATTTTTTATTTTTTTATTCTTCTTCTTTTTTGCTTCAACAGAGAGAGACTAAGCTAACAATGAGCTTCTTTTAAAGGATCAATTGGTTTTGTTTCACAATAAACCAAACTTTACAACTAAGCTAACAATGAGCTTCTTTCAAAGGATCAATTGGTTTTGTTTCACAATAAACCAAACTTTACAACTAAGCTAACAATGAGCTTCTTTCAAAGGATCAAAATTGATAGCACTCTTACCTAAAAAGTATTGAAGGTCTTTAAAGTCCTTTATCTTAAAATTTTGAGAGAGATTTTTCAAAATTTTCACATATCCTACAACACCACTTGTGATGATCAAATTATCTATGTCAACAACACAAAGTTTCATTTATATATTTCTTCACAAAAGTGCATGTAGTAGTAAAAGGGAAAATAAAATCACTTGAGGAAAGTATTCTCTAACCTTTGTAACCAAGCTTTAGATGCTTGTTTTAGATTATGGAGTGCCTTTTTTGGTTTGCATGCATGCCTTAGCTTCATATGATCATAAAATTCCATAGGTTGATCAATATATATAATGAAACCCTACTCTCTTATAGCAATGTGAGAATAACAGCACTACAGATATGCATATCCTTTATCTTTCTTGTATGTAGTTACATGTCGAATTTCTTCGCTCTTTGATTCATTACACTTAATTTAGGTATGGTTTGCACCAATTCAAGAGACTGTACATTAGGCATTCAATATATAAGACTAGAGTGAGACTGATTAGGCATTTAAATGTGTTGCAGGATGTTATTTGAATTGCTTGTTCTAACAGGTGCACAAGTTGGAATGGATTGGACTTCTATCTTGAGAAAACGCCATAATTTCAGGTAGTTATTATTGTAATGGAAAGTTAAAAAATTAAAAGAGAGAGAGAGAGAGAGATAATGAATTCATGGAAAGAAATGTTCAATATCATTAGGGCTGCTTTCGCTGGGTTTGATGCAGAAATTGTTGCCAACTTCACAGAAAGACAAATAGCATCAGTGGCCACAGATTGTAACCTGGATTTAAACAAGGTTCGAGGTGCCGTCAATAATGCTAACAGAATCCTCCAGGTCAGATTGTTGATTGGACCTGATTTTATTTAAATAATCTTGATAATCCATTTTATTTAAATGAGCAGACCTGGATGTGCGTCGGAGCTATTCGGATGAGCGGGGGTCCCTGGAAGGTGGGAACCGCTGTTATGACCATGATGAAGCTGTCCATTTCCTATGGACAACATTGAAAGGGCCTGACAATTTGGACAGGCCGTGTTTATGTATTTGCTTGAAATTAATGGAGTAGACCCGGATGTGCGTCGGAGCTATCTGGATGAGCGGGGGTCCTTGGAAGGTAGGAACCGCTGTTATGACCATGATGAAGCTGTCAATTTCCTATGGACAGCATTGGAAGGGCCTGACCATTTGGACAGGCTGTGTTTATGTATTTGCTCGAAATTAATGAAGCAGACCCGGATGTGCGTCGGAGTTATCCGGATGAGCGGGGGTCCTTGGAAGGTGGGAACCGCTGTTATGACCATGATGAAGCTGTCCATTTCCTATGGACAGTATTGGAGGGGCCTGACCATTTGGATATGCATTGTTTATGTCTATATTTGCAGGTACCACACTCTTAACCTACACCTATAACTCAACCTAAACCTATTCTTAAATCTCGTAACCTATACTTATAACCTAAACCTGTAAGACCCGTACCCTGGTCCGTACTGTTCCGTAGCCTTCCGCGATCCTACAGGTCGGATTTCAGCAATCCTCGACCCGTTTTCGACGTTACGCGCGATCCTAAGCCGAGTCCTGCATACCAAAGTTGGCTTGAACTAAAACCTGTATCTTGGCGACCGCGTCGTCGCCGCGGTTCTAACGTCATAACTCGCGCACCGAACCGATACCTAAGTGGGAAGATGTCGGTCTGCGTTCATTCCAAAGAAATACCACGCGTTGCACTCTTTGAGAGAATCTCTACGATATGTCCCATCAATCCATCAATCAATCAATGTCAAGTCACTCCATACCCCAAGTACAACAACCCATCCTTCCTTTTTCAAAAGTCCACTCTCTCTCTCTTCCATCACCATTCCTCTTTTACAAAGAAATCAAACAAACTCATACCACATTAATTACAACACCACTCCACCCATCCCTTCCATCCATATCTCCCATCACTTCTCCCCCTCCCTCATTTTTTCTCAAACCTCTCCAAGCAACAAAAAAATTCCATACGTTCCAAGCGCTCTCCCTCTCCAAGTGTAGCCCACTTTCTCCTACTCTCACATCTCCCATCTCAACTGTTGGATCATCATCAACCACCATTGAAAGAGGAGGCTAGGAGCTAAGGAGGCTAAGGGAGCAAGGAGGAGTGCAAGAGGTGGGTGATCCACTGTTAATTTTAGTTTTAAGGGCCACTTGTTGTGGGACCCAAAATGGTGTATACAATGTAGAGAGGGGCCCATAGTGGCGGGGTCCCTCTCTCTCTCTCTCCCTTTTTTTTGGTGTGATGTCTTGTGGCCACTATGTGCAAGAGGATCTTAACCGTCCGATCATGAGGCCCACTTTGCAATGGGTCAATTGGACGGTCAAGATGAGGGAAAACACAAATACCTTGTTGATCTAAAGGGTGGGCCAGTTCATGTGGAACCCACCTTGATGTGCAGGCCACTAACACGTGGGGCCCACACTGATGTCTGTGTTCATCCACGCCGTCCAGCGTCCCTGGACACTAGACGAGAGGGCTGGCTAACATGGAGTTGTGTACTGACATGGGCGTGTACTTCCAAGCTAACTTAAAAAAAATTCTTTTGGAGTGGGCCCCCCATACAGGCCCCACCTTGATGTTTGTGCATGATCCAAGCCATCCATCCCAATCCTTGCATCATTTTAGGCGTTGAGCCAAAGTTTTAAGATAATCCGATCACCGGGTGGGCCATACCCTCTAAAACCATGTAAAGACATGCCAGAACATATAAAAGTACTTGGTGGGACCCACCTGAAGTTAGATGCAGCTGAAACTCGGTCTGGACGGCCAGACAAGTGGGACACACATAATGGGTGGGCTGGATTGTGAGTCACATCTCGGTGGGCCCCAATAAAAAAAAAAAACACCCAAACAACGGCAGCGGCGAGATGCCGCTGTCATTGACAGAGGATGCGTGTCACGCCCGCGGGCCGCGTGCAGTGTGTAGAGGCAGACACACAGCTCCTGCCATGGGCCCCACCATGATGTATGCGTGTCATCCACGCCGTCCATCTATTTTGTCAGATCATTTCAAGGCATGAGCCCAAAATTGAGGTAGATCCTAATCTCAGGTGGCCCCACCGTGATGTGTGTGCATGGCCCCAGTGTGAGGCCACCGTGATGTGTGTGCATGGCCCCACCGTGATGTGTGTATGGCCCCATCGTGATGTGTGCTGGCCCACATTACAGGCGACAATGTTGAATGAACACCCACCGTTAAAAACATCATAGTGGGCCCCTAGGTCTGTGTGACCTCATTAACAGGTGGATGGAAAATAAATATTATGGTGGGCCCCCTATTCATACGACCTCATCAACAGGTGGTTGGAAAATAAATATTATGGTGGGCCCCCTACTCATGTGACCTTATCAACAGATTGGATAAGAAAATAAACAATATGGCGGGCCTCACATGAGGCCCACTTGGATGCATATGGGCTGATGTGTTTAGGCCCATCTTGATGTATTTTTAGGCCCATTATGGAGGCCCACTTGGATGCATATGGGCTGATGTGTTTAGGCCCATCTTAATGTATTTTTAGGCCCTTTATGGAGGCCCACTTGGATGCATATGGGCTGATGTGTTTAGGCCCATCTTAATATATTTTTAGGCCCATTATTGAGGCCCACTTTGGTATATATGGGCCCATGTATTTAGGCCCATCTTGGCACATATATGGGCCCAATATTGAGTCCCACTTTGATGTATATGAGGCCCATGTGATTAGGCCTACCTTGTTATAGTTGAGACCCATGTTATGTGACTAATGTGATATATGCAAAGCCCATGGGTTATGGCCCATTGCAATGTACGTAAGGCCTGTTGGTGCGGCCCTTATGATACGGCCCATTTGATTTACCTAAGGCCCAATGGAGTGCAACTATATCCATTGCAATGTGTGATTCCCGCGGTGTATATAATGATGTTTGTAGCAGGCCATACTTTGGGAGCAATGATGGTTTGACGTCCACATTGCATGGTCAGCGTCGGTTAAAGGTCTGCACCACAACTCTCCCTGAGGCCCACTGGCAGGCCCGTACTCGTAGTGCATTGGCCGTCTAGGCCATCTTCGCTTTGCACAGACCCATCACTTTATATCATGATTAGTATAGATCCATGATTCATGATCATACGCATCATATGTATGCTTGATATGGAGAGTGACTGATCATAGCATATGCCTACGGGCAGATCATTTATGGGCTCCCTGATATGCGGAGTTGCCCTACATGAGCACACGATATGCACAGGATTGATGCATGTCTGGCAGTATGATTCATGCACTTGTATCTGTATGACTGAGATATGCCCTAATAACATCAAGGCCATAGCCTCCACAGATATATCGTAGGTGGCTGGTTGGATACCAGAAAATATTGTTTCAAGCAATTGGGGCGTCATAGATGTCCCTGGGTGAGAATCCCTGAACCCGATGGTACCAGAAGATGACTCCAACGTCGAGACCGAGTGGATATACGAGCGCACGAGGGCCAAATACTATAAGGCCGCGTCTCCCACTGTGTCGTGGTCGGTTGGAAAGGAGTGGTGGCCTTACTCACCTGAGAGCAGGGGACATTACTAAGCTGAGTTTGACCAGCTCGGAAATGGGTTCACTGTTGACGTGCTGGATAGGTATTGACTGACTATTGGCCAGGTGAATAGTGAGGTTTCTTACGCTCACTTGGACTGTGCTGCTTGGAGAGAGACAGTGCCATTTGGAGTGTACTGAACCCCGGTGATTATCCATACTGAGAACCGTACTAATTTGGTGTTCTATTGAGGAGTTGCATTGGTATGAGGGTTGGCATGCTTGACCTACATGTTGCATCGCATAACCTTATTATGGCCGATAGCATTCATATCTTGTACTGCATAGCCTTGGTACGGCTGGTTGCATTTACGCACTCATCAACATGGTTCCGCATTACTCTGACTTTGCATTCTGAGCACATTCGCACACACATACACCACCCTCTAAGCTTTTCCTAAGCTTATGCACGATTAATGCGTGCAGGTGACGCCAGGATGCAGCCGTAGCTTTGCCACAGTTGGAGCGTGCAGTCGAGCTCTTGGAGTTTTTATTATTTGCACTATCTTGCATTTCCTTTTATACACCTTGTACACAGTTTTTTATCATAGTGGATTTTGTGGTGGTGTTCTTGTGGTTATTATTCATGGGTTATGCTTGTGGTTATGCTCATTACGAATCAAATGGATTATTAAAAATCCTCCTTGTAGCATCCCAAGATCGGAACCTGGTATATGGGTGCAGGGAGCAGAGAATGGGGTACTAGGGAGGCTGTCGGTGCCGAATTCGGCGATCGAAAATTTTATGAGCCCGGTCTCCGAGTTCGGGGCGTGACACCTACACCTAGACCTTAACCTTAACCTAAACCAAAACCTAAAACCTAAAACCTTAACCTATAACTTATAACCTATAACCTAACATTAACCTAAACCTAAAACGTAAACCTTAACCTATAACCTAAAACCTAAACTTAAACATATTATCAAATCCCAAAACCTATGACCTAAAACCTTAACCTATTACCTATAACCTTAACATATAACCTAACCCTTAACCTAAACCTATGTTCAATTCCCAAAACCTATACTTATAACCTAAACCTAAACCTTAACCTATAACCCAACCTAAACATATACTTATAACCTAAACTTATTCTGAAATCCCAAAACCCATAACCTAAACCTAAACTTTAACCTAAACCTATACCTATAACCTAAACCAAAACCTATAACCTAAACCCGAAGCCAAACCCGAACCCGAACCCGAACCCAAATCTCTAAACCTTAACTTAAACCTAAACCTAAAACCTAAATGTATTCTCAAATCCCTAAACCTAAACCTACACCTAATCCTAATCTCAATGCCCTAACCTAAACCTAAGCTTAAAATTGAAAACCCAAACCCGAACCCAATTCCTTAAACCTAAACCTTAACCAATTCTCAATTCCCTAAACCTATAGCTTATAACCTAAACCTAAACCTTAACCTAAAACTAAACTTAAACCTTAACCAATTCTCACTTCCCTAAACCTATAGCTTATAACCTAACCTAAACCTCGAACCTTAACTCCGAACCTAAACCTTAACCTAAACCAAAACCTATGACCTAAAACCTTAACCTATTACCTATAGCCTAAACTTATAACCTATAACCTAACATTAACCTAAACATAAAACCTAAACCTTAACATATAACCTAAAACCTAAACCTAAACCTAAAACCTAAATGTATTCTCAAATCCCTGAACCTAAACCTACACCTAATCCTAATCTCAACGCCCTAACCTAAACCTAAGCCTAAACTTGAAAACCCAAACCTAAACCTGATCCCGAACCCGAACCCGATTCCTAAACCTAAACCTTAACCAATTCTCAATTTCTTAAACCTATAACTTATAACCTAAACCTAAACCTTAACCAATTCTCAATTTCTTAAACCTATAACTTATAACCTAAACCTAAACCTTAACCTAAAACTAAACCTAAACATTAACCTAAACCTATAACCTTAACCTAAACCAAAACCTATTACCTATAACCTATAACCTAACATTAACCTAAACCTAAAACCTAAACCAAAACCTATAACCTAAAACCTAAACCTAAACCTAAAACCTAAATGTATTCTCAAATCCCTAAACCTAAACCTACACTCGATCCTAATCTCAACGCCCTAACCTAAACCTAAGCCTAAACTTGAAAACCCACACCTAAACCCGATCCCGAACACGAACCCGATTCCTAAACCTAAACCTTAACCAATTCTCAATTCCCTAAACCTATAGCTTATAACCTAAACCTAAACCTTAACCTAAAACTAAACCTAAACCTTAACCAATTCTCAATTCCTAAACCTATAGCTTATAACCTAAACCTAAACCTTAACCTTAACCTAAACCAAAACCTATGACCTAAAACCTTAACCTATTACCTATAAACTAAACTTATAACCTATAACCTAACATTAACCTTAACATATAACCTAAAACCTAAACCTAAACCTAAAACCTAAATGTATTCTCAAATCCCTAAACTCCGAACCTACACCTAATCCTAATCTCAACGCCCTAACCTAAACCTAAGCCTAAACATGAAAACCCAAGCCTAAACGGATCCCGAACCCGAACCCGATTCCCTAAACCTAAACCTTAACCAATTCTCAATTCCTTAACCTATAGCTTATAACCTAAACCTAAACCTTAACCTAAAACTAAACCTAAACCTTAACCTAAACCTATAACCTTAACCTAAACCAAAACCTATTGCCTATAACCTAACATTAACCTCAACCTAAAACCTAAACCTTAACCTATAACCTAAAACCTAAACCTTAACCTATAACCTAAATGTATTCTCAAATCCCTAAACCTAAACCCACACCTAATCCTAATCTCAACGCCTAACCTAAACCTAAGCCTAAACTTGAAAACCCAAACCTAAACCCGATCCCGAACCCGAACACGATTCCTCGAACCTAAACCTTAACCAATTCTCAATTCTCTAAACCTATAGCTTATAACCTAAACCTAAACCTTAACCTAAAACTAAACCTAAACCTTAACTAATTCTCAATTCCCTAAACCTACACTTATAACCTAAACCTAAACCTTAACCTAAAACTAAACCTAAACCTTAACCAAAACCAAAACCTATGACTTAAAACCTTAACCTATTACCTATAACCTATAACCTAACATTAACCTAAAGCTAAAACCTAAACCTTAACCTATAACCTAACCTAAACCTAAACCTATAACCCAAGCCCGATTTCCTAAACCTAAACCTTAACTTATTCTCAAATCCCTAAACCTACACCTAATCCTAATCTCAACTCCCTAACCACACTTAAACCTGATCCCGGATCCGAACCCCATTTCCTAAACCTAAACTTATAGGTTATAGGTTATAGGTTAAGGTTAAGGTTAAGGTTTAGGTTTTAGGTTTTAAGTTTAGGTTATAGGTTATAGGTTTTAGGTTTAGGGTTTTTTTTTTTGATGATGTTAAGCTTATATGTATTTATGCGTGAATGAATGTGATGCAGATAAGATTGTTTGTGTTTGGATGAATGTAGTTTATGTTTGGGTTTGGGTTTAGATGGATGTGAATGCGAAAATGATGAAATATATTGTATAACAGGTGTATATCAGGATGAATATGATGAAATATATTGTTAACAAGTGTATATCACGAATTTTGTGCGGAATTTTGAGCTGTATATGAAAAAAAAGAGACTTTTAGTGACGAAAATTTTCGTAGCTAAAAGTTTAAAGCTTTTGTAATTTATTTTTAGCAGCGAACATTTTCACTGCTAAAAAGTCTTGGAAGTTTTTTTTTGGCAGCGAAACCTTTCGTGCTAAAAGTCTTGTAAGTTTTTTGGCAGCGAAAATTTTCGCTGCTAAAAGTCATGGAAAATTTTTTTTGGCAGCGAAACTTTTCGCTACTAAAAGTTTGGAATTTTTTTTGCAGCGAAAATATTTGCTGCTAAAAGTCTCGGAAATATTTTTTAGCAATGAAAATATTCGCCGCTAAAAGTCATGGAAATTTTTTTGGCAGCGAAAATATTTGCTGCTAAAAGTCTTGGAAATTTTTTTGGCAGTGAAAATTTTCACTGCTACAACGTCTTGGAATTTTTTTTGCAGCGAAAATTTTTGCAACTAAAAGTCTTGGAAATTATTTTGGCAGCAAAAATTTTCGCTGCTAAAAGTCTTCAAAAATATTTTTGGCGACGAAAAGTTTCGTCGCTAAAAAGCTTAAATTTAGCGGTGATTCAGATTTTTCGCCGATAAAAACCCTTCTACATCAGTCTTTTAGCGACAAAAATTTTCGTCGCTAAAAGTTTTTAGCTGCGAAAATTCGACTTTTAGCGACGAAAATTTTCGTCGCTAAAAGTGGTATTTCTTGTAGTGAGCAAAGCATCACAAAACTATGAAGAAGAAGAGTGGGAAGAACTGGATGATCGAGTGAAAACCTCGATTCAATTATCCATGTCTGACGAGGTCATTTATAATGTCCTTGATCAAAAGACCACTGTAGGATTTTAGAAAAAGTTAGAAAATTTGTACATGACAAAATCTCTTTCAAATCATATGTATCTAAAGTAAAAAAATTCTATCACCTAAAGATGGCTGAAGGGTTCGATATTAATGAATACATAAGTGCATTTAACCAGTTACTTTGCAAATTGACGAGTGTGGAAGTGACGATTAGTGAGGAAGACCAAGCCTTAATTCTGTTGACTTCTCTTTCAGAATCTTATGAGAGTCTCGTAGATACTATGTGCCATAGTAGGGAGACTATAAACATCAAAATGGCCATCTTAGCCCTTCATTCAAAGCAGTTGAGAAAGAATGACGGTGGTGGTGGTTCCTCTATAGAAGTGTTGGTTGTTAGGGGAAGAAATTCGAAGCGAGAGAATGGAAACTTATGATCTTGGTCCAAGTCTAAGGGCAAGTGGAAGATAGAGTGCTGGAACTATGGAAGACATGGACATATGAAGAAGAATTGTCGGAATCCTAAAGCACAAAAAATGGAAAAAATAAGATGAAAAGCGGAAGGAGGCTAACACAGCAGAATCCAAGGAGGTTTTGATGTTCTGACCATATCCAAATTCTAGCATTTCAACAATGAGTGGATTTTGGATTCGAGGGCTTCATACGACATAACCTTTCAGCATAGTTGGTTCACTAGTTACAATGAGTTTGATGGTGGCCAAGTGTTTGTGGGAAATGAATTTACTTGTAAGGTTATTAGTGTCAGATCGGTGTACATCAAGATGTTTGATGGAATGGAGCAAATCCTGACTAATGTGAGACGCGTTCCTGAACTAAGATAGAATTTGATATCCCTAGGAGCTTTCAATGCATTTGAGTACAAGTTCACCGTGTTTGATCGTGTCCTCAAGGTTTAAAAGGGGCACTCATATGATGAAGGCACAGTGGAGTGGTAACCTTTACAAGTTGATCGAGAATATCGTATCGAGTGGAGCTACAACGTCTATAATGGAATCCACATTGGCACGGTTGTGACATGCGCACTTCTCTATGTTCATTGGTTGATTCATGATTTTTAATATATGCGAGCATTGTATATATGGTAAACAATCACGATTATGTTTTAAATCTAAAAGGCATGTTAGTAAGGGTGTGTTAGACTCTGTGCATTTGGATGTATGGGGGTCGTCATCTATTATTTCTGGAGAGGGGTCGTCATTTTTATCTCATTCATAGATGACTATTATAGAAAAGTTTGGTTTTACTATATGAAAAATAAATTCAATGTTTATGCCACCTTTAAGATGTGGAAGAAGATAGTAAAAAAATAGTCATGGCGAAAATTAAAAGTGTTGAGGATATACAATTGTGGAAAATTCAATTCGAATGAATTTAATCAGTTTGTAAAAATTGAGGGGATCTATGAAATAACAAAGTCAAGCACACACTAGAGCAGCACGGTGTAGCTGAATGAATGAATCAGACTTTCTTAGAGAGAGTACGAAGTATGTTGAACAATGCTGGGTTAGGCAAATATCGATGGATTGAGGTCATTAACACGGCTTATTACGTAGTGAACTGGTCCCCCTCTGCACTGATAGACTGTAAAATTTCAGAAGAAGTGTAGAGTGGTCGTGATGTAGACTACTAAGGGTTGTGAGTATTTGGTTGTAACGCTTAATCTCATATACCCTCAGTTGCAATAGAAAAGATAGACCAAAGGACTGAGAAGTGCACCTTTGTAGGTTATGATAATAGTGTGAATGGATACATGTTGTATGACTGGGTCAAACTGAAGATCATGATTAACCGTGATGTCAGGTTTGATGAGGATTCCTTGTTCTGTAAGGATGAACATAAGAAAATAGAAAAAATTACCATTTATTGATGTCGAAGTCGAAAAATGTGAGGCACGGATAAAAGATAAATCACGAGAAGAGGCAGAAGAGCAGATAGAGCAACCAACTGTGAGGAGAAATTCACCGAGAGATCACAGATTACCGGCGAGATATAAAGATGACTCAAATATTGCATTCGCTCTCATTACGGATGAAGGAAATCTAACATTGGATGACCCAAATGCTGAGAAGTGGATGGCAGCGATGCAAGACAATATGGACTCTCTGTATAAGAATGAAATGTGGAAGTTGGTGTAATTTTTCATTAGGAGTAAAGAGATCAGTTGTAAGTGAATCTATCGAAAGGAACATGATAAATACAAGGTGAGATTGGTAGTGAAGGGTAGGCTCAGAAAGAATGCATAAATTTCAATGAGATTTTTACACCTATTGTTAAGCAGGTTTAGCGATGATTGCCCAATATAATATGAAGTTGGAACAAATGGATGTAAAGACTATTTTCTTACATGGGGAATCGGTAGAGTAGATCTACATGAAGTAACCAAATGGATTCAAGATATACGGGTTTAGAGAATAAGGTTTGCAAGCTGAGGAGATCATCGTAAGGCTTGAAATAGTTGCCTGGGAAGTGGTATGAGAAATTTGATACTTTCATTGCTAGTCAGGGTTTACCAAACGTGAATATGATCATTATGTCTACTTCAAGATACTTATGATGGAGGATTCATTGTACTTGTATTATATATTGATCAGATGTTTATCGTCAGCTAGATCATGTCTAAAATCAATATATTAAAGGCTCAGTTATCATGGACATTCAAAATGAAAGATTTAGGGGGTGCAAAGATGATTTTTGACATTCATATACATAGAGATAGGGAGGGGAACATGTTAAGGTTATCTTAAGCAAAATACCTTAAGAAGGTATTAGAAATTTGGGATGGACAAGGCTAAACTAGTTACTATACCCCTTGTTGCTCACTTTCGACTTTCTTTAGAGCAATGTCCCATTACAGATGAAGAAAAGTAATTTATGTCTCGTGTGCCCTAATCGAGTGCACTTAGCAGTTTGATATATGCCATGGTTTCTACGAGATCGAACATTTCACTTCCATTTAGTTTTATTAGAAGATACATGTCAAACCCCGACAAGTAGCATTGGGAGGTAGTGGAATGGTTACTTCGTTATCTATGAGGTACAACGGACTACGTATTGACATTTGAAAAATCAGAGAAAAAGTTGGTAGGATATGTGCAAATAGATAACCCAGGAAACGTGGACAATAGATGGTTGACTTTTGGTTACTCATTTGTGTTAGCGGGTGGAGTGATCAGTTGGATGTCGAAGCTTCAGTGTGTGGTTTCTCTTTTCACAAACAAAGCTGAGTATAAGCAGTGACAGAGGCTTTAAAGGAAGATGTTTGATTGTGTAGAATGATGAATGAGTTGAGGCTTCAGTAGGAGGTCGTGTCGGTTAATTGTGACAGCAAAAGCAAGATCAACGAGGGAAAGAATTTAGTTTAATACTCTAGAACTAAACATATTGATGTTCGTCATAATTTTATCCGACAAATACTTGAGGAATGAAGTGTTACTCTTAAGAAGATTCACACGAGCGTGAATCCAGTGAATATACTTACGAAGGTGGCTTCGATAGAGAAGTTCAAATTATGTTTGACTTCTCTTGGCCTGGCAAAGGTTTGATGAATACAGAGTGTGCGTGAAAGCAGGGATAATGGTGAAAGATATAATGGAGGCGATTAGAGATGGAGCTTCAAGTTGTGTTTCATTATGATCGAAGTCATGGTGGAGATTGTTGTCTGGATGAATTCAATATGTACATGAAATAGGAGTCTTGATCGATCGACCAAACTGATCAATCAATCAAGTAAGCCCTGGATTATACAGATTGATCTTTGTATAGTTTTGGACAGGTTCATTTGATCGACCAGGGAGGTTCGAGTGACTGCCTATTTTGAGGTAATATTTGTAAATTCTATGAACCCTTTTGAGCACGTTCGAGTAATTGAACATGTGGCTGTCGATCGATCGAGGGTCGCTTGATCGACGGTGCATTCATTTTTATAAAATTGTACAGATTGTTTCCTATTCCGGTTGTTAGGTTATAAATATGGGTGTAATGTGAGATTAGGGTATGATTAAGAGAGCTTAAACATTTGTAAGGGGGTTTTGAAGGGAGGTTGGAGTTTTATGAAGGATTTCGCATTTATAAGTTCATCTAATTTCTTGTAATTTGTTCTTCACAGTGGATTTGCTTGTTACTTTATGCTATGATTTTTTCTTATAAAGATTTTTCACATAAAATCATCTGTATCTGTACATGCTTTGTTGTGTTTATCTTTCTTTTTTTTTTATTCGAATTCGGGATTTGCTTCAACGGTCCCCCAACACCTATCTCCAGCCAATGGTTTTAAACTGCTTAAGACTAATCGACTTGACTCTAAGAATCCTCAGATGGCATGGTATAGCCCATGGAACCTGAGCATGATAAAGCCATCTCTTAACGTTACATGTAAAATGAAGATGTATCAATTGATTATTATCCAAATAGTCTCCTTGCTTTCGACTATGAAATGGTCCAAATCAAACATGTATAGTTGATGGTTAGAATATGCAACAACAGATCTACTCCAAACATCCCTAAATACCCTCACAGTAGTAGGAAGAACTTCTATATACACCCGTTGCTTTGGACCCTACGACTCTAAGAAGTTTAATACGTTAGTTCATTACAGCAAGGGAAGCAGATTTCCTGATAACCCTACCATAGAAACAATGTGCGACCCATTTTAATGTATGTGTTTTATATCAATGCCATCAACCAATTTTGCCACCGTATTTTATGACACCAACCATTGAAACCTTTCAATGACCCATCGTGATGGTTATGCTTATTTTCCATCCAACCTGTTCGTACCGTCACAAGACCTAGACGAAGGGAAACACAAATATCAGCTTGATCTAAAACTTTTGCAGCCACCAAGAAGTTTTTAACGGTGGGATGTTCAATCTCCATCATTTCTTGTAGTGTGGTCTACTTGAGTTTCGAATCTGCTTCAATTTTGGAAGCATACCCTAAAATGAGCTGGCGAAATAGATGGATGGCATTGATGCAAAATACATATATCACAGTGGACCCCACAACGCTGCCACTAGGCAATAAACTTCTAACAACAAGGATCACACCGATACAAAGTATAAGCTAGGAACGAGCCCCAAACATCACAGGCAGTCTCGGGTCCATTGACCACCTGCCATGCATTATAAGAAATATTACAAAACCAAGACTAGCGTGCAAGTCACTCATCACCTCATGGAGTTTCAATTAAACTAATGGTCAAAATAGCTTATAATGGACGGCAATGAGCAAACCTACTCAAAATATTAATTTTTGCTAGCACGGGCTTGGCCCATTGCCAGCTTTAATCATTCCACAAATTTAACATCAATATCAACATCTTACTAATAATCAAGCGGTCCACACTTTCATAGATTCCATGTAATTGTCCATAGTTTATCCACTACTGACCATTTCTACGGCCCATCTACCACTCAGATCCACCTCATTTTTTGTCCAATGATATAAAAAGAGATGGAAAATTGTTTAATGGTATTGATCGGCGATGTTAATTATGTAAGTGGGCCCATTTCAATCTTCTAAAGGTACTGTAATAAAAGAATTGAGCAAGGGTAGCAGGGTAAAAGACTAATTAATCTTCCAAAGAATATATGATGCGGAAAGATTTCTTTTTCGATTTCTTTTGCTTCTTTTTTTTGTTTTTACTCGTTTATAAAAAGACCAAAGTAAGCTGTGTAATAGATCGGTCCTCCTTTTTGAAATAGTGCTCCTATTACCCGTTTGAATCATACCTTTAGTGGCACAAACTTGGAGTATCGCCCAGGATTCCAAAGTGGTCCCATGATGAGAACCAATTGACTGATCGCTAGACTTGCTTTACGGGTCGCTCACGGTCTTCATCCAATGTGAAAAGACATGTGAATCTACTGAGAAAACTGATGCACTGTCTCACCATACACATGGTTTTCATATTATAACGTACATGGAAGTCAAGTCTAGCCACAGAAGTCATGGCTTATCTTCTCCAACCACTACCGAAAAAGTGTAGGGACAAAAGCAATGCACTGTCTCAGCCAACTAGAAAAGTAATTTTGGCCAAGGAGAAACCGTGCCCCATCTCTTATGTGAATCCTAGGATGGTATGGTGTAGCCTATGAAACCAGAACATGATAAAGCCATCTCTTCTGTGAAATGAATATGTATCAATTGATTACCATCCAAATAGTTTTATCTACTTTGGATGGTAAAATGGTCCAAATCAAACTTTAATAGGATGTCCCTGCTGTTGATTAATTAGCATGGAAACTTGGAGAAAATTGATGGATGAAATTGTCCAACATGTGTAGTATTGATGGTTAGAACATGTTAGATTGCATATCTACACCACCACATCTGCTACAAACATCTCAAAATACCCTCTCGGAGGTAGGAAGAAATTCAGATCCACCTGTTGCTTTGGACCCCACGGCTCTTTGAAGTGAAATCGGATTGCGTAATGAGTAACTCGGTACGCTTTTATCCTACTGAGTAAACTCAATTGGGCCCACTATGAATATATATATATAGTTATTTACACCGTCCATCATTTCTCTAGCCCATTTTAGTGGTTGAGCCAAAAATTGAAGGATATCCAAGGCTCAAGTGGACCACACCACAGGAAATGGTGGGAATAATGACTCCCATTGTTGAAAACTTTCTAGGGCCCAAAGTGATTTTTATTTGTCATCCAACCTGTTCATAAGATCATAAGATCACGCAGACATGGATGAAGGGAAAAAGGAAATAACATCTTGATCTAACACTTCTGTGGCCCATAAAAATTTTCAACGGTAGAATTTCAATTCATATTGTTTCCTGCGGTGCAGTCCACTTGAGATTTTGATATAGTTCATTTTTAGTCTCAAGCCATAAACTTATCTGTTAAAATGGATGAACGAAGTGGATAAAATATATAAATCACATTGGACCCCATAGAGCTAACTCTATACGCAATCTGCTTTCCTTAGAAGTTCAATACTCAAAAAGTGAGAATTATGACACCAACCCACCATATGTATGTGTTTTATATCAATTCCGACAATCAATTTTGCCCGTTCATTTCAAGGCATGAGCCAAAAAAGAAGCAATCCAAAAGCTTAAATGAACCACACCACAATAAACAGTGGGAATTATGACACCAACCATTGATAATTTATTTTTATTTTTTACCCATCCACTTTTGTTTACACGTGCACACACACCCCCCACACACTCACGCTATAGTGGGATTTCACCACCTATGGATACTCGAACCCTTGATCGGGTGTTGAAACTCCTGAGAGTCGACCACTAGAGCAAGAGTAAGGTACCTATGACCAATGGTGATGCTCTTGCTCATTTTCCATCCAACCTGTTCATACCATCACATACCATCACATACACCTGCACGAAGGGAACAAAAAGATGAATATCTGCTTGATCTAAAACTTTTGTGGCTGCTAAGAAGTTTTTAATGGTAGGGTGTTCAATATCCATCATTTCCCGTGGTGTGGTCCACTTGAGCTTTAGATCTGCTTCAATTTTTAGCTCATTCCCTCGTCACAAAATACGTAACCCTCATCGAATTAGGCATATATATTCTACTAGAGATCTGCAGAGGAGCCATCCCCGCATAATTAGCACAAGGTTGGTGTAGATAATACTAGGCATTGTATGATTAAATTTTATTAAAAATAAAGTATTAATTAACTAGCACTCACCGTACGCATGGCACAGATGAATGGATCTACAATCTTCTTTGACTGAAGGCCCATTAGAGAGGAATGGGCCTTTAGCCCTGGTAGACTTTATCCCTGGTAGGTTTCCTTTAGACAATAGTTTTCCTTTGCTTGCCATAAACGCGGTCCTCACATAATTCCAAGTCAATAGACTTTAGCTTTGGTAGCTTTCCTTTAGACAATAGCACTTTCATCCCTTTCTCACTCATATGTCCCAAGCTCTAATGCCATAAGTGCCCATTCACTCCAGTTGATGCGACTGCGAGTGAACTATACAATCCTGAAGTCACGTACAAAGTATCTTCCTTTTTGCCTCGAGATATCACCAAGGCACCTTTTGTGATCTTCCAGGAATCACTAGTGAAGGTCGTCACATAATCGGTATCGGTTAACTGTCCCACTGAGATCAAGTTACGTTTCAAACTCGGTACATGTCTGACATCCTTTAATTTCAAAGACGTTCCGTCTTTCTAATTTACATGAACGTCCCCCTTTCCAACAATACTACACGGTTCATCATCACCCAGGTAGACTCTCCCAAAGTCACTTGACACATAATCACGCAGAACTTCCTTACACGAAGTGGCATGAAACGAAGCACCCGATTCTATAACCCAAGACTCTTTCCTAGCATCAAGAGACAAGATCAACGCCTCTGTGTTACTCTCCTCAGATAGATTTACTGAATCTTTTCTGCCTTGAGAGCTTCTTTCTTGTTTCTTGAGTGCCCTGCAATCACGTTTCATGTGCCCCTTCTTGCCGCAATGCAACACCCGTCTTTGTCTTTCTGTCCCTTGGACTTCTTTCTTAACTTAGAATGCCCGTGTTTATTGCCTCCTTTGTTCAGCAATCTTCCTCTTCCTTCAACATTTAGAGCATTCCCTAAATCCCTTAAAACTCCTGATGCCTTCCTTCTAGATTCTTCTCTGAGAATTAGACCGGCCACATCATCAAATTTTAGCTTTATCGATCCTGAAGAATTGCTCACAGCAATCACCAAACCATCCCAACTGTCTGGTAAACTGGATAAGATCAATAATGCCCTGACCTCATCCTCAAAAATAATGCCAATGGATTCCAATTGGCTCGTAACTGTATTGAACTCGTTTAGATGTTCAGTCATGCTCCCACCATCTGACATCTTCATGTTGAATAGTTGTTTCATAAGATGAACCTTGTTGGATGCTGAAGGCTTTTCATACATGGTGGCTAGGGCTTCCATTAATTCTTTTGTAGTTTTCACCTTGGATATATTGAAGGCGACGCTCTTAGACGAAGAGAGTCGGATCGTTCCTAAAGCCTTCCTATCCAGTAAAAACCATTCATCATCTGTCATCTTTTCTGGTTTCTTCTCTTTTCCTCCTAGAGGAATATAGAGGTCTTTTTGATACAGATAATCCTCCATTTGCATCTTCCAGAAGGCAAAGTTTGAACCATCAAACTTCTCAATTCTAGTTTTCCCTTCTTCCGTCACGCTCCAAATAGAACTAAACCAATAGCTCTGATACTAGTTGCGCAGCACGCCAACAACGTAGTGAGCCTAGATCCAATCTCAGGCCTCACCCACAAACAATAAACAAAAAGAAATATAAACTAGAAACAGATTAAAGTAATCCAAACAAGCCACAAGACAAAATATACGTGGAAAAACCCCAATCTAGGGTAAAAAAACCACGGATGCAAACTTCTGCTATGAAGAACAAAGATTACAAGGCAATATACTAACCTCTCCCTTAGAAGTACAGAGAAAATCCCTTACCCACACCTTAGAAATATTTTCCAATATTCACCTTAACCCTAGAATAGCCCTAGGGACTCCAATTTATAGTTTTGGCAACTTCCCTTTCACACTTGCAAAAGGCCGACTCAAATTTCCGTAGCCCGCATCGGATTCGGAAACAAATCTGTGTAACTACGACCGGTTGAACAAACTGTTCGACCGGTCGAGTGGGTCCCACGACCGGTCGAACATGGCCCACGACCGGTCGTGCACCTCGGACCAAAAAATCTTATGCTTGCTGGAGTTTGAGTCGTGCCAGTCCACGACTGGTCGAACTGGGTCCTACGACCAGTCGAGCATGGGCTTCGACCGGTCGAGGACGGCCTAGATGTGGCTCCACCACTCAACACCACCACTATGGAAATCAAGCGACCTAAACGGAAGGTTAGAGATTTTGTACCTCAAAACAGAAATCACGGACCACCAGCTGGATTCAATCCACTGCAAGGCCCTAGATTTCAAGACAATCTTAATCGATTTGGTCCGGATCAACTGTCAACGGTGGAGCCATAGCTAGCAGGTCGACCGTGACCAGATAATACAACTCGTTCAAGAGTTTGTTGGTCAAGTATTGGGCCATAACATTATCCCCATATATCACAAACCATACCCCGAGTGAGTAGATCGGCAACATCCATTGTCAAGGAATTATCGAATGGATTTTCCTCTATTTTCTAGTGAACTCAGTCAGTCGACTATTGAACATGTCGGCCGATTCACCATGCAAAGTGGTGAGTAAGCTAACAATGATTATTATAACTTATAGTTATTCAGTCACTCGTTGACCGCTGCAGCCTTCACATGGTATTCAAACATACTACTAGACTCAATATATAACTGGAAAAAGTTGGAAGAGAATTTTCTTGCTCAATTCTTCTATAGAAATAGGGAGCTAACCATGGCCAACCTCGTAGGATTCCGGCAATTGCCTAAGGAACTATGCGAGAGTTATATTATGCGATTCAAGCAGGCGAAAAGTAGTTGTAAGGTAGTCATGATCGAGGCCAAATTTGTACAACTTGCACAAGAAAGACTGGAATACAAGCTCCGTAAAAAGTTCAGAGGCATGGAGTTTACTGATTTATATGACCTAACTACCAAAGTTACTTGTTACGAGGAATTGCTTCAGGAAGGGCCTAATGAACAAATTCATTATTAAGGAAGTATTATAAGGACCCTTACTATGAAATTGCGATTACGGAAGTAGTGGCTTAGAAGCCATTAGTATGTTCGGTGCTGGTCAAAGTAAAATCGACTACCCTGACCAAGCAAAAGGCTCAGAAGGTGTCACTACAAGAAATACCACTTTTAGCGACGAAACTTTTCATCACTAAAAGTCAAATTTTCGCAACTAAAACCTTCTAGCGATGAAAATTTTCGTCGCTAAATTCATCGCTAAAAGACCGACGTACAAGGCTTTTTATTAGCGAAATATTCAAATCATCGCTAAATGCAAGCTTTTTAGCGACGAAAATTTTCGTCACTAAACAAATTTTCTAAGACCTTTAGCAGCGAAGATTTTCGCTGCCAAAAAAATTTTCAAGACTTTTAGCAGCAAAACTTTTCACCGCCAAAAAACTTCCAAGACTTTTAGCAGCGAAAAGTTTCGCCGCCAAAAAAATATCCAAGACTTTTTAGCAGCGAAAATTTTCGCTGCCAAAAATATTTTTCCAAAAAATTCCAAGACTTTTAGCAGCGAAACGTTTCTCCGCAAAAAACAATTTCCAAGACTTTTAGCAAAAAATATTCAAGACTTTTAGAAGCAAAAATATTCACCGTAGAAAAATTTTCCAAGACTTTTAGCTGTGAAAAAATTACAAGACTTTTAGTAGCGAAAAGTTTCGTCACCAAAAAACTTCAAAGTCTTTTTTGCGGCGAAAATTTTTGCCGCAAAAAAATATCCAAGACTTTAGCAAAAAAAAAATTTCAAGATTTTAGCAAAAAAATTTCCAAGACTTTTAGTAGCGAAAAGTTTTCATTTCCAAGATTTTCTAGTAAAAATTTTCATTCAAAAATTTTTAGCGACGAAAAATTTTTATCGCTAAAAGTCTCTTTTTTTTTAATAATACATCTCAAAATTCTACACAAAATTCTTTGATATACACCTGTTAACAATATATTTCATCATATTCATCATGATATACACCTGTTATATAATATATTTCATCATATTCACATTCACATCCAGGTAAACCCAAACTAGTAAATCCATCCAAGCCTCAGTTACAAATTGAGGCTAAAAATGTTTAATTTTTTTAAATATTTATTTAAACTACTAATCCATTCATTCAATCCACTCATGAAACAATCAATCATGAAAGCCATAATACCAACAAAATAGTTAACAACTCAATCAACAATCAATCTCACTTGTTTACTATTTAAAGTTTTCAAAACAAACTCAATCAAACTATTACACAACATTAGGTTCCACAAATAATACAAAGTCACAACGCAAGATTTGGGTATGACTTTTGCTTGGCTGATGAACAACTACAGTTTGTTCGGTTGTCTGAAAGCATCTGCAAAGAAGAAGAACTTGCCATTAACAATAATTTATAGTGGAGTCCATATCAATAGTTCAGATTGCTCCACTGGCATGTCCCTGGCTCCTAATTTTACTTTTAACAGCTCTAGAGGTTTCTTTCTCAACATTTAAATGTCAACAAAACATAGTTATCATATGAAGTCTAAAATAGACTTGTTTGACACATGTACAAGCATATGGATATCCAAGCAAAAACATATGAGAGCAAAAGAGAGAAACCTTCGGTGATCTTTAATTAAAAGGGTAGCAGAGAGCCGATGTAGGATAGACTTACTCCACGCACAATCTCCATCGTCTCTTCAATTTCTTTTCTATGAGCTGAAATGAGAGCCTCTTCTTCCTACATAAGTGAATAACACAGTTCCAAACTCAAAAAAAGAAAAGAAAAACCATTGCATATAGAAGCAGGCTTTGTGCATAATTCCTCAATATGTGCCATGCAGAAA
Source organism: Magnolia changhungtana (assembly GCA_030180095.1). Taxonomy (NCBI): domain Eukaryota; kingdom Viridiplantae; phylum Streptophyta; class Magnoliopsida; order Magnoliales; family Magnoliaceae; genus Magnolia; species Magnolia changhungtana. The sequence goes on along the minus strand of JASAUF010000046.1, from coordinate 118,025 downwards.
ATTTTCCCTAGAAAAATGACCAAGATTTAAATGCAAAACACCATGGAAGAAAAATAAATGCAATAGGAATCTTTATACAAAGGTATCTTAGAACAGATGTTTCAAAACTTATCTCCAAATTAAGCAACTCAAAGAATGCTAAAAACAAAACTCATGTCATTCATGGAGCATGTGATACATTCCTCCAAGCAACTCAACTTACCTCTGATTTTGAAATCCATATTTCCTGAATCTGATAGAGCAAGACCAACAACAATTTTCTCGGGTGTTGACAAATGCAATTGCTTGGAGAGACCTTCTAGAAATCCTTCACTCATCACTTTACTTCTCAGTGCTTCACAGAATACTGTGGCGAAATTTGGCCTACCCAAAAGTATCTAAAGATAAGTGATAGAAGATCTAGCTTTGATCGAAAGTCTTCACTCCGAAATTTCACTTGATCTAAGTAGGCTTGGAGCAAGAAAATGCTTCCCTCATTCCCATATTTAACAAACTACACAAAGACAAGCAAATTGTTTTACAACTACAGTCTAGGAAAGAAATGAGATAGGGAAAATATTCAATGCCACTAACTTAATAAAAGAATTGGTCTGGATCACTAGTAGCACTATAACTTGTAGTGCAAGCACTATAACATCTCTCTTTTTGTACCACTCTACATGTATGTTATTACTTATTACCCATGTAAGCTAGCTAGCCATGCATCATTCATGTATACATGAATAAATTTGTATCCAACAGTAGACCAGTAGGGGCTATCCACTAAAACAGAGTTGCAAGTACCCTCATAGAAGTTAAATTAAAAGATACTTCTACTCTACTGGTTTTAATAGCTGATTCTACATCTGATTGGATAATTATCAACTAGAGATATGTTGTAGGCATATATTTCAAATGATCCTAGCTTCATGTTCATCAATCAGCCCACAACGAGTACATAACATAAATGGCAATGACATGTCAGAAGTTATATCAAGATTTATTTTTTTTTGGAGTTCCAATATTAGATTTTCTTGGTGGAAAACCAAGTGCTATATTGGAAATATTCCACTTTTTCCTCATATTGGTTCCACAAGAAATTCCTAAGTGCTGAATTTGAACAATTACTCCACAAAATCTACCAAAATTGTTACAGGCTTAATGCAAGAAGTGTTGTAAGAACACAAAATTCGTACCAATCAGATGATTCTAACTATTAAATCAATTGCCCACAAAATGGATGGTTGGTATCATTTATTGAAAACAAATCCCATCAACAATTTGATTCATCAATTTGTAGGGGAGTATAATGGATCACTTGCAGTTCTAAGGAATCAGTTTTATCAAACCTACCAAAAATGAACCAGATGGATTGCATCATCCAATTATTGTTGAATCTTCAATGGTAGCCAATGAAACATGTGTTGGTCATGACAGACAGTCCTAATTAATAGATCGGACCATCCATGAAATGTATGCATGTACTCTACCTTGGTCTCTTTGAGATTTTACCTACTCAGTTTCAGGGTTTTGACTTTCAAAAAGAGGAGAAAAACACACTAGAGTTACAACATAGAGAATAAGCAATGACCTGAAAGAAATATTTTTTTTTTCTAGCTCTTTAAAAGGTGGGTGATAGAAACAACTGCAACACAAGATTCTTATGCCACTGCACAATTCCGATCCCCCTCAAACATGGGATATACTATAATCCAACCATAATACACATTAGCACTACCCCTTGCTAGGTATTCGAAACCTCTACCCTACATAACCAAGCTTATTAATCAAGAAGAATGCCTAGGAAACAAAAGAGAACGGGGATTGTAAATAACAATGGCATGACTTAATGAAACTCATTTGATTTGAGAAAATTAAAACTGTCTCATCATTAACACAGGCAATATGAGAATAAGTTCAAAACACACATGATGTACCGGGGAGCAAGACAGGTGCAAGGCTACAAAGGGATGTCCAGTCACAGAACAGACCGCAATATCCCAGGTTTGTTATTTCTTCCATTCCATGGTGGTGCCTCCATGGAATGAAAGAAAGGGATGTCACGAACATGGTGGTGCCTCCATCTATAAAATAATTCATGTATCGGGGAGCAAGACAGGTGCAAGGCTACATGAATTATTTTACAGAGGGAGGCACCACCAAGAACATGCAATATCCTAGGTTTGTTATTTCTTCCATTCCATAATCATTTTGAGTTCTAAGAATCATGTGGAACAAGTAACATGGTCTACTTTAATCTCATCTTTGATGTCTTTATTAATTCAATTGATGCAATCTTTTTATTGCTAACTGATCCACCCATATGACACCCAAAAAAAAAAAATGTGACCCACTCTTGATTTTTGTGGTTCAACACATTGACCCTAAAAAAGTTCACAAGAGCTCAGTTAGCTAGCAACTATGTTTCTTAAAGCTTACGATCAATGAATCAAGAAGGAATGTAGAGAAAGTTTCTTTTTCTTCTTCTTGTTCTTCTTCTTTTCTTTTGCATTGAAGGAATTTCAGTTTAAGCCATGCTTGAATCTAAGGTTACTTCAAACATGAGGAATTTGAATTCACAAAAATATTGTTTAATTTTCTATATACCTTTTTAAAATCTGGAAATTCAGTTAATTTTACTTATTTTTAGGTGAATCTCTGATTTCAATTTTTCCAAAAACCCATTTTAGGATTCTTTTCCTTATGCTTGGCTGATCAACTGGATTCCATGTTTTAATATAATCAAAATTGCATGGCACACAATTGGAGTTGAAGAATGTAATATCAAAAGATTCTCTTCTCAAGAATCTAATATAAAACATGACAGAAAAAAGATCCTAGAATGTATATTTGTTGGAATTTCACTACAGAAAATGGTAGGTTCTGGTAATATTCTCCCATTGAATTAGGTGTGAAATATTCCTTTTCACTATCTGTTTGAAGGTTACCAATCAGATAAAGTAGGGCATGATTTTAGAAATCTACAAAATCTGCATTTAAAAAAGGAGGAGCAAGCTAGCATTACAAGGCCCAGCACATTTTCACATTTTTTTTTACTGAAATTTCTATCCAAGCTGTCCGTAAATCATGTGGTTGGAAAAACTTTTAGGAAACATGTCATCCATGGGTGCCTTAGAATAGGAACAATTCATAAAGAACTCAGATTCAACAAAAAAAAAAGAAGCAAAAAAGAAAAAAAAGAAAAGCCTATAAAATAGTGGCATGGCTCTGGATCATTTGGTTTTTATGATTTCGGACATATGGAGTATCCACAATTAGGTATAATAGATGAACAGTTTGGATCTCATACATATGTGCCTTACGTACCTGACATAACTAAGATATTAGCATCTAGCACCGGATACTTGATGATTCATACAACAATGAAGCACTTCGGCATCTGCAAAAAACAAAATGACAAGTGGAATTCTACATATTACTAGTTTGCATTGGAATAAATAACCAACCAAATGGACTATAAAAAGAAAATTAAAGAATGAAACACATTGAAAGAATAAATTTTCATTAGTCAAAGGTTAAAACTTACAATTTCCCAAACAATCTTAATTTGAGGCCCTGCCCCGTCTAAAGATGGGCCCCCACGGTTTGAGTTTGGATCAGTACATGTATGCCCATGATTTGAGCCTGACTTGTATTTGGCTGAAGTGTCCTGTTACCTAGTACAAGTGTGGCTGGTAGTTGTGAGATATAAACTTTAATTTTGATAAGCTCTGTTAAAAAATATAGAATATAAATATCAATTGTTTACGAAAAAGATGGATAGCGATTAGAGAGAATCATGATCTACAAGAGGTCTGTACACCCCACATGGACAATTACACATAACTTGCGCCAAGTTGGCAAATTTGAGGCTGTACAAGCTACAATGTATCTCAGCTTAGTAAACACCCATTCTCAAAGCAAACAACAATGTCAGGAACCTAGAGAAAGAAGCCCTGGCAGTTACATTGTTTAAGGAAAGAGGCCGCTATTTTAACAAATGCATCAAAACATCAATACACAGCAGTTGTTTAAGCTCACCAGGATGGTTGACTTGATAGGCAATCAAGTGGATGGATCATATCTCAAAAAATCATGTGGAGGAAGCTCATCAAAACATCAATACACATTTCTACTTTTTTCTTTTTTCTTTTTGAAAAATGAGTATTGTTCAGTTTTCACAGGAAAAAATAAAATAAAATTAGATCTTTTGAAATATACAAACTTTTAAACATAAAAGCAATCATACAAGTATTTCTCAAAGTTACAAGTTTAGAAAGGAGTTTTGTTAACTATGATTATAACACCAAACTCTAGGACATTTACAGTGAGTGGATCTGGAAAGGGACAGAGCCATCTACCATGTTCTTCTAAGAATAAAGATAAACTCCAACTCACTCATTAAAGAAAATACAGATTTCTTTAGGAACAATATTGAGATTTAAATCTCCATCTTCATCCAAGCCATGAAACTGTTGCTGCAAATTCTGCTCATATTGAAGGGAAGAATAATCCTACCAATTTTCCTCCTCGCATCACTATGGTAGACCGTAGACCCAAGAGGCCAGCCATGCTTTATGGGAAAGAATGTTAGGCAGTTAAAGAAGAACATGACCTTAGGCAGTGTAGTATGAGTAGCAAGATGAGAAATTATAAAATTGTAAATGAAGCATTCAAGGGAACTTAGAAACATGTTAAACATAAGAGTAAAAGAGATTCAAAGAATTTAGAAACATAGCTAGAAAAATAAGATGTTTCACATGTCAAACATTACTTACATTTCATAACATGTAAGGCCTCTGTTCTGTTTCCTTCAATCAAACCCGTACGAGTATAGATTCGAACTTGTGCAAGGATGACAAGAAATCTAAAGTTTGAATGGGGGCTATGTGGGGATTCCATACAATGAAATGTGGACCAACATCAAAATGATATAGCAGAATGATAGCAACAACAAATGAGTGCAGGTCTTACCTGAAATCTTTGAGAAGGTAGAGATATGAAATGGAATGTGAACAATCCACCAGACGATTGGGGACTTCACTTGGTGATGGTAATTATTTTCTGAATAGAACTGCTATCTATAACAGGCCTATGCAATCTATCAACAACTTCCGCAAAATATCATTTAAAAAAGCAATTTGTCGACAAATGGACCTCACAGTAACTTCAACTATGAATGTTGCTTATCGTGCTCATGCATATGAATGTAGAGAATTAAATTCTCTTGAATCAAGTTTAACTATGTTAGCAAGTCTCTTTAATCATGGAGTGATGTTTGAGTCTATTTGACCATTAAAGAGAGAGTTCAACTAGTCTATGGAGATGAAAACTCTCACTTATACATTGTAGATGAAGAGCTCATATTTCTTTGCAAAAAGAAAAAGAAAATTCTTTAAAAAAAATATACAAGAGCCCATATTTACACACACGCACATGTATCTATATATTTAGTGGGCTAATGGATGAGTGCAACCCACACTTGTAATAACAGGTGCTAAAACACACACACATACACAACACCCATGAGACAGCCATGGGGTTTAAAGTATCATCCAAAACCAGTACATATCCAAAACCAGTACATATTGCTTGATATGTACCAGTATTGCCCATGAATGCTGAAACACACACACACAACATAGCTGTTGTTCATAGCTCCTTTCACAAAACCATGAGAGGGGCTACACTTACTCTCATCTCCCCTACCATGATTAGAGATCAACTTCTTCCAAAGATCGATGGAACCTTGAGAATGGCAGGGAGATAAATTGCTGTCGTATGTATTTCATGAAAAAAACTAATCTAAAACAGAAAATCCAATGGTAGTAGTAAATGTCAAAAAGAAGCATACACCTTTTTTTTCTTGAAGTTCTTGCAATGGCGCCTCTCAATCTAGCAACAAAGAGGGAAACCAGTAGTCCCAGATGCACCGAGACAAGTCAATGATGGAACTCCAATCGAGATGATGAAGGGTCCTCTAAGGTTTTCTGAGGTGATGAATCTGATAGAGGGAGAGGGAGCATGACACGAGGAGAGAGGAGAGAGAGAGAGGGAGAGAGAGAGGGAGAGAGAGAGAGAGAGAGAGATTGGGGAACGAATAGAAAGAGGGAGGAAGATGAGAAAGCTGGAGCAAGATCGGGAGAGAGATAGGGTTAGGGAACGGAGCGCGCGCGCGCGAGAGAGAGAGAGAGAGAGAGAGAGAGAGAGAGAGAGAGATTTGGGGTCTTTTTTGGGCGAGCGGCGTTGTTTTGAGAGCGCGCCCAAATTTGGTCCAGGGTCTAGTATGGCTCTGTGGGCCCCACCATGATGCGTGTCAAACATCTACCCCATTAGTCAGATGCATCATCCCATAGTGAGCCCAGGGATTAAAAATAAAATCAATCTATGACTTGTGTGGGCCACACCACATACAAAAGTTAAGAGGGGTTACCCTCCATTAAAACATTCATAATTATTTTTTAGGCCCACAGAAATGTGGTCCACAAATCCAGCCCATCCATTATGTGTGTGCCACTTGGATGAGGGATCATACCAAGTTTCAGACGCATCCAAATTTCAGGTGGGGCCCACCAAGTGCTTTTATATGTTTTAGGCATGTCTTCACATGATTTTAGATGGTATGGCCCACCGGAGTTCCGTATATGGCTAATTTTTTGGATATCCCGTAATTTAAAGCGGACCAATCAAATGCATGGTGTTGATGTTCGACACACATCATGGTGGGGCCCACACAGCTTGACCTCATGGGGACGACATGGATTAAACACATACATCATGGTATGGCCCACCTGAGATTTATATCTCGAAAAATGGAACAACAATGTGGGTTGATCCCGAATTTTCGGTAAATCCAAAACTCAAGTGGACCATGCCACACGAAATAGTGTGGAATAATGATTTCCACCGTTGATACCTTCTTGGACCCATAGTAATGTTTATTTGACATCTAACATGTTCATAATATCACAAAGATATGAATGAAGAGAAAACACAAAAATATATGAATTATTGTGGGCCAACTACAATGACAGTGTAAAATCCACTCCGTCCATCATTTTCTCTGAATCATGATAGAATGAGATCTAAAAAATTAGATAGATCCATTGTCAAAGAAATGGAGAGAAGATACCACCATTTGTACCAAAGTAGCCCATAGGCACAAGATCTAAGTTATACATCAGGTGAGTCCCACCGTGTACGTCTCTGATTCCAGCCTACTACTTAAGTGGATCACATATTTATCTTCCCCAGCCTTCAAACAACCGCCCCAAACATATTAGCTATAGAACCTTGCATCACCCATATGCCCCTAGTTACTTGAATCACAGTTTTTTTTTTCTTTTTCTTTTTTGTTGGAAGGTATAATCTCAACAAATGATTCAAGAAGACTTCAACGGCCTTGAAGCAGAGACTAGAAAGTCAAATCTTTTGGATCCTCAATGATCTTCACTGGTGTTTGCAAGAATGAAGCCAAATCAACACCATATATAACACGATGATTTGCAATAACATTCACCTGCAAGCATTCACAGTTTTGCCCAGGTGAGTTTGTGGAAGGCTCAAGACTGGAGGTTCCAGGCTTCCAAATAACTCACCAGGCAGAATGTTTCTCACTTGCACATATGACTTTTCACACCAATCTGGCCATCCTTGGTAGCAACTACAATTGGTTAGGATGCTCCAATGGCCATGATTGCACCCTGCAGAACAGTTCATTGCAAATTTGGCAGTCAGACTCTCAATTGAAGAGGGGATAATGTATTTGATTTAAAAAAACTAAAACATAGAATCCCCTTGTTTTTTTTTTTCTATTCACAAAGTGGGATTGTGTATTTGATTTACATGGTGCAGCATCCAGGGAACTTCCTGATGACACAAGAGTCAGGAAATTCAATTTTCACCCATGGCATAGAATTACAAGCATTCCCTGCACTTGTTAAAATTAAATGACACTAGTAGTGCCACCGGTCCTTGGGCCAAGACATGACCCTGACTGCTTATTGAGTGGATTGCTACTGAATTAGTTTAGTAGGTGTTTACACAAATTTATGCTGATTAATGAAGAAATTTCATGATGCAACCAAATGCACCATTACCCAAAAAGAAACACCAATTGGATTATCCTAAATATCCATATTATGGGCTGAAAATGGATATTTAAAAACAAAAATCATCAACACATATATAACAAATAAGAAGGAAATCAACTATGATATAGTCATGATTATTTGATTAGGGTAGCTTCTGCAGCTATTCCACAATGATACCCACCAAAATAAATGGTTGGAATTATAGGGGAAAATCATTTCCCATACACAATATAAGGATAAAAGAAAACATGAACTCTGTTGTAAGTGACTAATTAGTGCATATACCAAGTCATACTCATCCAAGTGACTAACTATTGCATTTCTGATCACCCTTCGTGAAAAACTACAATCATGCGGATTTTCTGTGCTCTGAAAAGCTACAATCATGTGGATTTTCTATATTTGTTAAGAGGAGTTTCTTCAAGGCATATACCAAGTACTCTAGGCATCGGTCGGCCTAGTTTCTCATCTCTGTTATGCTCTCTCTATGAGGTTTTCTTGTATTATTTTCAACTGATCCGAGCCCGTGTCAACCAAAATCATAATGTTAAACAGACCCGGCCGTAGTGTGGGACCCACCTTGAAAATGTGTTCTATATCTACATCGTCCATTCATTTTACCAGTCCATTCTAGGATATGGTTCCAAAAATTGAACAAATCTAAATTTCAGGTGGACCACATCTAGGGGAAAATTGTGGTGTTACCAGTCCATTCTGGTTCCAAAAATCGAACAGATCAAAATATCAGGTAGACCACATAAAGAAAGAAATTATGGTATTACCAGTCCATTTTAGGATGTGGTTCCACATCTAGGGGAAATTGTAGTGATCGAATGCTCACCAGCCAAGAACTTCCTAAGGCCTACAGACCGTAATAAGGTCAACCATACTTATATGAAGGGAAAATACAAAAATTTGAGTTCACCTCATGATCACCGAACAAATGTATGGTTGTGAAAGGATGAGCCATAGGCTTATTATAATATTTCTTTTTTAGTCGAATTTGTTTTAAGCCGATTTTGTAGTGGTCTATCTCACTTTACGGGTCATATCTAAAGGTGGGCGGTCCCATAAGGGGCTCTATGGGCCCAACACAATGTATATGTTTTATCTAAGCCATCCATTCATCTTAACAGCTCATTTTAGGACATGAGCCTAAAAAAGGAGGCAGATCAAGGCTCAAGAGGACCACACTATAGGAAACAGTGGATATTAAGCACCTACCGTTAAAATTTTATTAGTAATGGTGTGGTCAATTTAGGCCTTAGATATGACTCATTTTTGGGATCATCTCCTAAAATTACTTGTCAAAATTAATGGACGACGTGGATACACCACATACATCATAGACCTCTTGGTAGGGGAAATGGATTGGCTACTCCCCCTGACACCAGCCCCGGGGCTGGTGGTCGGTGCTCTGTGGGCCTTACCATGATGTATTTGTTTAATCCATTTTTACAAATCATTTTATGGCTTGATACCAAAAATTAGAGGTATATATATCTCAGATGGACCATACCACATGAAAACAATAGTGGTTGGGTATCCATCATTAAAATCCTCCTAAGGTTCGCTATACTGTTTATTTGACATCTAATATGTTGATTAGGTCATACAGGCCCAGATGAAGGGATAAAACAAAAATCATCTTGATCCAAAACTTTTATGGAAAAAAAATGTTTTTTAATAGTCGACGCTCATTCAACACTGTTTCATGTAATGTGGTCCACGTAAGATTAGGATATACCTCATTTTTGGTCTCATACCGTAAAATGATCCGTCAAAATAGATGGACGGCATGGATAAAACACATACATCATGGTGGGTCCTACGGAGCACCAACCACTAGCCATTGGCTGGTGTTAGGGGGAGTAGCCAACCCGCATCCCTTGGTAGAAGCGCTAGTCTCTAGCTCCGTGCGGTGGGTGTAATACCCCGTCTGCGCCCAAAAACTCTCCTTTTCATTTTCATTCTCGCGGCTCTTCCCTTTCTCTACCCCTCTCTCTCTCTCATGCTACAGAAATCTGAGGAGGAGATGGAGAGCTCTCTCTCTCTCTCCATCCCATGCTACAGCAAGCTTAAAAGGAGATGGTCCCTCCATACGGTGAAGAAAGAATATCATGCTAACAGAATCTTCCAAAGCTCGACCAGTAACTCATCCACTCTACTTCTTACTTTGGTACTCACACATACACACACACACTCTCTCTCTGTCTTCTCTCTCTATTTATTAATTTCTGTTTCGTCCATGGAGGATTTGGGGGTTTGTGGATCTTAGGAATTAGGGAGTTGTGGATTTTGGAAATGGGGGGATTGGGGATTTTAGGAATTGGAGGATATTGGGGACTTTCATATTGAAGGAATTTGGGGAAATTAGGGATTTGTCCCAATTTGGGGAAATTGGGGAAATTTATGGATTCCACTTTCCTCCCATATAGTAAGGAGTTGTTTAAATAAACATGTGGGCCAATCATTTCTCTAGATGGATGATCAGAAATGTGAACTATGTGGGCCAATCATTTCTTTAGATATAATGAATCACACTTGTAAATTTTGCTCACATCAGCAACATCCAATCCACTCATTTTTTGGTCACATGATATACCATAGAAATTGAGAGTTGTAGTTGATGAAGAGATGGAGCAATCCCTACTTGTTCATTTAACTTGGACACTTCTTAGTTGAATGAACAGTACACCACACGTGATTCCAAACCTGTAAGCCTACCAAACACAGGCATTATAATTTCTAGGAAGTACAATGCCTACTAAAAGTTGCCCAAACAAAGAAAATATAATGGTTGGGTTATGAGATTTTGACTCAGTTACTTGAAAAATATAATACTTGAAAAATCCAGGATATCCAAAGGACTCATTAGCTTTGTTTAGTGAATCAGGTTTTCAGATTTTGACTCAGTTACAGTGAGTTCATCTTGGATGGTTTGATCTGAGTCACTGTATGTCGTGTGAATAATTTTTCAAGTGATTTTCAAACATCAAATGCTGCCAAAGTATCAAATCATTCCCTTTTTTAAATGGGCCCCACAATACAAGTGGTATTCATGCATCTCAATGCAAATAGTGGGAACTTTCGCGGGTGGAACATTTGGAAAAAGATAAAGAAAAAAATCAACAAGATATTAAGTCATTTGTGCATATGGACTCATCAGCCTATATGTTTCCTTGGCTTTGTTTTTCCTAAGTGGATTGAAACAAGCTGCACCAACCCAACAAGCTTCTTCTCTAATGACTCCCCCAACTACCAAGCTACCAAAAATCCCCCTTGAACTTCCATATTCAATTTTCACAAGCCTAAGCACCAATAGGTCAATCTTCTCCCAATGCTTGACATAATTAAAAATGACCAAGGTCCAACCACCACCCCATATTGAGGCATTGGTGCCTTAAAAGCTTCAGTACCAGTCCTAACTTATGATGAAGTGTTCAATTCTCTCCTTCACTACAAATATCAATGACAAGATATTACAAGAAAGCTCACTTACTTTGTTCTTTCCATATTCCCCACATACAAGTTAAAGGAAGAAACCTCCATACAACTCACCGACTCAATTGGAAGGACCGAAGAAACCCCCAGAGTTTCCTCACCATTTATAAGTCAAAGGCTTAAGAGAGGTCTGCTTTCTATAGTCAGAAGAAAGGTCTGGTTATAGAAAAGTAAAAATATCAATGCAAGAAGTGTCCCTTAGGGCCTGTTTGGTTGCAAGGGAATTCATTCACTAGTTTTTATGTTTCCTGGGAATGGTAGAATTGGTATTTCTCTCCACAAGTACCTTTACACACAGAGAAATTTATTTGCCTGAACAGCTGTTGGTAGGCTAAAATTTTCACTGTCATATGTCATTTTAATTTCATAGTTGTGGAGAACCTCTTTCTCACAGTTCCAGACCTGGAAATGTATGCCAAACGATTCAAATAAAATGAACACATTGGAGCTCCCCTAATGAATGATCAGTTTTTGAAACATGTTTTTGGAGTAAAAGAAAAGATTGGAGAACAATGTTCTCTAAAACTAATTTTTGGTGAATTCATAGCTTCACCATTTACTTTGGTGTGGCCCACCTAAGTCTTTTATTTGCATAAATCTCGGTATCTAGGGTGAAAATGAGGCTGCACACCTGATTGACCTGGATCTCTATCACCACATGTTATTCTTCCTATCTACGGAACACAACACTGATTTGGGCACTGGTCGGTGCTAAGATGCAGTTAAAGATTTGTGGAGGATGTTGATGTTGTCTATGCATGCTGAGAAAGCAACATGATTGGAAAATGCTTGTTGTTTTAATACATGCAGTATTTTTTGATGCAAGTTGTTTTATATGCTTGTTACCTTCTTTGTCATCAGAGTGGAAAGTGCACCCTTCATAGCCATTTGTCTGTTGGAGCAAGTGATTTGATCACCTAATGGCAATTCCTGAGATTTGTCAACATCCACGGTTCCAACATCATCTTCCTAGCTACTTAGCCATTCCTGCAATAGATGTGTTGCAAAGAGTGAAATAGGTACTACACTTTCTTACCACTTGATGGAAATTTTAGTTGGAAAATATCTTTAAATAAAGTTGCACATAATAGATGTGTTACACATAATTTTTCATCCACTAGTTTCAGTAAATGAAGATAAGAGGATGGATCTTAACAGTATGGTCGTGATGCACATAGACATAAAATGCTTGCAATGAATTTTTATGAGTACTAGGTAGCCTATTAATGAAAACAATGTCTCCGTCCATAATACGTCTGTTTATGATTTGACCAACTTTCAAATATGTATGTCCTTTTGAACCTTCCCTAATTGCACAAGTGGCTGAACCATCTCTGTATGTTACACATAATTTGTCATCCACTAGTTTCTGTAAATGAAAATAAGAGGATTGATCTTAACAGTATGGTCGTCATGCACATAGACAGAAAATGCTTGCAATGAATGTTTATGAGTACTTGGTAATTTTAGAGTCCATGGTTAGGGTTTCGGCTGAAAGTACGAGTGCTGGAGCCGATGCTTTCGGAGTCCGAACTCATTCTTTTGAAAAATAGAAAAATGGGAATATTTGTAAATATGGATTTTCTTGTTAAGAAGAAAATGGAAGCTGGATTGAAAAAACATAAAAGAGATTTATTTTTTCTTCTTTTTTGCTTCAAGAGAGAGAGAGAGACGAAGAGGTGAGAGTGGGGAAACATCGGTGGCTTAATTAAAAAGAACTACATAGTGGCTTGATCCCAATCTGACTTTTTGGGTACGTAAGCAGCCGTTCGTAATATACTAGAATATTGGCACAACCACAAATCTTTTTTCTCCTTTGAATTGTAACAAACTGTATCGGTTGCATTTTTCTCTGTCATACAAGTTGTGGCTATCAAAGATATAATATCACCTCCTTATAGGGAAACATTTAATGATGTGTACAGGTAAATTCATTTTTTCTTATTCCTTATATTGTTTCTCAGTTATATTTGTGTTGGTTTCAGAGTACAGGTAGCGATAGAAATTGTTGGTCGATTGTGGCTTGTAGGCAAAGGGATGAGTAACCAACAATACAGATATGGGAGGCCTTCCCCAGGTATCCAGATGCTTTTAAATATATTTATGTTGTTTTAAAATGTATTAGCTCGAAATTGATGGAGTAGACCCGGATGTGTGTCGGAGCTATCCGGATGTTGAGCGAGGGTCCCTGGAAGGTGAGAACCACTGTTATGACCATGATGAAGTTGTCCATTTCCTATGAACAGCATTGGAGGGGCCTGACCATTTGGACAAGTTGTGTTTATGTATTTGCTCGAAATTAATGTAGAAACCCGGATGTGCGTCGGAGCTATCCGGATGAACGGGGTCCCTGAAAGGTGTGAACCGCTGTTATGACCATGATGAAGTTGTCCATTTCCTATGGACAACATTGGAGGGGCCTGGCCATTTAGACAGGCCGTGTTTATGTATTTGCTCGAAATTAATTGAGCAGACCCGGATGTGCGTCGGAGCTATCCAGATGAGCGGGAGTCCTTGGAAGGTGAGAACCGCTGTTATGACCATGGTGAAGCTGTCCATTTCCTATGGACAGCATTGGAAGGGCCTGGCCATTTGGACAGGCCGTGTTTATATCTGTATTTGCAGGGACCACACCCTAAACCTATAACCTAAACCTATTCTCAATTACCTAAACTTATAACCTATAACCTAAACCTAAACTTATAACCTAAACCTATTCTCAAATCCCAAAAGCTACACTTATAACCTAAACCTAAACCTTAACATATAACCTAAACCTATACTTATAACCTTAACCTAAACCTATTCTCAAATCCCAAACCTAAACCCGAACCTGAACCCAATTTCCTAAACCTAAACCTTAACCTATTCCCAATTCCCTAAACCTAAACCTAAACCGTAACCTAAACCTATAACCTATAACCTAAACCTAAACCTAAAACCTAAATGTATTCTCAAATCCTAAACCTAAACCTACACCTAATCCTAATCTCAACTCCCTAACCTAAACCTAAACCTAAACCCGATCCCGAACCCGAACCCGATTTCCTAAACCTAAACCTTAACCTATTCTCAATTCCCTAAACCTATAGCTTATAACCTAAACCTAAACTTATAACCAAAACCAAAACCTATAACCTAAACTCGAACCCATTCTCAAATCCCAAAACCTAAAACCTAAACCTAAACCTAACCTATAACCTATAACCTAAACCAAAACCTATAACCTAAACTAAAACCAAAACCTGAATTCCTAAACCTTAACCTAAACATATAACTTAAGCCTATACCTAAACCTAAAACCTTACTTATAACCTAAAACTATTCTCAAATCCATAAACCTTAACCTATAACTTAACCTAAACCTATACTTATAACCTAAAACTATTCCCAAATGCTAAACCTATTGTAAGACCCGTATCCTTGACCGTACCGTTCCGTAGGTTCTCGCGGTCTTTTCGGTCAAATTCCGGCAACCTTCGATCCTTAACCAGCGTTGCGCGCGACCCTGATTCACACGCTGTCAACCCGAGTCGACTCAACCCGAGACTTGTACCATTGCGACCGCACCGTCGCCGCGGTTCCGATGCCGCGACTCGCGCGCCGAGGCGATACTCTGGCCAGGAGATGTGGGCCAACGTTCAGTGCGAGGAAAACGCCGCACGTTGCGAAATTCAAGAGAATCTCAACGAGATGTCACATCAATCACCCATCAATCAATCCCATCATGTCAAGTACACATCAACTTTTCACCTTTCCCAAGCAAGCCCCAAAGTCAAAAAGATTCTTACAAACCCATACCTCTCTTACACCTTTTACCCCAAAAGTCAAAAAGAGACTCTTACACCCATCACACCACATCCATCACTCTATCAAACATCACCCATCTCTCTCTCTTTACAACTCTCTCTCCCCTTCATTTTCAAGATACTTTTCCAAGCAAGAAAGCTTCACACGTCCAAGCCTCTCCAACTCTCCCAAGCAACAAGTGTGGCCCACCTTTCCTACCCCTTCATCTTCCATCTTCACCACCCAAATCTCATCTCCACCGTTGGAATCGAAGCTAAGGAGCTAAGGAACCCATAGGAGCAAGAAGATCGAACGGTGGGTGCTAGATAGAGTAGTTTTCATCTTCTTTTAAGATGGGCCAAGTGAGGCTAACCGATCAATGGTTTGGATCTCACTTGGGACCTAAATGTGGCCGATGGCCCACTTTGATCATCATGATCATTCCATGATGGGGCCAATCTCCATGGACCCCATCATGATGTTTATTTTCTAGTTGATAAGGGTCATCTAGACCATCTATCTTATTGGAGAAGGAATCTCCACCGTTGGATTGTGATTTGTGGACCCACATGTAGTGGGACCCACCTTGATGTATGTTGAATGCAAGAGGGACCCATAATGGCGGGGCCCCTCCATCCTCACCGATCTCCCTCTACCTCTCTCTCTCCCCTTTCTTTTATGTTTTGTGTGATGATTTGGTTTGTGTGGCCCACTTGGACGGACCCCACCATGAAATATGTACTTTATCCAAGCCATTTACCGGTGGGGCCACTTTAAATGTGTTGTACCCACACCATCTATTTATTTGGTGGCCCACCTTAAGTGGGGCACACCTCAACGCATGTGCAACAGAATCCAGCGTCAGGACGCTGGACGTGGTTTGAGAAAAAAAAAAAAAAAAAAAAAAACAAAAAAAAAACAAATATAAGCTTACTTTTCTAAGCTTTTGGATGGGTCCCATGCATGGACCCCACCTTGACTTGTATATTCAATCCACGCTGTCCATATCATTCCTTGGCTCAATTTAAGCGTTGAGCCGAAAAATGACGTGAATCTGATACTCAGGCGGGCCACACCATAGAAAACAGTATCCCCTACCGTTTAAAACTTCTAAGGCCCACCATACCTCACCTATACATCAAAAAAATTCAAACTTTGGACTCCTTTGATGTATTCCGGGCCCAAGAATGTAATGGACGGTGGATCTCCAGGAAGTGGGCCCATTGCAGCACGCCGTTCTGCAAGAAAATTAAAAAAAAAAAAAGGAAAAAGGAAAGCGAGAGGCCTGCTCCTCTGCTGCAGTGTCGAGAGGGCGCGGCGCGCGCTTTCTGCCGGTTTAGCGGACGGACAGGGCCACCCACGGCCCCTGCGTGGGCCCCACCATGATGTGTATTTTCCATCCAATCCACTCATTTGGTAGGCCACTCTGAAGTGGGCCCCTCCAAGTTTCGGCTCCATCAAAAGCTCGGTCGCCCACACCGCTGAAACGTGAGGATTGAACATCTGCCATTGAAACCCTTTGTGGGCTAAGGGAGTTACGGATCCGGGTGAAAATTGTTTTCACCGTCCAACCGGGCCCACGTGACCTTATGGACGGATTGGATGGTGTATATACATTACGGTGGGCCCCACGTGGGACCCACATGATTTATGTGTTTTGTCCACCGTCCGCACTGGGCGGTGGAGCCCACACCATGTATTTATTAAATCCCACCGCCTCAGGGACCGGTGGGTGTGAGGGCGTGCGTGTGTGAGGCGTGCGTGTGTGCATGCGTGTGTGTGCGTGCGTGTGTGCATGTGTGTGTGGTGCGTGTGCTGTGTATATATATATATATATATTATATCTATATTAGTTTAGGATATTTATGTATACATTATGGTGGGACGCATGTGGACCCCACCATGATGCACATATGATATCCAATCCGCCTATCCATTGTGAAATATCATTTTAGAGCATGAGTTAAAGAATGAGGCAGATCTAAACTTCATGTGGGCCCACTTTGATGTCTGATTGAGGCCCACCTTGATATGCAAGAGGCCCATATGATTAGGCCACCTTGATATAGTTAAGGCCCAACCATTGAGACCCACCTGATATACTTAAGGCCCATGGGTTAAGGCCCATTGAGATGTATTAGGGCCTACGGGTTAAGGCCCATCCGATGTACGTATGGGGCCCAATTGGTGTGGCCCATCTGATACACATATGACCCATGAGGTTAGGCCCATTTGATGCACTATAGAGGCCATGGGTTACGGCCCATTGCAATGCACTTAAGGCCCATTGGTGCGGCCCGTGGATGTGGCCCACTTGATGAATATAAGGCCCATGTGACACGGCCCATTCGATGTATTTAAGGCCCAATGGGATGTACCTAACTTCCATTGCAATGTGTGATCCCTACATGGTTTATGTAATGATGTTTACAACAGATAATGCCTTGGGAGCGATGTTGGTTTGACGTCCACATTGCGGGTATAGTGTTGGTTAAATGTCCGCATTATGACTCTCCCTAGGGCCATCGATAGGCCCATACTGGGTATGTGTAGGCCGTCCATGTCTAGGCTCATCTATGTTGCAAGAATAGTTCATTACTTTATAACATGTGTAGTATAGTTCCATGATTCATGATCATACGCATCATATGTATGCTTGACATGAGAAGTGACTGATCATAGCATATGCCTTCGGGCAGGTTGTTTAGGGGCTCCCGGTTAGGCGGTGTTGCCCTACATGAGCGCCCGATACGCGTAGGATTTCTGCATGATTGGATAGTGTGTTTCATGCATTCGCATTGTGTGATGTGGTTACTGTACGCCCTAGCGACATCAGGGTCATAGCCTCCACAGGCGTATCGTGGTTGGCAGGATTGGATACCGGAAATCTTGTTCTACATGGGGTGCTATAGATATCCCTGGGTGAAAGTCCCTAAACCCTTATGGTACCAAGAGGTTGCTCCAACGTCTAGACCGAGTGGGTGCATGAGCGCCGAGTACCGATTACCAGACGGTGGCGCTCTCCACTGTGTCATGGTCGGTTGGAAGGGGGTGCGGCCTTACCCGCCCGAGAGTAGGGGGCAACGCTAGGCTGAGTTTGACCAGCTCGAGGAATGGTTCCGCTATCGATGAGCCGCGCCCGATATTGGCAGGCGGGTAGTGAGGTCTCTTCCACTTATCTTATTGCGCGCGATGGGGCGGCAACCTGGTTTAGAGTGTACTAGACCCCGGTGATATCCCAGATTTTGAGCTGTACTGATATGTGGACTTAGATGAGGACTTGTATGCTTGAGTTGCATTTCGCATCGCATGGCCTTGGTATGGCCGACATCATTCATGCCTTGCATCGCATAGCCTTGGTACGGCTAGTGGTATTCATGGACTCGTCAGCATGTTCCGCATTACTCTGATACTTCATAACTGCATTACTACCTTGCGCACACACTTTCACCACCCTCTAAGCTTTCTATAAGCTTATGCACGACCGTTGCGTGCAGGTGACGCGAGGACTTCAAATAGCCAGGCCCGAGGCGAGAGCGCGAGGCAGTCTTTGGAGCTTTTTGTTCATTCCCATTGTATTTCCCTTTATGCTCATTGTACTTATAAGGTTTTTGATCATAGTGGAAATGTGATGGAGTTTTTGGTTGTTGTTTGTGGGTTATGCCTTTGGTTATGCTTATTACAAATTAAACGGATCTTTGAAAATCCTCCTTGTAGTATCCCAGGATCTAACACAGCGTATGGGCGCCGGGAGGCCGAGAATGGGGTTCTCTGAGAGGCTGTCAGGCCTTGGATTCGGCGATCGGGAATTTTGTGAGCCCGGTTTCTGAGTTTGGGGTGTGACACCTATAACCTTAACCTAACCTTTCCCTAAACATAAACCTAAAACCTAAACCTAAACCTATAACCTTAACTCAAATCCCGAAACCTTAACCTATAACCCAACCTAAACCTATACTTATAACCTAAAACTATTCTCAAATCCCAAAACCTAAACCTAAACCCGATCCCGAACCCGAACCCGATTTCCTAAACCTAAACCTTCACCTATTCTCAATTCCCTAAAGCTAAACCTATACCAAATCCTAATCTCAACTCCCTAACGTAAACCTAAACCTAAACATGAAAACCCAAGCATAAACTTGATCCCGAACCCGATTTCCTAAACCTAAACCTTAACCTATTCTCATTCCCAAAGCTATAACCTAAACCTAAACTGTAACCTTAACCTATAGCCTTAACATAAACCCAAAACCTAAACCTTAACCAAAACCTATAACCTTAACCTAAACAAAAACCTAAACTTATAACCTTAACCTAAACCTATAACCTAAACCTATAAAATAAAACCTAAACCTAAACCTAAACCTAAACCTATAACCTAAACCAAAACCTATAACCTTAACCTAAACAAAAACCTATAACTTAAACCTTAACCTATAACCTATAACCTAAACTTATAACCTTAACCTAAACCTATAAGCTAAAACCTAAACCTAAACCTAAAACCTAAATGTATTCTCAAATCCCTAAACCTAAACCTAATCCCAATCCCAATCTCAACTCCCCAACCTAAACCTAAACCTAAACTTCAAAACCCGATCCCAAACCCGAACCGTTTCCTAAACCTAAACCGTAACCTATTCTCAAATCCCTAAACCTAAACCTACACCAAATCCCAATCTTAACTCCCTAACTTAAACCTAAACCTAAACATGAAAACCAAGCCTAAACCCGATCCAGAACCCGATTTCCTAAACCTAAACCTTAACCTATTCTCAATTCCCAAAGTCATAACCTAAACTAAACCTATAACCTTAACCTATAACTTTAACCTATAGCCTTAACATAAACCCAAAACCTAAACCTTAACCAAAACCTATAATCTTAACCTAAACAAAAACCTAAACTTATAACCTTAACCTAAACCTAAAACCAAAAACTAAACCTATAACCTAAACCTATAAACTAAAACCTAAACCTAAACCTAAACCTAAACCTATAACCTAAACCAAAACCTATAACCTTAACCTAAACAAAAACCTATAACTTAAACCTTAACTTATGACCTATAACCTAAACTTATAACCTTAACCTAAACCTATAAGCTAAAACCTAAACTTAAACCTAAAACCTAAATGTATTCTCAAATCCCTAAACCTAAACCTAATCCCAATCACAATCTCAACTCCCCAACCTATACCTAAACCTAAACTTGAAAACCCAATCCCGAACCCAAACTGATTTCTAAACCTAAACCTTTACCTATTCTCAAATCCCTAAACCTAAACCTACACTAAATCCCAATCTCAACTCCCTAACTTAAACCTAAACCTAAACATGAAAACCCAAGCCTAAATCCGATCCCGAACCCGATTTCCTAAACCTTAACCTTAACCTATTCTCAATTCCCGAAGCTATAACCTATAACCTATAACCTATAGCCTAAACCTAAACCTAACCTAAACCTATATCCTTAACCTATAACCTTAAAATAAAACCAAAACCTAAACCTTAACCTAAACCAAAACCTATAACCTTAACCTAAACCAAAACACAGTAACCTAAACCTTAACCTAAACTTATAACCTTAACCTAAACCTAAAACCAAAACTTAAACCTATAACCTAAACCTATAAACTAAAGACTAAACCTAAACCTAAACCTAAACCTATAACCTAAACCAAAACCTATAACCTTAACCTAAACAAAACCTATAACCTATAACCTATAATCTAAACTTATAACCTTAACCTAAAACCTAAAACCAAAACCTAAACCTATAAGCTAAAACCTAAACCTAAACCTATACCTAAACATTAACCTATTCTCAAATCCCTAAACCTAAACCTACACCTAATCCCAATCTCAACACCCTAACCTAAACCTAAACCTAAACATGAAAACCCAAGCCTAAACCCGATCCCGAACCCGAACTCGATTTTTAAAACCTAAACCTATTTTCAAATCCTTAAACGAAAACCTACACCAAATCTCAATCTCAACTCCCTAACCCAAACCTAAACCTAAACATGAAAACCCAAGCCTAAACCCGATCCCGAACCCGAACCTGATTTCCTAAACTTAAACCTTAACCTATTTTCAAATCTCTAAACCTAAACCTACACCAAATCCTAATCTCAACTCCCTAACCTAAACCTAAACCCAGAACTTGAAAACCCAAACCTAAACTCGATCCCGAACCCGAACCCGGTTCATAAACCTAAACCTTAACCTATTCTCAATTCCCAAAGCTATAACCTATAACCTAAACCTAACCTAGACCTATAACCTTAACCTATAACCAAAACCTAAACCTATAACCTAAACCTATAAGCTAAAACCTAAACCTAAAACCTAAAACCTAAAACCTAAAACCTAAAACCTAAATGTATTCTCAAATCCCTAAACCTAAACCTACACCAAATCCTAATCTCAACTCCCTAACCTAAACCTAAACATAAACTTGAAAACCTAAACCTAAACCGGATCCCGAACCCGAACCCGAACCCGGTTTCTAAACCTAAACCTTAACCTATTCTCAATTCCCAAAGCTATAACGTATAACCTAAACCTAAATCGAACCTAAACCTATAACCTTAACCTAGACCTAAAACCAAAACCTAAACCTATAACTAAAACCTATAAGCTAAAACCTAAACCTAAACCTAAAACCTAAATGTATTCTCAAATCCCTAAACCTAAACCTAATCCCAATCGCAATCTCAACTCTCCAACCTAAACCTAAACCTAACCTTCAAAACCCGATCCAGAACCCGAACCCGATTTCCTAAACCTAAACCTTAACCTATAACCTATAACCTAAACTTATAACCTTGACCTAAACCTATAACCTAAACCTATAAGCTAAAACCTAAACCTAAACCTAAAACCTAAATGTATTCTCAAATCCTAAACCTAAACCTAATCCCAATCCCAATCTCAACTCCCCAACCTAAACCTAAACCTAAACTTCAAAACCCAATTCCAAACCCAAACTCGATTTCTAAACCTAAACCTTAACCTATTCTCAAATCAAACCTAAACCTACACTAAATCCCAATCTCAACTCCCTAACCTAAACCTAAACCTAAACATGAAAACCCAAGACTAAACCCGATCCCGAACCCAAACTAGATTTCTAAACCTAAACCTTAACCTATTCTCAATTCCCGAAGCTATAACCTATAACCTAAACCTAAACCTAACCTAAATCTATAAACTTAACCTATAACCTTAACATAAACCCAAAACCTAAACCTTAACCAAAACCAAAACCAATAACCTTAACCTAAACCAAAACACCGTAACCTAAACTTATAACCTTAACCTAAACTTAAAACCAAAACCTAAACCTATAACCTAAACCTATAAACTAAAACCTAAACCTAAACCTAAACCTAAACCTATAACCTAAACCAAAACCTATAACCTTAACCTAAACAAAAACCTATAACCTAAACCTTAACCTATAACCTATAACTTATAACCTATAACCCAAACTTATAACCTTAACCTAAACCTAAAACCTAAACCTAAACCTATAAGCTAAAACATAAACCTAAACCTTAACCTATTCTCAAATCCCTAAACCTAAACCTACACCTAATCCCAATCTCAACTCCCTAACCTAAACCTAAACCTAAACTTGAAAACCCAAGCTTCAAACTCGATCCCGAACCCGAACCCGATTTCTAAACCTAAACCTTAACCTATTCTCAAATCCCTAAACCTAAACCTACACCAAATCCCAATCTCAACTCCCTAACCTAAACCTAAACCTAAACATGAAAACCCAAGCCTAAACCCGATCTAGAACCCGAACCCGATTTTCTAAACCTAAACCTTAACCTATTTTCAAATCCCTAAACCTAAACCTACACCAAATCCTAATCTCAACTCCCTAACCTAAACCTGAACTTGAAAATCCAAACCTAAAACCGATCCACGAACCCGAACCCGGTTTCTAAACCTAAACCTTAACCTATTCTCAATTCCCAAAGCTATAACCTATAACCTAAACCTTAACCTATAACCTAAACCTAAAACTAAAACCAAAACCTATAACCTAAACCTATAAGCTAAAACCTAAACCTAAAACCTATAACCTAAATGTATTCTCAAATCCCTAAACCTAAACCTACACCAAATCCTAATCTCAACTCCCTAACCTAAACCTAAACCTAAACTTGAAAACCCAAACCTAAACCCGATCCCAAACCCGAACCCGGTTTCTAAACCTAAACCTTATCCTATTCTCACTTCCCAGCTATAACCTATAACCTAAACTTAAATCAAACCTAAACCTATAACCTTAACCTATAACCTAAACCTATAACCTTAACCTAAACCTAAAACCAAAACCTAAACTCAGAATCCTAAACCTATAAGCTAAAACTTAAACCTAAACCTAAAACCTAAATGTATTCTCAAATCCCTAAACCTAAACCTAATCTCAATCCCAATCTCAACTCCCCAACCTAAACCTAAACCTAAACTTCTAAACACGAACCCGATTTCCTAAACCTAAACCTTAACCTATTCTCAAATCCCTAAACTTAAACCTACACCAAATCCCAATCTCAACTCCCAACCTAAACCTAAACCTAAACATGAAAACCCAAGCTAAACCCAATCCCGAACCCGAACCCGATTTCCTAAACCTAAACCTTAACCTATTCTCAATTCCCAAAGCTATAACCTTTAACCTAAACCTAAACCAAACTTAAACCTATAACCTTAACATAAACCCAAAACCTAAACCTTAACCTAAACCAAAGCTTATAACCTTAACCTAAACCAAAATAACCTTAACCTAAACCTATAACCTATAACCTAAACCTATAAACAAAAACCTAAACCTAAACCTAAACCTAAACCAAAACCTATAACCTCAACCTAAACAAAAACCTTTAACCTATACCTTAACCTATAACCTAAAACCTAAACCTTAACCTATAACCTAAAACCTAAATGTATTCTCAAATCCCTAAACCTAAACCTACACCTAATCCTAATCTCAACTCTCTAACCTTAACCTAAGCTTAAACTTGAAAACCCAAACCTAAACCCGATCCCGAACCTAAACCCGATTTCCTAAACCCTAAACCTTAAACCTATTCTTAAATCCCAAAACCTATACTTATAACCTAAACCTAAACCTAAACCCAAACCCGGAGGAGCTGGCGAGGCAGAGGGAGGAGCAGGAGAGGAGGATAGAGGATCAGCTGGCGAGGCAAAGGAGGATGGAGGAGTTGGTGAGGCAGAGGGAGGAGCAGGAGAGGAGGATGGCGGAGATGCGGGTGGAGCATGAGTGACGGATGACGGAGATGTTTTAGGCTTTCGTTGTACGCTTACCCACCGATTCCCCACCACCTCCACCTTCATCTTTGTGATTTTTTGTTTATTTATTTATGATGTTAAGTTTATATGTATTTACGCGTGAATGAATGTGATGCAAATAAGATTGGTTGTGTTTGAATGAATGTAGTTTATGTAGTTTGGGTTTAGATGGATGTGAATGTGAATATCAGGATGAATATGATGGAATATATTGTTAACAGGTGTATATCAGAAATTTTGTACGGATTTTGAGCTGGAATATTTTTTAAAAAAAAGAAACTTTTGGCGGCTAAAAGATATATTAGTTTATTTTTAGCAGCGAAACTTTTCGCTGCTAAAAACAGAGGCTTTTTTGTACAATTTCTGGGCGAGATGGTGAAAATTTTTAGCAGCGAAATGTTTATGTAGTTTGGGTTTAGATAGATGTGAATGTGAATATGATAAAATGTGTATATCAGGATGAATATGATGGAATATATTGTTAACAGGTGTATATCAGGAATTTTGTGCGGATTTTGAGTTGGAATATTTTTTTTTAAAAGAAACTTTTGGCGACGAAACTTTTCGTCGCTAAAAGATATGTTAGTTTATTTTTAGCAGCAAAATTTGTCGCTGCTAATAACAGAGGCTTTTTTGTAAAAGGTGAAAATTTTTAGCAGCGAAATGTTTCGCTGCTAAAAGTCTTGTATAATATTTTTTAGCGACGAACATTTTCGCCGCTAAAAGTTTATCCAGTTTGGGTTTAGATGGATGTGAATCTAAATATGATGAAATGTGTATATCGGGATGAATATGATGGAATATATTGTTAACAGTGTATATCGAAATTTTGTAATGCATTTTGAGTCTTGGAATATTTTTTCTAAAAAAAAGAAACTTTTGGCAACGAAAATTTCCATCGCTAAAAGATATGTTAGTTTAGTTTTAGCAGCGAAAATTTTCGCTGCTAAAAGTCTTGTACAGTACAAGACTTTTAGCCGCGAAACGTTTCGCTGCTAAAAACATAAGGATTTTTTCTGAATAATGTATTTTTTAGCGATGAACAGTTTCGCCGCTAAAAGTTTAAGAAAATGTTCCGACTCTTTAGCGACAAATATTTTCGTCGCTAAAAGTCTCATACAGGATTTTTAGCTGCAAACATTTTCGCAGCTAAAAGTAATTTATTGGAAATGGTATAAAATATGTTTGGAGCATTTAGCGACGAAAATGTTCGTCGCTAAATGTCTCATACAGGATTTTTAGCTACGAAAATTTTCGCAGCTAAAAGTAATTTATTCAAAGGGGGTGAAAAAAATGTTTGGAGCCTTTAGCGACGAAAAATTTCGTTGCTAAAAGTCTAATCCATGATTTTTAGCAGCTAAAAGTTTCGACGAAAGTTATTTTCGTCGTTAAAAGTGACTTTTAGCGACGAAAAAAATTTCATCGCTAAAAGTTTAGTTGCTAAAAACCCTCTTTCTTGTAGTGTGTATACCTTCGATATCAGTTAGGCCGAAGAGATATTTGATATCATGTTGGTCGGGAAGTTGATTAAAGTTCCTATCAATCACAAAGTACCACCGGCCGATGAATTACAAAAGATCGAGTATTGCAAATGGCATGGATCTTGGTTTCACTCAACTAACAAGTGTGTTATTTTTAAGAACATCATCCAAGACCACATCAACCGTGGGCAATTAAAGTTCCCGAAAAAGGATAAAAAGGTGATGTTGATCGACATAAACCCCTTTCCAGCCATTATGGAAGTGAATATGGTCACTGCCAATCTAAGGGATCGCCCAAAACAAAAGATCAATCTCAGCTCAAATGATCCGTAGAGAAGGCCCGTCCGTCCTACGCAAGCGTACCACAGCTGGATTCCTCGCCATCAAGATGATCGGTCGATCTCCATCCGAAAGAGACATCAAAATTCTCAAATTTACGACTAGTGCGCTTAGGACATTGTGTATCAGTTGAGAGATTTCATCGAAAGAGGAAGAAAGCATCATGTTAGGGTCCGAGGTCGCTATCGGCCGATGCACTCGACCTCTAATCGCCGTCCACGATGGGGACCACCTTTGTCAAGAATGGTCAAGCCTCCTACTACACCAGATTAGGTATGGAAGTGAGTTATTCATCTAAAATTTCCAATGGTACTGGAAACTTTGACAAACACTCAAAAATCTTGATGGCAAAGTGTTCACAACCCCAAGTGTAGGGTCGTGATATAGTAATAATCTCGGTGAGACCGAGGTCGAATCCACTGGGACTGAACTTGTGTTCCTTCTGAAAGTAACTAGAAGTAGAACTAGAAAAAGATGAAAACTTAAATTTGGAAGTATAAAGAGTAATTGTGAGAGATTTAATGAAAAACTTAAGGAATTTAAAGGTGGGAAACTAGGGTTTCCAAGGATCCACTTGTAGAGATCAAGGAGATCTATGCTTGATTCAAGGACACAACCGGAATCAGAGTCCCATCTTATCCAATTGGAAGATATCTCAGTAAAACCAAATCTGAACTTCCTTTGACCTAATTCTTAATAGATGAGAGGTTGAGAACTGGAAGTGATTCCATCATAAAACCATACCCAGGATACAAGGCAAATAATAGGATTTATCAATCCCACAACCAATCATAAGAGAATTGAGAAGATTAGGTACGATTCCATCACCCAACGATGCTCATAGGACGATGGTGAATAACGGGATTTCCTAATTTCATAATCTTAATATATGAAAAGAACACACTCAAAGCTATCGCAGATCCATTGTAATTTAAGTCACAACAAACCATTAAAAACTAAAAGTATTCCTTCATAATCAAACTAGAATCAAAGATAGTTCAACTTAAATATGAATTAAAGCAATAGAAAATATCCCATCACGCTATAAGCTTCACCTCTTAGCCCTGGCTAAGATGTTTAACCAACCATAGACATGATTGAACTAAAATCTCTTAAGAAAAACATAAAAATAACTAAGGAAAGAGAAGAAAAACTCTTGGCAATAGCTTCTCCATGGTTTTTCTCCACTTCTCAAACCCTAGATGATGCTTAGCGATGCCTTAGGGACCCCTATTTATAGTTTTGCAACATCTTTCACACCGAGTTGGAAAAATCTAAAAACCGTCTCAAATTTCTGCAATTTGTGTGTTGTCTGTGTAACCTTAGACTAGTCGAGGACAACCATTGACTGGTCGAGGGTCGTCTTCGACTAGTCGAGGGTTTCCTTTGACAGGTCGAGGATGACCTGATTTTAGAGTATTTGGTTGCTGGAGTTCGAGTCGAGGAATCCTCGACTGGTCGAGCAGGCTCCTTCGATTGGTCGAGGATGGGCTTGGACTAGTCGAAGCAGGCATATTTTTAGGGTTCCTTTTCTTCACTTCAAGTCTTCAATGCTCTTCCTTCCTCACTTGAATTCTCCATTCTTTGTCTCATAAGATCCATCCTTGGCTTTGGTGATTCTTAAGCGTTAAATTCATGCTTTTAACATCCTTCTCAATCCAAGTTCTTAAATTCACCTTGCAACACAAACATGATTAAAATATAACATTAAGCATCATCATGTTTAAAAAACCAAGTAATAAATGGGGTCCAATATGCAATATTTGACCCTCAACACAATCCTCAACCAGCATTTTGCTAGTCCCAAGTAAAGTATGCAAAAAATGAACTTTAATGCGTGATGTTCAAACCTTTATCAGAAAACAATCTTTTGTGTAATCAAGTATGAATGAGTAGACTCAAGATGAGAAAGTAAGATTTTTGAAAACCTTAAGCTGAATCACATAAACAATCAATCAGATAAGTCATTCATTCATTAGGTCAGAGTATAGTTCGCATATCAAGTTTTTGAACGTGCTCAGTGAAAATACTATCTTTTCATAATGTTAGTCATGCTCATCACTTCAAGATTAGTTGAAAACTCAAGTACTGATTCCAAACTTATCCTCTTTTTCTTCTTTTTTCGGTTTTTTATTTTATATCGATGGTTATTTGTATTCATTCAGACTTTTCATCTTTTCTCTTTTCTTTCAGATTTTTCATTCGTTCAGACTTTTTCAATCTTTTCACCATACATGACCTTTTTTTTGTCAATCTCTTATTTTTTTAACTGGTTCTTTTCTTCTTTTAAGGTGGATAAAATTCTCCAGACTCGGTTCTCTATATCTTTCAATGATCATCATACTAACAATCAGAAAATCTAGTACTATTCACAGAAAACAATTTGAATATGTCTTGTGATTTAGATTAACATGATATTCAAACTTCCTCTTAATCAATTGAGTGCAAGAACTGTAATTGATATATTACTTAAATGATCAAGCTCCAACAATTCAAAATTCAATCTCAATCTTATCATCAGACTCAAAACATTCTTAAATACACAACTTATCGCTTTCCAAACAGATAAACATTGAAAATTTTTAAAAAATTTCACAAATTTTACTCAAAACTGAGAAAACACTGATTAGTTTACCTAATCTCCCATACCCACATTATCCTCAATGTGAAAGAAATAAGCATGATATGTTGATCAGATGTTTATCATTAGCCACAATATATCTGAAATCAATATATTAAAGACTCAGTTATCATGGACATTCGAAATGAAAGATTTAGGGGGTGCAAAGAGGATTTTCGACATTGATATATACAGAGATAGGGAGAGGAGCATGTTAAAATTATCTTAAGAAAAATACCCTGAGAAGGTATTAAAAGTTTGGGATAGACAAGACTAAACCAGTTACTACACCCCATGCTACTCACTGTCGATTTTCTTTATATCGATGTCCCATTACAGATGAAGAAAAACAATTTATGTCTCGTGTGCCTTAATCAAGTGCACTTGGCAGTTTGATGTATGTCATGGTCTCTACGAGACCGAACATTTCACATGCAGTTAGTGTTGTTAGAAGATATATGTCAAACCCTGACAAGTAGCATTGGGAAGTAGTGGAATGACTACTTCGTTATCTATGAGGTACAACGAACTACGTGTTGACATTTAAAAAATCAGAGGAAAAGTTGGTAGGATATGTGCACATAGATTACCTAGGAAACGTGGACAATAGATTGTTGACTTTTGGTTACTCGTTTTTGTTAGTGGGTGAAGCGATCAGTTGGATGTCGAAGCTTCAGTGTGTGGTTTCTCTTTCCACAAAAGAAGTTGAGTATAGAGCAGTGACAGAGGCTTTAAAAGAAGATGTTTGATTGTATGGAACGATGAATGAGTTGGGGCTTCAGTAAGAGGTCGTGTAGGTTAATTGTGACAGCAAAAGCAAGATCAACTAGAGAAAGAATTCAGTTTAATACTCTAGAACTAAACATATTGATGTTCGTCATAATTTTATCTGACAAATGCTTAAGGAATGCAGTGTTACTCTTGAGAAGATCCACACGAACGTAAAATTCAGTGAATATACTTACAAAGGTGGTTCCGATAGAGAAGTTTAAATTATGTTCGACTTCTTTGAATCTGGCAAAGGTTTGATGAATACGGAGTGTGCGTGAAAAGAAGGGATAATGGTGAAGATATGATGGAGGCTATTAGAGATGGAGCTTCAAGTTGTTGTTCATTATGATCGAAGCCATTGTGAAGATTGTTGTCTAGATGTATTCAATATGTACATGAAACAGGAGTCTTGATTAATCGACTAAACTGATCAATCAATCACGTGAGCCCCGGATTATACAGATTGATCTTTGTACAGTTTTGGACAAGTTCAGTTGATCAACCAAGGAGGTTAGAGTGACCAACTATTTTGAGATAATATTTGTAAATTCTATGAACCCTTTTAAGCATGTTTGAGCGATTGAACATGTGGCTGTCAATCGATCGAGGGTTGCTTGATCGACGATGCATTCATTTTTACATAATTGTGCAAATTGTTTCCTATTCCGTGTGTTATGCTATAAATATGGGTTTAATGCAAGATTAGGGTATCAATTAAGCGAGCTTAAACATTTCTAAAATGGTTTTGAAAGGAGGTTGGAGTTTTATGAAGGATTTCACATCTATAAGTTCATCTAATTTATTGTAATTTGTTCTTCACAGTGGATTTGCTTGTCACTTTATGCTGTGGTTTTTTCTTGTAAAGATTTTTCACATAAAATTGTCTGTTTCTGTGCATGCTTTGTTGCATTTATCTTTCACTTGTATGATTCAAATTCGGGGTTTGCTTCAACGGTCCCCCAACACCTATCTCCAACCAATGGATTTAAACTTGTTAAGAATAATCGGCTTGACTCTGAGAATCCTCAGATGGTATGGTATAGCCCATGGAACCTGAGCATGATAAAGCCATCTCTTCACATTACATGTAAAATAAGGATGTATCATTTGATTATTATCCAAATAGTCTCCCCTGCTTTCCACGGTGAAATGGTACAAATCAAACATGTATAGTTGATGGTTACAATATGTTAGATTGAATATCTATATGACCAGATCTACCCCAAACATCTCAGAATACCCTCAATGTAGTAGGAAGAACTTCTATATCCACCCGTTGCTTTGGACACTACGACTCTAAGAAGTTTAATATGTTAGTTCATTACGGCAAGGGAAGCAGATTCCCTGATAACCCTGCCGTAGAGACTATGTGAGACCCATTCTAATGTATGTGTTTTATATCAAAGCCATCAACCAATTTTGTTACCTTATAATTTTATGACACCAACCATTGAAACCTTCCAATGACCCATCGTGATGGTTATGCTTATTTTCCATCCAACCTGTTCGTACCATCACACAGACCTAGATGAAGGGAAACACAAATATCAGCTTGATCTAAAACTTTTGCGGCCACCAAGAAGTTTTTAATGGCCGGGTGTTCAATCTCCATCATTTCTTGTAGTGTGGTCCACTTGAGTTTCGAATCTGCTTCAATTTTGGACTCATACCCTAAAATGAGCCGGCGAAATAGATGGATGGCATTGATGCAAAATACATATATCACAGTGGACCCCACAACGCTGCCACTAGTTAATAGACTTCTAACAACAAGGATCACACCAATACAAAGTATAAGCTAGGAACGAGCCCCAAACATCACAGGCAGTCTCGGGTCCATTGACCACCTGCAATGCATTATAAGAAATATTACAGAACCAAGACTAGCGTGCAGGTCACTCATCACCTCATGGAGTTTCAATTAAACTAATGGTCAAAATAACTTATAATGGACGGCAATGAGCAAACTTACTCAAAATATTAATTTTTGCTAGCACAGGCTTGGCCCATTGCCAGCTTTAATCCACAAATTTTACATCAATATCAACATCTTACTAATAATCAAGTGGTCCACACTTTCATAGATTCCATGTAATTGTCCATAGTTTATCCACTACTGAGCATTTCTAGGGCCCATCTACCACTCAGATCCACCTCATTTTTTGTCCAATGATATAAAAAGAGATGGAAAATTGTTTGATGGTATTGACCAACGATGTTAATTATGTAAGTGGGCCCATTTCAATCTTCTATAAAGGCACTGCCAATTTCATTGTAATAAAAGAATTGAGCAAGGGTAGCAGGGTAAAAGACTAATTAATCTTCCAAAGAATATATGATGCGGAAAGATTTCTTTTTCCATTTCTTTTGCTTTTTTTTTTTTTTTTTGACTCGTTTATAAAAAGTTTTTTTTTTTGACTCGTTTATAAAAAGGCCAAAGTAAGCTCTGTAATAGATCGGTCCTCCTTTTTGAAATAGCGCTCCTATTACCCGTTTGAATCATACATTTAGTGGCACAAACTTGGAGTATCGCCCAGGATTCCGAAGTGGTCCCATGATGAGAACCAATTGACTGATCGCTAGACTTGCTTTACGGGTCGTTCACGGTCTTCATCCAATGTGAAAGGACATGCGAATCTACTGAGAAAACTGATGCACTGTCTCACCATACACATGGTTTTCATATTATAACGTACATGGAAGTCAAGTCTAGCTACAGAAGTCATGGCTTGCCTTCTCCAACCACTACCGAAAAAGTGCAGGGACAAAAGCAATGCCCTGTATCAGCCAACTGAGAAAATGACCACTGTAGCCAAACCCTTTTACCCAGCGGTTTCTATGAAAGAATACAAACCTTAGTTACCAATTTAGACTATCACGTGCGGACAGCGACGTTGAGGACGAAACTACCCCTCCTATTCGCTGCGAAGACGTGCGCTGACGCTCCTCGAACTGAGAGTTGTACGAACGGCTTAAAAGGATTGGGGTCGGTGGGTGGTCTGTGGGCCCCACCATGATGTATGCTATTCATCCATGCCGTCCATATATTTTTCCATATCATTTTATGGTATACGACCAAAAATGAGGTATATGCAAATCTCAAGTGTACCACATTACAGGAAACAGTGTTGAATGAGCGTCGACCATTAAAAACTTTTTGGGGGCCCACTGTGATGTTCGTGAGAAATCCTCCCCGTCTAAGTTCATTCATAGGTCATAAAGACCTAGATGAAGAAGAAAAACAAATTTCATAATGATCCAAAACTTTTATAACCCCTATAAGGGTTTCAATGGTAGACGTTCAATTCCCCATTGCCTTTTACAGTGTGGTCTACTTGATAGTTAGATCTATCTTATTTTTAGTCTCAAGCCTGAACACGAGCTCGCCAAATAGATGGACGGTTTGGATATAACACATACCTCATAATAGGACCTACAAAAAGCGGTGGAATTACAACAGCAAAAAAAAAAAAAAAAAACGGTCGATATATCGACAGACAGTCGATATATCGAAAATGGTCCAGAACTGTCCAGTGAGTTTTCTTCAAAAATCTTACAATTTTCGATATATCGACTATCTGTCGATATATCGAAAAAGGTGCTTTACCTTTAGCTACGGATTATAACCGTAGCCATAGCTGTAGTCTGTGTCCATCTTTGAAATTTTTTAATTTTTTAATTTATTTTTTATTTTTTACATAAAAAAATTTATTCTACCTACAATTTTCTTTAATACATATTTATATAAATAAGTATATATAAGCATATAAAAATTTTTTTCCTCTTTTTTTTCATTTATTTCTTTAATCATTTAACAAGAATATCTTCTAAACCAAAATTAGTTACTTGACGTACCACATATGATTTTGGGGTAAGAGAAGCTACTTTAGCCAACCAACCTAGTTATTTTCCAAGATTCCATCAGGTCGATGGTTGAGCGAGGCAACGTAGAAATTGAGCGAGGCAACGTAGAAAACGAGCGAGGGAACCTACGATTTGAGCTAGGCAACCTAGGAATTGAGCGAGGGAAGCTAGAAATTGAGCGAGGCAACGTAGAAATTGAGCGAGGGAAGCTAGAAATTGAGCGAGGCAACGTAGGAATTGAGCGAGGGAAGCTAGAAATTGAGCGAGGGAAGCCAGAAATTGAGCGAGGGAACCTAGAAATTGAGCGAGGGAAGGTAGAAATTGAGCGAGGGAACCTAGAAATTGAGCGAGGGAAGGTAGAAATTGAGCGAGGCAACCTAGAAATTGAGCGAGGGAAGGTAGAAATTGAGCGAGGCAAGCTCGAAATTGAGCGAGGGAAGGTAGAAATTGAGCGAGGGAAGGTAGAAATTGAGCGAGGCAACGTAGGAATTGAGCGAGGGAAGGTAGAAATTGAGCGAGGGAATGTAGAAATTGAGCGAGGCAACCTAGAAATTGAGCGAGGGAAGCTAGAAATTGAGCGAGGCAACCTAGGAGTTGAGCGAGGGAAGGTAGAAATTGAGCGAGGGAAGCTAGAAATTAATCGAGCGAGGGAAGCTCGAAATTGAGCGAGGGAAGGTAGAAATTGAGCGAAGCAACATAAAAATTGAGCGAGGGAAGCTAGAAATTGAGCGAGGGAAGCTCGAAATTGAGCGAGGGAAGGTAGAAATTGAGCGAGGGAACCTAGAAATTGAGCGAGGGAAGGTAGAAATTGAGCGAGGCAAGCTCGAAATTGAGCGAGGGAAGCTAGAAATTGAGCGAGGGAAGGTAGAAATTGAGCGAGGCAACCTAGAAATTGAGCGAGGGAAGGTAGAAATTGAGCGAGGCAACGTAGGAATTGAGCGAGGGAAGGTAGAAATTGAGCGAGGGAATGTAGAAATTGAGCGAGGGAAGGTAGAAATTGATCGAGGCAACCTAGAAATTGAGCGAGGGAAAGTAGGAATTGAGCGAGGAAGGTAGAAATTGAGCGAGGAAACCAGATTTGAGCGAGGAAGGTAGAAATTGAGCGAGGAAGGTAAAAATTGAGCGAGGCAACCTAGAAATTGAGCAGGAAGCTAGAAATTGAGCGAGGAAGCTTCGAAATTGAGCGAGGGAAGGTAGAAATTGAGCAAGGGAAGCTAGAAATTGAGCGAGGGAAGGTAGAAATTGAGCGAGGCAAGCTCGAAATTGAGCGAGGGAAGCTAGAAATTGAGCGAGGAGGAGTTGAGCGAGGCAACGTAGGAATTGAGCGAGGAAGAAAGAAATTGAGCGAGGCAACGTAGGAATTGAGCGAGGAAGCCAAAAATTGAGCGAGGGAAGCCAGAAATTGAGCGAGGGAACCTAGAAATTGAGCGAGGGAAGGTAGAAATTGAGCGAGGGAAGGTAGAAATTGAGCGAGGCAACCTAGAAATTGAGCGAGGGAAGCTAGAAATTGAGCGAGGGAAGGTAGAAATTGAGCGAGGCAACCTAGAAATTGAGCGAGGCAACCTAGAAATTGAGCGAGGGAAGGTAGAAATTGAGCGAGGGAACCTAGAAATTGAGCGAGGGAAGGTAGAAATTGAGCGAGGCAACCTAGAAATTGAGCGAGGAAGGTAGAAATTGAGCGAGGAATGTAGAAATTGAGCGAGGAAGCTAGAACGGCGAGGCAACGTAGGAATTGAGCGAGGAAGCTAGAAATTGAGCGATGGAAGCTAAAAATGAGCGAGGCAACATAGAAATTGAGCGAGGAAGCGAAATGGCGAGGAAGCTAAAATTGAGCGAGGCAACGTAAGAATTGAAGCGAGGATGCTGAAATTGAGCGAGAGAAGCTGAAATTGAGCGAGGCAACGTAGAAATTGAGGAAGCTAGAAATTGAGCGAGGAAGGTAAAAATTCAAGGAAACCGAGAATTTGAGCGAGGTAACCTAGGAATTGAGCGAGGTAAGTTAGAAATTTAGCGAGGGAAGCTAGAATTTGACAAGGGAACTTAGAAATTCAGCGAGGCAACATAGGATTTGAGCGAGGGAAGGAAAATTGAGCGAGGTAACCTAGGATTTGAGCGAGGGAACGTAGGAATTGTGCGAGGGAACCTATGTTGCCTCGCTCAATTTCTAGCTTCCCTCGCTCAATTTCTAGCTTCCCTCGCTCAATTCCTACGTTGCCTCGCTCAATTTCTAGCTTCCTCGCTCACCTCTGCTTCCTCGCAATTTCTGCTTCCCGTGCTCAATTTCTGGCTTCCTCGCTCATTTCTGCTTCCTCAACTCAATTTCTACGTTACCTTCTCGCTCACTTTTCTATCTTCCTCGCTCAATTCCTACGTTGCCTCAAGCTCGATTAGCTTCCTCGCTCAATTTCTACGTTGCCTCGATCAATTTCTAGCTTCCTCAACTCACTCTAACTTCCTCGCTAAATTTCTACGTTGCCTCGCTCAATTTTTAGCTTCCTCGCTCAATTTCTAGCATCCTCGCTCAATTCCTACTCGTTGCCTCGCCACCTTTCTAGCTTCCTCGCTCACTTTCTGCTTTCCTCGCTCAATTTCTACGTTGTCTCGCTCAATTTCTAGCTTCCTCGCTCAATTCCTATGTTGCCTCGCCGATTTCTGCCTTTCCTCGCTCAATTTCTGGTTGCCTCGCTCAATTTCCACCTTCCTCGCTCAATTTGAGCTTCCTCGCTCAATTTCTACCTTCCTCGCTCAATTCCTACGTTGCCTCGCTCATTTGAAGCTTCCTCGCTCACAATTTCTAACTTCACTCGCTCATTTCTAGCTTCCTCAAACTCAATTCCCTACGTTGCCTCGCTCAGTTCTGGCTTCCTCGCTCATTTCTAGCTTCCTTGCTCAATTTCTAACTTCCTCGCTCAATTCTCGTTGCCTCGCTCAATTTCTGCTTCCTCGCTCAATTCCTACGTTGCCTCCATTTCCTGCCTTCCTCGCTCATTTCTGGCTTCCTCTCAATTCCTACGTTGTCTCGCTCAATTTCTACCTTCCCTCGCTCAATTTCTGGTTGCCTCGCAAACACTTTCTACATTCCCTCGCTCAATTTCTAGGTTCCCTCGCTCATTTCTACCTTCCTCGCTCAATTTCCAACTTGCCTCGCTCAATTTCTACCTTCCTCGCTCAATTTCTAGGTTGCCTCGCCAATTTCTACCTTCCTCACTCAATTTCTAGGTTACCTCGCTCAATTTCTACCTTCCTCGCTCAATTTCTAGGTTCCTCGCTCAATTTCGAGCTTCCTCGCTCAATTTCTGGGTTGCCTCGCTCAATTTCTGCTTCCTCGCTCAATTTCTACCTTCCTCGATCAACTCTGGTTCCTCGCTCAATTTCTAGGTTCCTCGCTCAATTTCTACCTTCCCTCGCTCAATTTCTAGGTTCCCTCGCTCAATTTCTACCTTCCCTCGCTCAATTTCGAGCTTCCCTCGCTCAATTTCTACCTTCCCTCGCTCAATTTCTAGGTTACCTCGCTCAATTTCTACCTTCCCTCGCTCAATTTCGAGCTTCCCTCGCTCAATTTCTACCTTCCTCGCTCAATTTCTGCTTCCTCGCTCATTTCTAGCTTCCTCGCTCAATTCCTACGTTGCCTCGCTCAATTTCTACGCTTCCTCGCTCAATTCTACGTTGCCTCGCTCAATTTCTAGCTTCCTCGCTCATTTCTACCTTCCTCGCTCACCTCGAGCTTCCTCGCTCAATTTCTAGCTTCCTCGCTCATTTTTATGTTGCTTCGCTCAATTTCTACCTTCCTCGCTCAATTTCGAGCTTCCTCGCTCGACATTAATTCTACTTCCTCGCTCATTTCTACCTTCC
The DNA here is from genome assembly GCA_030180095.1 of Magnolia changhungtana. NCBI lineage: Eukaryota > Viridiplantae > Streptophyta > Magnoliopsida > Magnoliales > Magnoliaceae > Magnolia > Magnolia changhungtana. The sequence goes on along the minus strand of JASAUF010000046.1, from coordinate 80,391 downwards.
TCGCTCAACTCCTGGGTTGCCTCGCTCAATTTCTAGCTTCCTCGCTCAATTTCTGGTTGCCTCGCTCAATTTCTACATTCCTCGCTCAATTTCTACCTTCCTCGCTCATTCCTACGTTGCCTCGCTTCAATTTTGCCTTCCTCGCTCAATTTCTGGCTTCCTCGCTCAATTTCGAGCTTGCCTCGCTCATTTCTACCTTCCTCGCTCGATTTCTAGGGTTGCCTCGCTCGATTTCTACCTTCCTCGCTCAATTTCTGGTTGCCTCGCTCAATTTCTACCTTCCTCGCTCAATTTCTGGGTACCCTCGCTCGATTTCTAGCTTCCTCGCTCAATTTCTAGGTTGCCTCGCTCAATTTCTACCTTCCTCGCTCAATTTCTACCTTCCTCGCTCAACTCCTAGGTTGCCTCGCTCAATTTCTACCTTCCCTCGCTCAATTTTTACCTTCCCTCGCTCATTTTCTACCTTCCCTCGCTCATTTTCTAGCTTCCCTCGCTCAATTTTTAGGTTGCCTCGCTTAACAATTCTTGCTTCCTCGCTCAATTCCTACGTTGCCTGCGCTCGATGTCTGCTTCCTCGCTCAATTTCTAGCTTCTCGCTTCCTTCCTCGCTCAATTTCTAGCTTCCCTCGCTCAATTCCTACGTTGCCTCGCTCAATTTCTAGCTTCCCTTGCTCAATTCCTAGCTTCCCTCGCTCAATTCCAATTTCTAGCCTCCCTCGCTCAATTCCTACCTTCCCTCGCTCAATTTCTAGGTTGCCTCGCTCAATTTCTACCTTCCCTCGCTCAATTTCTAGGTTCCCTCGCTCAATTTCTAGGTTGCCTCGCTCAATTTCAAGCTTCCCTCGCTCAATTTCTACCTTCCCTCGCTCAATTTCTACCTTCCCTGACTCAATTTCTACCTTCCCTCGCTCAATTTCTAGGTTGCCTCGCTCATTTTCTACCTTTCCTCGCTCATTTTCTAGCTTCACTCGCTCAATTTTTAGGTTGCCTCGCTTAATTTCTTGCTTCCCTCGCTCAATTCCTACGTTGCCTCGCTCAATGTCTAGCTTCCCTCGCTCAATTTCTAGCTTCCCTCGCTTCCCTCGCTCAATTTCTAGCTTCCCTCGCTCAATTCCTACGTTGCCTCGCTCAATTTCTAGCTTCCCTCGCTCAATTCCTACTTTGCCTCGCTCAATTTCTAGCCCTCGCTCAATTTCTAGCTTCCCTCGCTCAATTCCTACGTTGCCTCGCTCAATTTCTAGCTTCCCTCACTCAATTTCTAGCTTCCCTCTCTCAATTCCTAGGTTGCCTTGCTCAAATCGTAGGTTCCCTCGCTCATTTCTATGTTGCCTCGCTCAATTTCTAGCTTACCTCGCTCAATTTCTAAATTCCCTCGCTGAACTCCTACCTTGCCTCTCTCAATTTCTAGGTTCCCTCGCTCAATTCCTACCTTGCCTCACTCAATTTTCAATTTGCCTACTCAATTTCATATTTGTCCCGCTCAATTTGTAGTTTGTGTAAGCGACGCATGAAATTGAATGAAAGTGAATGAAATGTATTTTCAACCATCGACCTGATGAAATCTTGGAAAATAACTAGGTTGGTTGGCTAAAGTAGCTTCTCTTACCCCAAAATCATATGTGGTACGTCAAGTAACTAATTTTGGTTTAGAAGATATTCTTGTTAAATGATTAAAAAAATAAATGAAAAAAAAGAGGGAAAAAATTTTTATATACTTATATATACCTATTTGTATAAATATGTATTAAAGAAAATTGTAGGTAGAATAAATTTCTCCATGTAAAAAAATAAAAATAAAAATAAATAAATAAAAAATTTCATAAAGCGCACAGACTACTGATTATGGCTACGGTTATAATCCGTAGCTAAAGGTAAAACACCTTTTTCGATATATCGACAGACAGTCGATATATCGAAAATTGTAAGATTTTTGAGGAAAACTCACTGGATAGTTCTGGACCATTTTCGATATATCGACTGCTAGTTGATATATCGACATTGGTTTTTTTTTTTTTGTTTTTGCTGTTGTAATCCCTCCACTTTTTATGGGTCCTATTATGAGGTATGTGTTATATCCAAACCGTCCATCTATTTGGCGAGCTCATATTCAGGCTTGAGACTAAAAATAAGATAGATCTAACTATCAAGTAGACCACACTGTAAAAGGCAATGGGGAATTGAACGTCTACCATTGAAACCCTTTTAGGGGTTATAGAAGTTTTAGATCATTATGAAATTTGTTTTTCTTCTTCATCCAGGTCTTTGTGACCTATGAATGAACTTAGACTGGGAGGATTTCTCACGAACATCACAGTGGGCCCCCAAAAAGTTTTTAATGGTCGACGCTCATTCAACACTGTTTCCTTGTAATGTGGTACACTTGAGATTTGCATATACCTCATTTTTGGTCGTATACCATAAAATAATATGGAAAAATATATGGACGGCATGGATGAATAGCATACATCATGGTGGGGCCCACAGACCACCGACCCCAATCCTTTTAAGCCGTTCGTACAACTCTCAGTTCGAAGAGCGTCAGCGCACGTCTTCGCAGCGAAAAGGAGGGGTAGTTTCGTCCTCAACGTCGCTGTCCGCACGTGAAGGTTTGTATTCTTTCATAGAAACCGCTGGGTAAAAGGGTTTGTCTACAGTGGTCATTTTCTCAACTTGAAAAGTAATTTTGACCAAGGAGAAACCATGCCCCATCTCTTATGTGAATCCTAGGATGGTATCGTGTAGCCTATGAAACCAGAACATGATAAAGCCATCTCTTCTGTGAAATGAAGATGTATCCATTGATTACCATCCAAATAGTTTTATCTACTTTGGATGGTAAAATGGTCCAAATCAAACTTTAATAGGATGTCCCAGCTGTTGATTAATTAGCATCGAAACTTGGAGAAAATTAATGGATGAAAATGTCTAACATGCGTCGTATTGATGGTTAGAACATGTTAGATTGAATATCTACACCACCACATCTGCTACAAACATATCAAAATACCCTCCCGGAGGTAGGAAGAAATTCAGATCCACCCGTTGCTTTGGGCCCCACGGCTCTTTGAAATGAAATCGGATTGCGTACGAGTAACTCCGTACGCTTTTGTCCTACTGAGTAAACTCAGTTGGGCCCACTGTGAATATATATAGTTTATTTACACCTTCCATCATTTCTCTAGCCCATTTTAGTGGTTGAGCCAAAAATTGAAGGATATCCAAGGCTCAAGTGGACCACACCATGGGAAATGGTGGGAATAATGACTCCCATTGTTGAAAACTTTCTAGGGCCCAAAGTGATTTTTATTTGTCATCCAACCTGTTCATGAGATCACAAGATCACGCAAACATAGATGAAGGGAAAAAGGAAATAACATCTTGATCTAACACTTCTGTGGTCACAAAAATTTTTCAACGGTAGAATTTCAATTCATACAGTTTCCCGCAGAGCAGTCCACTTGAGATTTTGATATAGTTCATTTTTAGTCTCAAGCCATAAAATTATCTGTTAAAATGGATTAACGGAGTGGATAAAATATATAAATCACATTGGACCCACAGAGCTTACTCTATACGCAATCTGCTTTCCTTAGAAGTTGAATAGGCAAAAAGCGAGAATTATGATACCAACCCACCGTATGTATGTGTTTTATATCAATTCCAACAATCAATTTTGCCCGTTCATTTCAAGGCATGAGCCAAAAAAGAAGCAATCCAAAAGCTTAAATGAACCACACCACAATAAACAGTGGGAATTATGACACCAACCATTGATAATTTTTTTATTTTTATTTTTTACCCATCCACTTTTGTTTACACGCGCACACACACCGCCCACACACTCACGCTATAGTGGGATTTCACCACCTATGGATACTCGAACCCTTGACCGGGTGTTGAAACTCCTAAGAGTCGACCACTAGAGCAAGAGTAAGGTACCTATTACCAATGGTGATGCTCTTGCTCATTTTCCATCCAACCTGTTCATACCATCACATACCATCACATACACCTGCACGAAGGGAACAAAAAGACGAATATCAGCTTGATCTAAAACTTTTGTGGCTGCTAAGAAGTTTTTAATGGTAGGGTGTTCAATATCCATATTTTCCCGTGGTGTGGTCCACTTGAGCTTTGGATCTGCTTCAATTTTGGACTCATTCCCTCGTCACAAAGTACATAACTCTCATCGAATTAGGCATATATATTCTACTAGAGATCTGCAGAGGAGCTATCCCCGCATAATTAGCACAAGATTGGTGTAGATAATACTAGGCATTGTATGATTAAAATTTACTGAAGGTAAAGTATTAATTAACTAGCACTCACCGTACGCATGGCACAGATGAATGGATCTACAATCTTCTTTGACTGAAGGCCCATTGGAGAGGGATTTTCGCATTGGATATTGACTGCAGATAGCTAGAGTACTTGTTTTTCGAGTCGCTCACGGTCTTCATCCAGTGTGAAAAGACATACGAATCTACTGAGAAAACTGATGCACTGCCTCACCATACACATGGTCTTCATCTAACGTACAAGGTGGTCAAGTCTAGCTACAGAAGTCATGGCTTATCTTCTCCAACAACTGAAAAAGTGTAGGGACAGAAGCTATGGTATGGAGTAGCCCATGGAACTTGAACATGGTAAAGTAATCTCTTCACATTACATGTAAAATAAAGATGTATCAATTGAATTGTTATCCAAATGGTTTTCACCGCTTTCTACGGTGAAATTGTCCAAACCAAACTTTGATAAAATGGTGAAATGGTCCAAATCAAACATGTATAGTGTTGATGGGTAGAATATGTTAGATTAATATCTACACCACCAGATCTACCCCCAAACATCTCAAAATACCCTCAGATAGGTAGGAAGAACTTCTAGATCCACCCGTTGCTTTGGACCCCACGGCTCTTAGAAGTTCAATACGTGATAAATGCGGATTCCCTGGTAACCCTGCCACCGACAAGACTCTGGGAGACCCACTGTGATGTACGTGTTTTATATCAATGCCATCAATCAATTTTACTTGCCAGCTCAGGCGTGACCTAAAAAAAAAAAAAAAGACGCGGATTAGCTGCTGAACCGGACGGTAGCGAATATGGCTACTAAAGTTACGTCAACATATTTTTTTGCCCCTACCATGATGTATGTGTTGTATCCATACCATCCATCCACTTGGAGAGATCATTTTAGGGATAAGCCAAAGAATGTGGCAGATCCAAAGCTCAAGTGCACGCCACCACAGAAAACAGCGGGGACAGTGATGGCCACTGTTGAAACTTTTCTAGGGCCCACCATAATATTTATTTGAGATCCAACCTGTATGTAAGTTAACACATACATGGAATAAGGGAAAAAAAACAAATATCACCTTGATCTAAAACTTCTGTGGTCCAAACAAGTTTTTAATAGTAGGCATTCAATCCCCACTGTTTTCTGTGGTGGGGTCCGCTTGAGATTTGGATCTGCTTAATTATTTGGTTCATACCTAAAATGATCTCTACAAATGGATGGACGGTGTGGATACAAAACATACATCATGGTGAGGCCCATAGAACGTGGTGACACCACTTAAGCAGCAGACTCGCTACCGTCGAGTTTAGTAGCTAATACCCATTACAATCCAAAACTCACGTGGACCACACCATTGGGAATTATGACACCAAACATTGAAACCTTCCTATGTTAATACCGCCACATAGACCTGGATGAATGGAAACACAAATATCATCTTGATCTAAAACTTTTGTGGCCGCCAAGAAGTTTTTAACGGTGGGGTGTTCAATCTCCATTATTTCCCGTGGTGTGGTCCATTGAGCTTTGGATCCGCATCAATTTTGGGCTAATGTTATAAAATGAGCTGGAAAAATGGATAGCTGATGTTGATGCAAAATACATACGTCGAAGTGGACCCCACAGCAATGCCACCAAGCAGTAGGCTTTTGACAACAGGATCACACCAATACAAAGCATAAGCTAGGAACGAGCCCCAAACATCACAAGCAGTATCCGGTCGATTAAACACCTGCCATTCATCCTAAGAAATATTGTGGCAAAAATAACTAGCCTTCAGGTCACTCATCACCACATGGAGTTTCAATCAAATAGTCAAAATAGTTTATAATGGACGGCAATGAACAAGCCTGCGGTTGGCTCAGGCCTACTCAAAATATTGATTTTTCTTAGCCTAGTCTTAGCCCATTGCCAGCTTTAATCATTCCACATATTCAACATCAATATCTACATTTTACTAATAAAAATATTCAACTACATTTTTTTCTATTAAATTTTTCAATAAACTGTTGCACGACAGATTGTACAATTGGACAGACATGTAAATATCTTTGCGCGCAGTGAGATTGATGCAACCACATGATAAAAGCTGAGGAAACCAATGGCATGTTTAAATTAACCACGCATTCAGGAGGACAAGCCTCCATCCTAGATCCTACGGCAGAGATGGTGGCTAGCTGAAAATCATGGCCGGAATTCAGTTGCGTATAGCAGAACGGCCTCAATGTAGTTGCCCCATCTTCATCGTATAGGGAATGAAGTCAAGTCTAAAGAAAAACAAAATACGATGCCCTGTCTTTTCCTTACGCACTGAAAAATAAGTCTATGGACATAATCAGTGTCCTGCCTCCTGTTGGAAAAGTATGCCCCATTCACACCCTATGAATTCAATTCTACGAATCCTCAGATGATATGGTAATTAATGCCCGTCGAGCAATTGATGCAATTCAAAATGCTTTACCCACTTTAGATGGTAAAATGGTCAAAATCAAACTTTGATGGAATAGTCCCTGCTATTTGATTAGTGTGGGAAATTGAAGTTTGATGGATGAAATGGTCTTGTTTACGCTCAGTTTCAGTACTTGATGTAGACAAATGGGAAGATATCATGTGGAGATGCACCCGGAATCGCACCATGTGCTTGGAACAATCATAATCATATTAGTGTAAATTGCGATGATTGAAAGCTCCATAAGATAGAAAAAGATTTTTCTACCTACTGGAATCGCAATTTCAAGGTTCACAAGAGTGGTTACCAATACAAAAGGGATACTTGATGCCGAGCTGCATATCAAGACCTTTAAGGTCATGACAGCATTTTTCTTCATCAAACTAGATACCAACTACACCGCATTCTTAGGGAGAGACTGGATACATTCCAACAGGTGCCTCCCCTCGTCAATGCACTAGTTCGTAATATTGTGGGGTGGACCCTGAGCAGAAATCAATCGTCTGGGCTAAAAAATTGTCATTCACCGTGGACTTAAATATGTTCGAAGCTAAGTTCTACAACAGACGGTTTGGTCCATTACCCCTTATAAGCCGAGACAAAAATATGTTGAGAAGTGGAGCCACATCTGGGGCCGCCCACGATCAGTCAAGGTTGCGGGGATTTCGTGTCGCAAGTCCTTTCGCAACTGGGATGCGAAAGGAGTTTCGCGGATTTCGTGTCGCAAGTCCTTTCGCAACTGGGATGCGAAAGGAGTTTCGCAGATTTCGTGTCGCAAGTCCTTTCGCAACTGGGAAGCGGAAAGGGAAGTTACCAAAACTATAAATTAGGGTCCCTAGGGCTATTCTAGGTTAAGGCGAATATTAAGAAATATTTCTAAAGTGTGGGCAAGGGATTTTCTCTGTACTTCCAAGGGAGAGGTTAGTATATTGCCTTGTAATCTTCGTTCTTTATAGTGGAAGTTTGCATCCATGGTTTTTTACCCTAGATTGAGGTTTTTTCCACGTATATCTTGTCTTGTGGTTTGTTTTAAATTGCTTTAATCTGTTTCTAGTTTATATTTCTTCCTGTTTATCGTTTATGGGTGAGACCTGAGATTGGATCTAGGCTCACTGCGTTGTTGGCGTGCTGCGCAACAACTGGTATCAGAGCTATTGATTTAGTTATCTTGGGAGCGATGGTGGAAGATGGGAAAACTAGAATTGAGAAGTTTGATGGTTCAAACTTTGCCTTCTGGAAGATGCAGATGGATGATTATCTATATTAGAAGGACCTTTATATTCCTCTAAGAGGAAAAGAGAAGAAACCAGAAAAGATGACAGATGATGAATAGTTTTTACTGGATAGGAAGGCTTTAGGAACGATCCGACTCTCTTTGTCTAAGAGCGTCGCCTTCAATATATCCAAGGTAAAAACGACAAAAGAATTAATGGAAGCCCTAGCCACCATATATAAAAAGCCATCAGCATCCAACAAGGTTCATCTTATGAAACAGCTATTCAACATGAATATGTCAAATGGTGGGAGCGTGACTTAACATCTAAACGAGTTCAATACAGTCACGAGCCAGTTGGAATCCGTTGGCATTGCTTTTGAGGATGAGGTCAGGGCATTATTGATCTTATCCAGTTTGCCAGATAGTTGGGATGGTTTGGTGATTGCTGTGAGCAATTCTTCAGGATCGACAAAGATGAAATTTGATGATGTGACCGGTCTAATTCTCAGCGAAGAATCTAAAAGGAAGGCATCAGGAGTTTCAGGGGATTCAGGGAATGCTCTAAACGTTGAAGGAAGAGGAAGATCGCTGAACAAAGGAGGTAATAAACACGGGCGTTCTAAGTCGAGGAAGAAGTCTAATGGACTGACAGACAAAGACGGGTGTTGGCATTACGGCAAGAAGGGGCACATGAAACGCGATTGCAGGGCGCTCAAGAAATAAGAAGGAAGCTCTCAAGGCAGGAAAGATTCAGTGAATCTGTCTGAGGAGAGCGACACAGAGGTGTTGATCTTGTCTCTTGATGCGAGGAATGAGTCTTGGGTTATAGACTCGGGTGCTTCGTTCATGCTACTTCGTGTAAGGAAGTTCTGCGTAATTATGTGTCAGGTGACTTTGGGAGAGTCTACTTGGGTGATGATGAGCCGTGCAATATTGTTGGAAAGGGGGATGTTCATGTAAATTAGAAAGACGGAACGGTCTTAAAATTGAAGGATGTCAGACACGTACCGAGTTTGAAACATAATCTGATCTCAGTGGGACAGTTGGCCGATACCGGTTATGTGACGACATTCACCAGTGACTCTTGGAAGATCACAAAAGGTGCCTTGATAATATCTCGAGGTAAAAAGGAAGGCACTTTGTACGTGACTTAAGGATCGTATAGTTCACTCGCAATCGCATCAACTAGAGTGAATGAGCAGTTATGGCATCAGAGGCTGGGACATATGAGTGAGAAAGGGATGAAAGTGCTATTGTCGAAGGAAGCTACTGTGGTGAAGTCTATTGACTTGGAATTCTGCGAGGGTGCGTGTATGGCAAGCGAGAAGAGGTAAGCTTCAAGAAGACGGGACGCGCTCCAAAGACACATCTGTTGGAGCTTGTACACACTGATGTGTGGGGACCGGCACATGTATTATCTCTTGGTGGCTCACGTTATTTTGTTACCTTTATTGATGATGCTAGTAGAAAACGTGGGGTCTACTTCTTAAAACATAAATCGATGTATTTGATGTATTTAAGAAGTGGAAAGTTATGGTAGAAAATGAGAGCAGGTAAAATAGTAAAGTGTCTCGGATCGACAATGGGGAGAGTATTGTGATAAGAGGTTTGAAGAGTATTGTGCGAGAAATGGAATCAAACATCGAGAAAAATGATTCCGGGGACACCACACGAGAATGGTGTGGTGGCGCATTAATAGGACCATCCTTGAGCGCGCCATGAGCATGAGGTTACATGCAGGGTTGCCCAAGACCTTTTGGGTAGATGCTGTGAATACTGCCACATATCTCATCAATAGAAGTCCATCAGCACCATTGGATGGTGGGCTACCAGAAGAAGTGTGGACTGGGAAGGAAGTGAACCTTGCACATCTCAGAGTATTCTGTTGTACTTCATATGTTCACATTGATGCAGAGCACAGAAACAAGCTGGATGGAAGTCCAGGAGGTGCACGTTTATAGGCTATGGGCAGCATGATTTTGGCTACAGGTTCTGGGATGCAGAAAATAGGAAAATCATCAGAAGCAAGGACGTAGTCTTCAATGAAAAAGTGATGCATAAGGACAGTGTGCAGGAAAATAAGGCCGAGAAAAAAGAATTTATAGAGTTGGAAGAGTTACCGGACATGGGTGTTACAACGCCACAGGATGAGGCATAGCCGCATACATCGGTTATGAGGAGGTCTACTCGGGAGAGGAGACCCACGGTCCGATACTCACCCTCCTTACATTATCTACTATTGACGGATAATGATGAGCCAGAGTCTTTTGAAGAGGCGTTACAGTCAGATATACGGGTTAAGTGGGAGCAGGCCATGGATGATGAGATAGACTCTCTTGAGTCTAATCGTATATAGGAGCTAGTCACTCTAGCCAAGGGTAAGAAAGCTCTTCATAACAAATGGGTTTACAGACTGAAGGAGGAGCACGATGGTTCGAAACGGTACAAAGCCAGATTGGTTGTGAAAGGGTTTCAACAAAAGGCAGGTATCGATTTCACTGAAATATTTTCACCGGTAGTGAAACTATTTACGATTCGCATGGTCTTGAGTATAGTGGCTTCAGAGGACTTACATCTAGAACAACTAGATGTTAAGATAGCCTTTCTTCATAAGGACCTTGAAGAAGAGATATATATGCATCAGCCGACAGGATACGTGACACCAAGTAATGAGAACAAGGTGTGCAGACTGAAGAAGAATCTATATGGCTTGAAGCAGGCCCCGAGGCAGTGGTATAAGAAGTTCAACAGTTTCATGTTGGGAAACGGTTTTAAGAGATGTCATGCAGACCATTGTTGTTACTTGAAGAAGTTTGATACGTCTTACATCATCTTTCTTCTGTACATTAATGATATGCTTGTGGCCGGTTTAAGCATAAAGGACATCTCAAATCTCAAAAGACAATTGTCTAGAGAATTTGTCATGAAGGATTTAGGAGCTGCAAAACAAATTCTAGGCATGAGGATAAAGCGTGACAGGGAAAACAAGAAATTAGTTTTGTCATAGGCTGAGTACATAGCCAAGGTACTTGATCGATTTAATATGGGAGGTGCTAAGCCGGTTAGCACTCCATTAGCCAACCACTTCAAGCTATCTAAGGAGCAAGGTGCAAAGACGCAGGAGGAACAGGACTACATGGTTAAAGTCCCATATGCGTTAGCTATTGGGAGTCTCATGTATACTATGGTGAGCACGAGGCCAGACATTACTCAAGCAGTGGTAGTTCTTAGCAGGTTCATGAACAACCCCGGGAAGGAACATTGGGAAGCTGTGAAGTGGATCCTTAGGTACTTGGTAGGTACTAAGGACATAGGGCTATGTTATGGTGGATCACAAATCAAGTTACAAGGCTACGAGGATTCAGATTTGGCAGGAGATATCGGCAGCAGAAGAAGCACTACAAGTTATGTTTTTACTCTAGGTAGTGCTGCAGTCAGTTGGGTCTCTCAGTTATAAAATATAGTATCTATCAGTAGACAGCAGTAGAATATGTTGTAGCTACAGAAGCATGCAAGGAGATGGTGTGGATGCAAGATTTTATGGAAGAGTTGGGTAAGAAGCAAGCAGATTGCAAGCTGTACAGTGACAGTCAAAGTGCAATATACTTGGTTAAGAATTCAGCCCTTCATTCAAGGACCAAGCATATTGCCATCAGATATCACTTCATATGTTCGTTACTGGAAGATGGATCGATTGCTCTGGAGAAGATTCATACAAGTGAGAATCTTGCGGATATGCTGACCAAGGCGGTCACAAGGGAGAAGCTGAAGCTCTATTCAGCTTTGATTGGTCTTCAGGCTTAAAGACGGAGAGGTGGTGCACTCTGGATGAAGAAGACAAAGGTTTATGGAGATGTGTCTCCAAATGGAAGATTGTTGAGAAGTGGAGCCACATCTGGGGCTGCCCATGACCAGTCGAGGTTGCGCGGATTTCGTGTCGCAAGTCCTTTTGCAACTGGGATGCGAAAGGATTTTCACGGATTTCATGTCGCAAGTCCTTTCGCAACTGGGATGCGAAAGGAGTTTCGCGGATTTCGTGTCGTAAGTCCTTTCGCAACTGGGATGCGGAAAGGGAAGTTACCAAAACTATAAATTGGGGTCCCTAGATTGGGGTTTTTTCCACGTATATCTTGTCTTGTGGTTTGTTTTGGATTGCTTTGATCTGTTTCTAGTTTATATTTCTTCCTGTTTATCGTTTGTGGGTGAGGCCTGAGATTGGATCTAGGCTCACTACGTTGTTGGCGTGCTGCGCAACAAAACAGTCATCCAGCCAGAGTCAAAGCGGAGTCAAACCTTAACAACATTTTGATGTGCTCGTCTCGACTAGCCCAACTAGACAATGGGATTCTTTCACTAATGGACAAAAATACATCGAAACGAAGACCGGATTGAAACTCCAAATTGGCAGCATAATTGTTATATTGCAGAACTTCCCATTAAGGTTGATTCCTGCACCTTTACAGCACCAACCAGTTATCACCATATTAGAGGGCTGGCTAACGGAACTGACTATTACGTTGAAGAACTTCCCATTAAGGTTGATTCCTGCACCTTTATAGCACCAACCATATTACTGAAGAAGCTTCGGGTATAGAAAAACAACCGAGATCGGTTATTTCGTATCAACAACAATACTCTATTAAAGAAATCCGTTAATCAAAGACAAAAGCAGAGATGCCAAAATCACGACTATAATTAAAAGGCTCAAGAAATGTCTCTACCAAGGAGACTCCTACATCCATATCGTTGAGTGCCTTACGGAAGAAGACATTGTAGCGGATGACGGATTAGCCTTTCATGAACTCGAGCCAACACCCCCTAAGATGGACGATACCAAAACCGACTATTGGAGCAAAAAAATATGTGAAAAAAGTATGAAAATAAGACTGTTACGCGACCGCCCAACATAAAGAATGATGCTATAATGACAGTTTAGGGGAAAATTGCCCAGGATGCATGAAATACCCATTCCCCGATCGCGCAACAAAGGTGTATTGCATGGCTACGCAACTGCATTCATGTTGTTTTGGTGGTTCACATGTGTGGAAGCCTATAAATACCCCCTCCCCCTCTCATTTCATTCATTCACAAGTGAGGAGCTTCAAAACAATCAAAAGAATCTCAGGGAGTCTTCAAAGGTTTAAAGTAACAGTCTTCAGGTATCTCGCTGCACGATACAGAAGAAGCAAGGAGGATGAAGAAAATGCAAGGAAGTAGTGCAAAAGGCTGTTGCGCTACCGCACAATAAGGACTGTTTGTGTGGTTGCGCAATAAGGACTGTCTGTGCGGTCACACAACAAGAATCCCAAATATACATATGCGTGGCGATTGTGCCTTTCCTCGAGATTCAAAATCTCTCGTGATTCAGTCTCTTATGCATATATTATGTGTATATTGGCGCAGAACAAGGGTTTCGAACCCGCAAAACTTTTCTATCACTATGAGGGACGTTATACAAGTTGAGATGCTGCGAAATCACTATAAGACTATTTTATTTTCTTTCTGTTACATTGATTAAATGTTCTTTGTCTTGGAATCAAGGGAAATGCGAGGGATGTATTAAGAATTTAGAATCAATAAAATAAGCGATGATGTTTGTTATTCGATTTTCCTTTATTTATTGTTGAATGTAGATATTTCAATCCCCGATACTTGTTTCTTGTTGAAACAAAATAGCGACTCCACTGTAGATCGAGCCCAGAATCTCTGGTTGTAATATTTATATTTAATACTAACAATAGAATAATATAAAGAACACTTATCATCAACTAACACTATAATGGAGATAAAATGACAACTCTCAACAGGAACATCCCCCCTTCATCTCCAAAATAAAGTACATTCTAATTTAACCTAAATGATTGATAGATTGCTTCATCTTCGTGTACTTTACTTTCAAATAGTCATAATGACTTCTCACCCGATTAACGTGGTTTTCTACTTCACGCCCAACGGATTCACCATTGACTACACCGGTAACACACGATCACCGCTTGAGAGTCCGGTAAAGAAATTTTGGTCAGTCGCAACCAAAAATGGAAAGATGTGAGCGATGTTAGGGGTAATCTCCGCTTTGTCGACAATGTAAGAAAATAACAAAGAATGGACAGTGGTAATGTCTAAGAGGGCGAAAACACAGTCTCCTTAGATGTGAAGTCTGATCCCACTATGGGCAATTAGAGGGATAATTATGCGAAACGCTGCAAGACGCAACCCCACGTTAGCTCTGCCCTCTCTTTACCCTGGACAGGCCGAAAATGCTCTTTTCACTCAGCAAGATTTTCTTGTCTTGCCCGCTACAGCTTCGCGGCCTATGCAGAAAGAAAAAGGGAAGACCCCTTTAATGAGTGGGCCGTCATCTCCATAACCAATTTTGATAGCTCCACCGCAAGTGTCAATGCTAAACATGCCCCGGTTAGAATTTCAAAATCACCAATACCATGTGAAAGCATTAACAGATCTAGTAAGGGCTCTTTTTCTCTGAACTCTCCAGTGACAACTTACCCACTCTTGCCTTCGATGAATGAATAATCAAGGAGTACAGAGGTAGGTGTTTTTATATCATGAACAAGCCAAACTCATCTGCTATCTACAACATTCTCACATGTAACACCGACTCGACCCGCATTCTCACATGTAACACCCCGCACCTCTGGTAAACGGGTGTTACCATTAAAACCTTTGCAAGTATAATTGTTAATTAATAAATGGTTCTAACCTAAACCAAGATGGTGAGAGTAACCTTGAACTGCTCATCGGAATTGCTCATCAACACCTGGACAAATCACCAAAACCTTTTTGAAGCTAAACAGAACGTCCGCTAGTCCCATGGATAAACCTAACAACCAATCTCCCCATTGCAACCATTGAATTAGGGGATCTAACTGCAAGCTAATCAAAGGGTAGACGTGCCTATGATTGGACAGATGGCCATGTCGACGACTCTAATCAGAGGTGGACCTTATAAATAAGTAAGCAAATGGATAAGTGTCTAGGTGTTTAGGTGTACACATATAGTAACAGCACATGGAAAACATAATGTAGGGATGACGTTACTAGGAATGCTCAACCAGCAAAGTGGTTAGGCCAGGACACACCCATAACTCTAACACCCTTTTTGGTTGTTGATACCTGATCCCAAAAATATCTGACTCTCAGATCGGTAGAAATCCGTAAGTAATCACTCCAATCATGACTTATGGGCCCCAAAGCGTTGGATTGTTCTTATCATTGGCCCATCATCTCAGGTGGGACTCCTTAAGAGAATGTACTGTGTGGATTGGATGATTCCATCATGATGGAACCCACATTGGAGTGCACGTGCACCACAGACAGTATGTACGCAACACACCAGACCTCTTAGGCAGTCAAACAAGTGCTGACTCAACAAATTCAAGAAAAAGGGGATTTTCTCCCACATTTCCGGCCCGGGACGATTTCAAACGGACAGACGTCCGTCCTAATTACGTGGTGGCCCACTTCAAGCCACTGTCTAAGCAATCTAAGCAGTCCATCGAGTAGGAGAACCTCGGATGACCAGCACCACGACTCCCGTTCAAACCCATGCATGCATGCATGCACACAAGCGTGTAATGGCTCTCTTCGAAAAATGTTAACTTCAAGGGCTACCACGAGGGCGATCCGCGTCAATCCCCTTCCCTCCATCCCAACCGTCCTTCTGAGCCTCGATCCGCGCCTTTCCTTTATTGCCAAGAATGGGCAGGCACCCGACTGTGGAGCAGAAAGGCGTGGGAAACATTTCCACTCTAGAAAATCTCGTTGGCGCGTTCCAGGCCTCCCGCTACGCCACGTGGAGCAATCCCTACCGTTCCCTATAGGGCAGCAACGGCTCCCTCATGGACGCGTTCCATCTCACGAGAAAACTTTGGAGGTGGAATATCTCACGGGTTATTGCACTCGAATGAGATACAAGTTGGAAAGTGTGCCCCACACTAATCAAAAGCCCCATCTGATCCATCCAGACGGATTGAATTGCCACTTTAACCTGTCAACAAGAAAATGCCATTGTAGGCGGCATCATCTTTCCCATTAAAGCAAAAAACACACCATCACGACGTGGGACCCTTTTTAAGATCAAAGTTACTTTTCTGGTGGGCCTCGGTGATGGAAATCCATCGCTCACAATAGATCGGACCCATGCACACAAGAAGGGAGAAAATAAAACGTGAATAGGGCCACACAAATCTCAGTCGTCCACTGAAACGACGAGGGCTACCCTACGCCTATAAATAGGACCCGTTCGCCTCGGGATTCTCACCAAAGCCAGAGAGAAAAGAGAGGGGGAAAGAAAGAACAGGAGAGAAAAATGGGTGAGTGAGTGAACTCGGTGCCGCACTACACCAGGTCGAACTGGATAGTTCGAATCGAGTTGGGTCAGTGTAGACTAGAGACATCATAACAAAGAGGAAGAAAGGCAAAGGGAGAGAGCGAAGAGAATAGGAGAGAATAGAGGGAAAGAGTGAGCCACATGCCACACTACACCAATTGACTCAGTCAACTGTGCTGAGTCAGTGCGATCTGCCTGCACCAGGCTAATCCTGTAGCTCGAATCGGGTCGAGTCAGGGCTCGCTGCCAGCGAAGGTGAGGCCTGTTGGGTTGGTTCAACCATCCTACCTCGAAGGTTGGCCTAACCGGCACCATCCGAGTCAGGTTTCTGCTGTCGTTTAACTGATACTCGTCACAGCGGCAGTTGCAACCAACAGCACCATTCCAAACAAACCTTCAAGTCAGCAAGGCGACGCTGGTTCCTTAGTGTTCCAGGAAGAGTCGAAGGACAAGGAAGCCTAGAGTGGTGTTGTCGCACCAACCGCTTGAACTACCCTGACCAGGGGCAGGTTGGGCTATCCAATAGGGTTCAGGCTAGAGCTAGACGTTCAGATTCGTCGATCAGACCACTGTAGCTACTAAGACAATTTCGGGGTTGTTGAACCACCCAAACTATCTTGGCCAGTGATGAGGGTCAAATATTGCATATCGGACCTCGATTATTGCCCTATTTTACGTACATGATAATGCCTAACATCGGATTTTAATCGTGTTTTTGTTGCAGGATGTAATAGGGAGTGTTGATTGAAAAAGAGTATTAAAAGCTTAGATTTGACGCTCTGAAGTTACCAAAGCAAGGGACGGACTCCAGAGGACCAATATTGAAGAATTACACGCTGGGGATCCGAGAAAATTAAGCCGTTCACGTTAAAGAGGTGCGAAATTGGTCCAAAATGCAAGATCACATGGTTCCAACCATCCATTCGGCTCGAAACTTCATACATGGGATGAGGGCCATAAATTAACCGTACATATTAAATTTCATCCATTGAAAATCTCGGGAAGTGGGCCAACGGCCAGATCAGCCCCTTAATTCATTAAGTGGGGCCCACCTGATATCTGAAACTGCCTCAAAATTGTTCTTGACGGTTTAAATAAGATGAGAAACAATATGGACGGTGAAGATTTTTGAAAATCATCACAGTGGGTCCCATACATGGTGAATGTACACCTTGTACATACAAAGCCGGCCGTGCACTAGAAGCGCTGACTGCGTCAGTGCCTTCCAAAGCGCTAGCGCCCGACCGACTTCAAATCCAAAACAGAAACTTCCGTTTTCGCTGTTTGCGAACGGACGGCTGGGCCATTTTGCGGACGTCAGTGGACCACCATCAGGCCCTGTAAAGCTAATCCAAGCCATCCATCGTGTAGAGGGGTTCGAAATCTTTGAACTATGCTGACCTTTCATATCCATGCATGCACACGTGTGCGATACAGAGGCCACAAACAAGCGATCTTATGACGTTCAAAACTGATTTTGTTGTGATTTCTTCTCTGAGCCGCGTCAACGGACAACCAAAACCATCTGTTTTTTACCGAAATTTCAAGGGCAACCTAATGGACAGGATGGATTTCTCCAAAAATACCTCTGTGGGGCCCACCGATCACGTCAGCAAAGCCACGTGCGTAGGCTTACGCACGTCCATAAAAAGTGATTTTTCAGGCGGTTGTGGACCACCAACTTTGATCAGATGGAAGATCTGATCCGTCTATCATGTAGTTCAGCCAAAAATGTCCCAGGAGACGTCGATTTTACGAAAAAAGTGCAAGGAACAAGGAACTTATGAAGCCCCAAAGTTTGCTGCGAAAAGACTTTCACTGCGCGTGCGACAGCTTTCCAAATCCGATTTCCACCAGTCCAGCCACTCCATCAGCTATAAAAAGAGATGTAAAACGTGGAGATAGGGATCGGAGGGAGTCTAGAGGAGATCTAGAAGAAAGTTTGGAAAGAGAAGAGAGAAGAAATGAGATCCATAGCTGGGGAGAGCAGATCCAGAGCTTGAGGAGAGACACAAAGAGAAGGGAGATGTATTTCTTTATATTTTATTTTTCCTTCTTTTTATTTGAATTCATGGATTGCTGATCTCTCAGCTAGGGCTGAGATGAAGCCCCCGATTTGAATGACTCTTGTTTATGGTTGAATTCATCTTGACTTGATTGATTTGTTTCTTTTTCTAGTGTGCTTGATTGGTTTAAATTTTATACTTCTCCATCTATGAACTTGCCCAGAGTCTATATATGGATGTTGTCTGGATGCTTATTCTAGGTGCTTGTGTCTGATCATGAACATGTTTCCTATAGAGGAAGAAACATGGTGCTTTAATGAATTGTACATTCTATGTGCCCGACCAAGGACATAGAATGTGTTATTCATTACATTGCTTTAGGAGATTAGACATTCGATATGCCCAACTAAGGACACAGATTATACTTTCTTTATATAAGTTGTATTAATCTAGAATAGGGTGAATCAACAGACAAAACAAGGGATAGGATAATTAGGGGTGGATTCGATAGTCCTAGTGCTCTCTCTAATTGAATTTTCTTCCCTGTTCTCAATTATTTTCCATAAATTTGTGTTAATATTTCGTTCCATTATTTGTTGAATTAGTTAAGAAAAATCATAAATTTGAATTGTGACGACCAGTCCTCGTGGGAATGATCTCGTAATACGTACCGTATCTACATCTGATTCGTATACTTGCGAGTTTAAAAATCATTTAAATCATGTTGGTCTAAATAAAACATCAAGTTTTTGGCACCGTTGCCGGGGACTGTTTCGTTCCAAATTGAGTTTAGGATTCTCTCTTATCATAATTCATAGCTTAGGATTTTACTGACTTTAGATTTAGAGTTCTTTTCTTTATTTTAGAAACTAATCTATTTCCTGTTTTGTAGGGTCCTGACATAAATTTCTAATTTGGTAATCCCGTTCTAAATTCTCATCCCGTTCTAAATTCTCTACTCTTTATAATTTTTATTTTTAGAATTAGGATTTTACTTTTTAGAAATTTTCTAATTCTAGAATTTCTTTTTTTGAATTGTTCAATTTTCTATTTTTAGATTTGGATTCTTCTTTCAAGTAACTTTCTATTTTCTAGTTTTAGAAATTTTTCCCTTTTTAGAAACTAACTTAGCTTTTTATTTCTAAGATTAGAAGCTCTCTTTTTTTAGAAATTAACCGATGCTTAGGATTTTTCTAGCATTATTTTAGGAAATTTAATTTATGTTGTTTTTTATTTTGTTTACAGGAAGTGAAGGAGGAGCTCCCTATTCTTCAGACATTGATCGTCTCATTTTTTCGGGTTCTTTCTTCCAATCCTTACTTACATAATTTTATCTTGTTCTAGTTTTACTTCTCTTAGGTTGCATCTTATTTTAGTTTTCTTTCTTACATTGTAGTAACTTAGTTTATGCTAAGACGTAGATCTCTAAATATAGAACTAGCACCTTTTGATCCTGAAATAGAAAGAACACTTCGTGGAAGATTGAGAAATAATCCTGTTGAAATGGCGAATGAGAATGAAGTTAAAGCTCTCAGAGATTATTCAGCTCCTGTGCAATTTAATGCGCCTTCATGCATAGTATTGCTAGCCACTACGGCAACACATTTTGAACTTAAACCTGGAGTCATACAATTGTTGCCATCCTTTTATGGGTTAGACAAGGAGGACCCATATCATCATGTGAAATAATTCCTAGACATTTGCTCCACTTTTAAGTTCTAAAACTTCTCAGATGATTCGATCCATTTGCGCCTTTTTCCTTTTTCTTTGAAGGATAAGGCGAAAGCATGGTTGAATTCTCTAGAAGTTGGATCTATCGCTACATGGGACCAACTGTCTAAGAAGTTCTGAAACAAGTTCTTCCCCGTTCACAAAACTAATGCCCTCCGTAGAGAAATCACTAATTTCACACAAAAAGAGGGTGAGCACTTTCATGAATGTTGGGAACGATGGAAGGACTTGCTTCTTAAATGTCCACACCATGGTTTTGAGAAGTGGCAACAAGTTCAATACTTCTATGACGGTCTGACACCCCAAAACCGTCGCATGGTTGATGCCACTAGTGGAGGGTCATTCATGACCAAAAGCGATGTCGAAGCTTGGAATTTCTTTGAAACCCTATGTGAAAATTCCCAGCAATGGGATTATTCAAATAAAGATGAAAGAAGTCCCCAACCACAGAAGAAAGGAGGTATATATGAGTTAGGAGTCATGCTAGATCTTTATGCCAAAATTGATAACCTGACAAAGAAAGTCGATGCTTTAGTGCTAAACAATGGACCTCCACAAACAACTCAAGTCGAATCATATGCCATATGTTCCAGCCCCGCCCATCCTACACAGTCTTATCCATCTAGTGCAGCATTTCTTGAATTTCTCTCTGAACAAGTGCATGCAATGAATACCTTTCGGCGACCTGGGAATGATCCTTACTCTAACACTTACAACCCAGGGTGGGCTAGACATCCAAATTTTTCTTGGGTAAAAGGTCAACAACAAGGAGGATCATCTGAAAATCCTCCTATGCAACCTTACCCTCAAGTTGGAAGTCAACAATTTCAACAGTCTACACAATATCAACAAGTTCATTCACAATCAAGGAAATCATCTCTTGAAGATACACTCAATCTTTTTATGCAGAGTTCTCTTCAATTTCAAAAAGATACCCAACAAACTTTACTAGATAACCAGCAAAGCGTACATGCAAATGCGCAATCTATTGCCAAGCTAGAAGTACAGTTGGGTCAACTTGCTGCCACATTGAGTGAGAGAGAGAAGGGCAAGTTCCCTAGCCAACCTATGGCTAATCCAAAGGGACAGTATAAGATTGGCTCTAATGCCAACCAAGGGCACTATCATGAGCAAGCCAAATCGATTACTACCCTTAGGTCAGGCAAACAGATTGACAACAGAATAGAGATGCATAGGGATGAATCAAATTCCAAAGTAGAAGATCAAGATGAAGCAGAGACACACACTAATGCATCCAAAGTCCAAAAGCTCTCTGACTCTCCAAGAGCCACTAATGTGCCACCCTACGTGCCCAAAGCACCCTTTCCTCAATGTCTGGCACCAATAAAGAAAAGAAACAACTTTGATGAAATCTTGGAGGTATTTAAAAAAGTACAAGTCAACATTCCGTTGCTTGATGCTATCAAGCAAGTCCCTACTTACGCTAAGTTTCTTAAAGATTTATGCACTCAAAAGCGTAAACAAAATGTTCGTAAGAAAGTCTTCCTTGCAGAGCAACTCAGCTCCATGATTCAACATAACACCCATCCTAAATTTAGGGATCCAGGAGCTCCCACCATTTCTTGTGTCATACGAGATCATAAGATCGGGAAGGCATTGGGTGATTTAAGGGCGAGCGTCAATTTGTTACCATATTCGGTTTATGAGCAGCTAGGACTTAGTGAGTTAAAACCGACTAAAGTAACATTACAACTAGCTGATAGATTTGTCAAGGTGCCCCGGGGTGTTATTGAAGATGTGCTAATCCAGGTTGAGAAGTTTTATTTTCCAGTGGATTTCATCGTTATAGACACTCAGCCTGTCCGGAATCCGACTAGTTAGATCCCGGTCATCTTGGGTCGTCCATTTTTGGCCACATCTAATGCTATTATAAATTGCAGGAATGGAGTTATGAAGTTGTCCTTTGGTAACATGAATATTAAACTCAATGTCTTTAATGCTGGACAACAATCCGTAGATGTAGAAGACATATTTGAAGCGGACATGATTGAGAGTCTAGTGCAGGACTCCTTCCGTAAATCTTTTGAAGATCCACTTGAGACCTGCCTAGCACAATATGGCATGGATTTTGACATAGATAGTCCCATCCATGAAGTCAATGCATTGCTCGATTCTACTCCTATAATGGAGACTTCAAAATGGAAAGCGAAAGTGGAACCTCTTCCACCCTCTCAGTCCAAATTGGTTCCATCTGTTGAAAAACCACATAATCCTGACATTAAACAATTACCTGAAAATCTCGAGTATGCATTGTTAGGTCCCTCTGAGACTCTGCCTGACAGCACAGTTTCCAACTCTGAGAAGGCAAAGGAGAGCAGGCTGTTTAATGTTCTTAGAGCATATAAGGCAGCAATTGAATGAAAGATAGCAGAAATACAGGGAGTATACCCTACTGTATGTATGGATCATGCTGCGGGAATGTCGCGTGAAATGCAAAGGAAGCGTGATCCTAACATGGAAGAAGTTATTCAAGCAGAAGTCCTTAAATTATTTGACGATAGTATCAGTTACCTCATTTCAGATAGCACAGTTCATAGGAATTCACATTACTTGTCTGGGATTGGTTAATCAAAGTGTTGAGGTAATTTCTTTGGCGGACCCTGGTTATAAAGATTAGTTAATTCATGGTCCGTTCTTGTCTGGCCGAAGACGTTAAACTTAGCGCTCTTGGGAGGCAACCCAGCCTTTTATTTTATTGTATTACTTTTTCCAAGTTAGTTACTTCAATGTTTGTGGGTAACATTGCTGCAAACCCTCACGAGACTATAACTCGTCCATTAGGGGTAACCTAGGGGTTTAAAGGCTTGTTGCATACACTAAATGTAATTGAGAGCACCTGCGAAAGTGGTATAGGTAGGATCTTTTGTTTTTTGTATTTTGCTGATTTCACTCTTGTGCTGACTCGCTTTTACGTTGATATTTTTTTTGGAACGCCTCTTGATTCTCCGTCTAAGTACTATCTTTCCCTCACTCCTCTTTTCTTTTCGTTGTCTCTTGTGCATCGCATGTTTATTTTTGTTACATTAAGGACAATGTAAATTTTAGGTTGGGGGTAGGAGATTACTTAATCAGTATTCTCTTGGTCTTGAGCGGAAATTGTGAAAATTTTTAAAATTTTTCTGGAATTTCTGATGAATTCAAAGTGATTTTGACGAATAGTCGAGAATATGGGTAATTTATGACTCTTGGATTCGGCCATCTGCTTGATTTCACAGTCAATTTTGAATTGATAATCCATAATTAGAAGTTGTAAACATTAATTGAGCCATGATTTCACATATCAGATCTCGCTTACACATTAAGTTTTCAGTTCGATATTAAATGGTAACTTGGTGATCATTAAGCATGAAAGGAACTAGCCTGAAAAATTTGTTAGCATCAATTTATAAAGAAGAAGTGAAAAGGTGAGTCGAATAATCTTCACCATAGGTTTGCTCCCTATAGGTGAAGATTTGATCCCCCATGGTTTACATTCAGAAAGAGTTAGGTATACAACCTTTACCATAGGTTTGCTCCCTATAGGTGAGGATTTGATTCCCTTCCTTGACGTTACTATTCATGAAAAAAAAAATCAAAGTCTGATAGAATGAAAAAGGCAAGTGTTGGTTTCAGTTGGCATGAATTTCATTGTTAAATACCAATGATATCATGAAATTGACAATTAGATCTCTTAATGATTAAAAATCGAGATTACACTTCACATTCATGGAGCTCGATGTTCAGAATTGTTCTAATTAATGGATTAATAGTTTGAACTTAATTATGAAATCTACCGTGAGCTTGATTCCAAGAGAAAAATTCCACACACCAATCATGAATTTGGCCAGCCACATGATCATAGGTGACTCTTCCACCGTGTCTAAATCACTCAGTCAACTCACCTCGAGTCGCAAGAACTGATTCAAATGTTGTTTGTTTCAGGAATATACTCAGCTAATTGATCAGCCACGTGAACGTTGTAGATCAAATCTTAACACGTGGGCCACCCCTTAGGTAATCATCTCCAACCAAGTTTAGACCAATTGAGTCAACTCAATAGTCTACTCTCTCTTTGCTCAGGGCATCTCCAGATGAGTCTGGATCCTCTTGTTGCCAAAACCACGACTCTTTTCCTCCTTTGTTGTATAGTGATCAGTCCATCTCAGCCAGCAATGCATTACACAATCACACAGCCTAATCAGATTGTAACAACCACAATTTTGTTGTTTGATGCGATCAGAGCATCTGTATTCCTTCCAGATATAAGAGGCCTTAGGGATTACCTAAAGATAGCTTGTGTCAGCAAATCTCTAAGGGAGCTAACCTATCTTAATAGGTTGAAACCGTTGCACTCCAAGTTAGCTTACTAAGGCAAACAAGCAGGCATTATTAGGATCTTAGTCTGTAGGAAGATGGTCAACCTGTAAGGTGATGACTTCTCCCCTTAAGCTTTCCATCTCCAAGCTAGGCCAGGGATAGTTCCATTTAGATTATGATCACTAGAACTTTAATCACTTGAAAATTCCAAATCATATATATTAGTTGGTTTACATTGATCCATGATTGATAAATTGCAAACCATGTTCATGTGAAATAGACACTAAACTCTACATGCTAGATTCCCATTGGCAACTCGTAAATTATGTTCACATACGATGACCGTTAAACCGTACATTTTGAGTTTCACTTTAATTGTTAGTTTATGCTCGATTTCATAATAATCCAATTCATAACTTGTATGTTGTATTCACACACCTCAACATATCAATGATTTACTCACAAGACGCTTATAAAATCAAATCTCTACATTAAATAAGGGAACCTCCACCTATGTATGAGAGTCTACACTTAGGGTGTAACGAGATAGGTTATGTTAAGAATAGACCCTCAGCTTGGAGGTTATTTTGAAGGTGAGTCATTAATGGGGTTTACCATCCATAGGATGTTCTTGCCTATATGGTCTTGGGATGAATTATTTACTGCCCTGATTTAACATTGCCCTACCATCTCGATTTAGTATTTATAACGTACATTCTTTTACCGCACCGATTTACTTTTAACCCAAGATTTGACATTTGCCCTTGCAGCTTCGACGGTTCATTCCTATTTAACCATGTGGTGGTAAATTTCTCCTGTATCGAAATTGATTGGCCACTTGTTGATGGATTCTATTAAACATCCTAAGGTGGTAGACTCATGGGCCAGGGATGGTGGTCATGGGACACTGTCCGAGCCGTCGGCCTACGCTGGGTGACAAACCCTCCGTAGTGACCTTTGAGCTTTAGTAAACTGGCTAGTTATAAATAGAATAATAACGGTTGGGCTAATCATGCATTCATAGCATACGGGCGATGACAGGTGGCTAATTCTGGATGTTGTAGCATGTGCCCTTAGTTGTGGTATCATTTCGCTAGCTCCCATACCACCGATAATCGACCCACTTTCGATGAGTTTGGCACTATGCATCTACTATGTACTTTCGCTAGCGACCAACTACATGCATGGGTTTCACTAAAAAGCCAACTGGATGAGCATCCCCAGTTGATGTGCACTCATACATCCATGCATTAATTAAGACCGTATCTTGTATTGTTTTGTATGCCTTGTTATGCTTTTAAACTATATACTTGTCTAAGGCGGCGGTGTGTAATATTGAGGGGAATCCACACTGAGTTGGCC
The DNA here is from genome assembly GCA_030180095.1 of Magnolia changhungtana. Classification (NCBI taxonomy): domain Eukaryota; kingdom Viridiplantae; phylum Streptophyta; class Magnoliopsida; order Magnoliales; family Magnoliaceae; genus Magnolia; species Magnolia changhungtana. The sequence goes on along the minus strand of JASAUF010000046.1, from coordinate 54,664 downwards.
ACTCATCCATCGAATATTCAACTGTACAGAGGATGCAGGTTTAAACGGGGGCGACTACAGTGTAAGTCTTGAGATCATGGCAGTAGGATTGGAGGAGGGATACTATGAGGAAGAGCCGCACCAGGAGACAGTGGAATACTATGGACTCAATCAGTAGTTGCAATATTTCTTTTCTAGTTTGTCTTTGCACATTTGAAACTTATGAATTTTGTACTTAGGGTCCCCAACTGAGTGGACGGGAATCTTAATATTTGGTTATGTGATATTATCTACGATTGGTATATACTATCGCACTCTGGTTTTGAAATGTTGTCAATTACCTGATTAATTAACACTCAGATTTTTAGGAAACGAGTTCTACACTCGGGTTCTGAAAACCGAGGTGTGACAAGTTGGTATCAGAGCAGAGTCTGAGATAACCAGGCTGTGGGATCAATATCTAGTATGAAACTCGTAAGGAATCAACATATTAAGACTCAGATAGAACAAAAACTTATGAAAATTCCCCTAAGGCTTGTTAGGATAAACGAACATAGAAATAATATACTTAGGGCCCCTGAGAATATGTAGGAATGACTGCTGAACATTGTAACTCAAACTAGGCATCCTAAAACAAGGAAATAGGCGTCATGTGACGTACGAGTTGTTATCTTAGTTACGAACGGGGAACTTGATAGACGGATTCCTCATTTCTGCGTCATAAGCATTACTCCTTTCATCGTTAGAATATTATCACATTTCCCCATTATCTTTGGAAGATTCTTAGCTAAAGTCTTAACTATGAAATTTTGGCCTCACAGGAAGATACGCCTCAGTCTGATCCTGAACCCGAGTCAACGACTCTGTGAGTCGTGGTTGTAGTGCCAGAAATCGGGCAGAAGCAGGCCCTGTTTCCTCTGTCTCTTCTTAACTCCTTTCCTTCTCTTTTCTTCTCTCTCGTTTCTTTCTTTCTTTCCTTTTTTCTTTCTTTCTTTCTTTCTTTCTCTTCTTTTCTTTTTCTTTTCTTTTGTTTGTTGAGTACGTTCTTTAATGTTAGGAAGTGAAGGAATTTATAGGATTTACAAGTCTTCTAGGATGTTCCTGCATAGATCATACGTTAAACGGGTTGTGCATCGATCATACATGCACACAGTGTAATGATTTCGTTGGACTTTCATCCTCTGCAGCTCTATTTACGCACAGAGACTACGTCGTTGGTCTGCACAGGGACTTTGAGTCACGACCTGATCTTAGCAATCGATCTCATCCAATTGCTGGGGAAGTCTTTCTTGATGAAGGGCTATCCAATGGAAATCTTAGATCTATTTTCTTGGACGTTTGTTCCTGATTTTATTCGACCAGCGTTTGATTGAGCAGACGGCCATCGTTTTAATGGCAGGTTAATTTACGGTCTCTCTTGGTTTGAATTTTCCCTTTCGGACAGTCTACAGAGGTCTTCCGATGATCCCTGGCCCATAGGGTTTATGGCCTAAGTGCATTGGTATCTTGCAAATGTGATTTTCAGAAATCTTGGGTCAAAGTTTTCGGAGTTGTGGTTTACGCGAGGGAAAAATGGCGGAACAGCGAAACCTATTCTTCCTTGCATCCTTTTCAAACAGCTTGAGTAGAATCGGAACTTCTCTTCTCAGGGTTTGAATGGTCTAGATCGCCGAAAGTGCCGATGTGGAAGGGATGGAAGGGACAATGTTTAGGTTGTTTATTTTTGTGTGGCATTTGTTTGGACAGGTTGGCATACACGACACAACTCCTCTATGTCGGAAGTCATTGGGTTCTCTGGTCGTGGGAGAGCATTGAGTTCGATGGACGGTTTGGATCATTCAAATGGATCGAATTGGTGGGCCACAGACATCGCAAACGGACGATATCCTCGACGGAGAAGTCGAGAGCAGACCGATCGTGGCTGGATTCGTGCGCGTGGTGGAGTTTTTCTGTGTGCGAAACAACCTAGGGTACGGTCATCCTTGCCCTAACTTTAAGATGGACGATGTGGATTGACCATCCGATCAAAGGTGGTGAGCCACAACACGTCCCAACGGACGTCATCCGTTCAAACAAGCGAGTAGCTGGAAAATAGGGAGAAATGCTCTTTTTCAAGGATTCACGGGTCAAACCTAGTTTGACTCGATTTTTAATGTGGTGCACGCTGGGTGTGCATGCACTATGTGCACCCTCGTCCTCAAATTGGAGTCCATAATGGCATGTGATCAAATCCACGTCGTCCATTGGACCTTACTGGTCTCATTGGGATGTCTGACCAAAGATGGGGCGAATCCCAGGCTTAGGTGGGCCATATTAAGTGAAGGTTTGCTTTAACTGCGGATCTTGCTGGTCAAAGGGTTGAATTTTGACATGTATGGCTAGTTTATGATACATAGGCATGGTGTAAATTTTCACATTAATTGGATTGTGGGAACCATCACTACCAAAAAACTGGGCAAAGCCGACGGACTTAGGGTGGTTTTAGAAAATCCGTTGGCAACACCGACGGCTAAAAGTCGTCGGCGAAACCCAATAATCCGTCGGGGTAGCTCAGGTTTTGAATGGTGGACGTCCAACCGTCCAGCATGCTCTTATTTCGTGGTCGACTTGAGACTTAATCAGGGCTTAATTTTGGGGATCAATCCTAAAATGATGTGGAGAAATGGATGGATGGTGTGGATGAATCAAATGGATCATGGTGGGGCCCATAGAGCCATACCAGGTCCAAAGTTATATTTAACGTTTTGATTCTTCCGTTTTTCACAGTGAGTTTTGCATTTGATGTAAAATAGTGGTGATTTGTTAATAACAATAGTGGCTAAGATATAGAGTTATCCAGACCATCCAAATAATCGGTCTAGTTGTAAATGGTAAATATTTATCCACTTTTATTATATAATACAATCTTAATGATCCATAAACTGGTCCCATTCGTGTAAGGCCGTTAATAGAGTTTGTGTTATTGTGTAGTGGAAAACTCACAAGGTACGTATCTAAAAATTCGTTGTAATTTGAAAAAGGATTTCCAAATCCATCGAGCGCCTTTCCTCTTTTCCCTCTTTTCCTCTTCCATCAAGAAATCCTCCATCGAGCGTCATCTTCCATCGAGAAATCCTCCATCGAGCGTCATCTTCCATCCTGCAGTCTGATTAGAGGTAGATCTACTCGTCCAAACGCCTGTAATCCGATTTACGGTCATTCTATCGGCCCCTTAGATTTCTCTCCTCTTTTTTCCTTTTCTTTCAGGAGTCTTCTCTTCTTTTATTAGATCACGAAATGCTAGAAGAGACTAAGGACGTCGATGGAAGAGATAGTGGCGAAGATGCTCTTCATCAAGAAAGAAGGGAGGCCTAAAGTCGAACTCAGAGAGCTTATTAGTCAGTTCTCTCTCCTTTGTCTTTCTCCGCCAGGTACATCCCATCCATCCGTCGCTTTCTAGGGTTTCCATTTAATTCATTTTTTTTAAAAAAAACTTTATTTTGATTTTTATAGTATCTGTTTCTAATCTTCTTTACTTCCTTATCATCGAAGGCATTTTTTTTCTGGAAATTTCTATAGCGAAAAATCGACTCTAATTTGGGAATTTCGCCCTATGTTTTTTGAATCATGCATTGTATATCAGTTTTTCGGTTTGTGGACGTGGGTCCATGTTTGTATGATCCTAACCATTGATAAGGTGTGGTCCACTATGGATGGACAATGACCCCAAAATATGCTTTATCGGAAGATTGTACCGTCCATTCTTTGGCCTTCTTTTTGTTGAATGTGGACTGTTGTTGAATATCCTTTCTTAACCGATTTCTTGCTAGCTACTAATAGTATGCGCTAGGATAGTCCCACTGAAGGAATGATCACGGCATAGCGTGTCCATGCTGGGGCTTGTCATCTCAATGGTCTAGATCATAAACTGTGGGCCCTATTGTGGTAACTCAAGGCCCAAGGATACTTCACTCATCCTTCTTGTTTGGGATCACATACATTCCTCTCAAATTGAAATTATGTCTATTTCAGGGCTAGATTATGGTCAGTTCACTGCTATATTGTAGATGGTGGTGATTCATCCACTGCATATGTGGTGCGTGTTTGTACAAGAATCCGGACAATCCAAGAGGTGTATGGAATATACCATAGCCCCAAAAATCAAATTGATCCAAAACATAAAAAATTTGGCAGCTGTCAAATGGATGTCCACAATATTATGGCTTATGGTCAAAGTTAAAAAGTCAAAATTGGATGGTTGATATTGTCCCATTACGTGATGTACGATGTGCACTCCATCCACATAGGGGCCGCCATTTTGGACACTCCAGCATACGTGAATTTGTCACATTGAAAATGGCAGTGAACATTTGCCATAGTCTAACCCATGCATATTTTATTGAACAGTCAGCTCCTGCATCTCTTTCTAGCTTACAAATATTTATGTGTCTTTGAAAATCTTTTTTGGTAGATAAATTGTTCCATCTTCCTTGAGGAAGATCGTGTAAAAGCAGAAACATAAAGGGCAAAGGCACCAGTAGACTTTACTACCCTGCAACTTCAAAACTTGATGTATGAGAAAAATCATTACATGAAAGCCATAAAGGCATGCAAAGATTTCAAGTCAAAGCATCCAGACATAGAGCTTGTGCCCGAGGAGGAAATTTTTAACAATGCACCAAAAGAAATTAAAGGAGGTGTTCTTGTAGAGGACAATGCACATGACTTGATGCTAAAGAGGCTCAATTTTGAGCTATTCCAGGTAATGTATGCAGTCGTGTGTCAATTTTAATTCTATACATGGTCAAAACTTTGCTTCCAAGCTGTGATGTGTGTAACCCAGCTAGATTGACTCAGCCATGCTTGTGGTTATCCGTTCGAATGTGATGGTAGATGAAAGATGTAGTGAACAGTTAACTACATACTTTCAAATTGAAGAGTAGTTCCATGTCAGCACGTGAGGGACATAAATTTTAGGGTGCTTTCGGTTTGTCGACTGAACTAGATAGTTTTATACATTCAATTAATTATATAGAGGAAAAGAGCAAAGTGGAGGCAACACTGTTTTAGTTGCTAATGGCAATTGAATCCCAATTGCAATTCCATGTTTTGGTTTGGAATTGAAATGAAAGTATTCATTTTGGGGGCTAGCCCTTCATGATGAAAGGAGTGGGCCTAGCCCCAGTTTCCACATCAGCTCCTCATTGAATTGATTTATTGCTATTCAATTCATTTCGACACCTAAATGCACCTGTAGGCTCTTAGTGCAGTCAGATATATTCCACTGGTGGGCACATTACTATGTAAGTGCATGCTAGCTATTATGGGCTTTAAAGTTAGCATGAGTGGAGACTCACTATGAACTGGAGTTTGGTTACATATGCTTGTTATGCCTGAATCTCCATACCAGTTGAAGCTCTAAGCCGCATTATCAGATGAAGTCATATATCGAATGGTCTAAAAACAATTGTAGATTTTTTCTAGAAAGGAGCTAGGATGCACCCAGAGGTCGCTTTTTTGAATCGAAGGCAAACATAGTAGAGAATCCTCTGGGATAGCACGACTGAATGGAAGCTTCAAAGTGTGCAAAAATGATTCTTTGAGAGAGGAAAGCTAACAAAATAACTGTATATAAAAAGTCCAAGAAAACAGTAATTTAAGGTGTAACTTTGTGAAGTTGATTGTTAAATAGTCTAAGCAACAATTTTTATTTTTTTTTCTAAAAATAAATTTCTAGCTCTTTTTTCTGCTTGAAGAGTTATTAGAATGTTGTTCTTTGAGTTGTTTCCTGAATCTATTCTTGATATACTTTAATTTCTGATTGACTACTAATCTCATGAAATTCTATTTCAATGCTTTATGAACATATCCTTTTGGTTACTCTGAAATCTGAAAGTGTTATTTCCTTTTGGCCGGTGGAGTTTTTTTACCGATACAAGGTATGGTCTGTAATATCTCTGTGTTTCTCTCCTTTCTTCTTCAGGTTTTATTTGTAGTGTTGAACTGTAATTCTGGGTGAAATAGTTATGTGCAGGAGTTCCCGTCGCATGATCTTCTTGAGTAGCATTGTGTACTTAGTCCCATTTATCAGATAGTACTTAGTCCCATTTATCAAATTTACTGTCACATTCCTGTTGTGTTGTTGTGTTGATTGGCAATTCTCTACTTGCAAGTCTGAGGCTGAAATTGTGCCACATATTTCTGATTGTGTAAAACTGCCTTCTTTTCATTGTGTACTTCATATACTCTTGTTAAGGTCATCTATTGACTAAGTCATGTTTCATCTCTGCTTATGAAATTGTCAAGTTATTGTAGCAAAGCAAGATAACATGATGAAGTTATCATGTCACAAATGTCTTCCTTAGCAGCATAACCAAAAATTACTTTATGCACAATCACAGGCATGCAATCCATCCTAGTTCTGTCGTATACTTGTATATAATTAATCTATTTTGAATTGGTGCTCATTCTAGTCATCAGTTGTTTCTTTTTTATGTCAAGCTCCAAGTTCTAAGTAACTTGTTTGTCTTATTTGCAATCTCAATATTTTGAACATGGATACTAATTCATGGATTTCCTTTTTCCTTTATTCTTCTTTAGCAATCAATGCAACTTTATTTCTATGGTAATATATCACCCTCATTGGTGTTTTTTTTTTTAATTTTTAATTTTATTTATTTATTTTTATTTTTTATTTGTTCTTCTTCAGGTTGGTGAACTGACTGGCTTGTTGACATCTGATTAGGGTTCTCTTAATAAACAAAATTGTGTATTAAGGGAGGTAGGGATCTCCATATTTCAGGGGACAAGGTTTCTATTCCCTGTCAAATGGGGCCTGAATATTTGCACAGAAACTTGCCAAAAGGATCAGCAATAGAATTTTCTTATTCTGAATACCTGAAACAAGTCAATTTAACATTTTAGCAAGTCCATGATTTCCTGAGCTACAATCCATTCAAACCTTATGGATAATAGTCTGTCACATTCTAAGGGTCACTTCCTATCAGATTCTTTGGAAGAAAGGGCTATTCTGATAGCTATTCTGATAGGCAAGGCATAACATGTGTTTCAGGTATTCAGAATAAGCAAATTCTGTTGTTGATCCTTTTGGCAAGTTTTTGTGCAAATATTCAGCCCCATTTGACAGGGAATAATCCTTGTCCCCTGATATATGGAGTTCCCTACCTCCCTTAATACACAATTTTGTATTCTGAATTCCATTACCATGTTCTCCCCTGAAATAGTTAAGGCATAACATCTAATGGTCCCACCTTCCTACCTCTAATACCCGCACCTTGTACCTCAAATGGCGTACCTTTTCTACTTAACTCCATCTTTAACATATCAAACTTTCATCAATGTCTGGCCATGAAAGTTAATACTTTCTTCTTCTCTTTTCTTCCCATTTCAGAAGCCTCCCAAGAAGGAAGCTAAGAAGGAAGCAGCTGCTCCTAAGGCATCTTCTTCTAAGAGGAAATCCAAGGATGGAGATGAAGATGGTTCAAAGAAGAGAAAACCAAAGAAGAAAAAGGATCATAATGCACCAAAGAGAGCTATGTCTGCTTTCATGTTCTTCTTACAAGCCGAAAGAGATGCAAGTTTTTTTTGGTATGCCATGCCAGTTTTTGCTTCTTGTTGCCTTTAAAAGTTGTTTTTGGTATGCCATGTTGGTTTTTGCTTCTTGAGGCTCAAATTGCAAACGTGAAAGAAGAAGCTTTTAGCAGGAAAGAGATTCTATAGGAGGTTGAAAGTTGGTACTCACAAACCATAGATATTTCTTTCTTTCATCATGGCACACACATACAAATTGATCTATGTGCTAATTATGTTACTTAAATGTAAAATTATCTCTATTTCACATTTGCTGTAGAGAAAACTCGAGGATGCTGAACATGCATTATGTGACCTTGAAGAAAGATATAGACAAGCAAACTCCACTAATGTGGGGTCCATCTTCATGTCATCCTGACTGCATATTCGAAAACACTCCTAGATTGAAAGATCTTGCCTAACCATTTTCTCTTGACCAAAGAGGATTAGGTTATGGCCCTTACCGTGGGGCCACCTCGATGTATTATTTTATCTGTTTTTCCAGATCATTTTAAGATATGCAGATCCAATTCTCAGGTGGACAATAGCATGGGAAAATGTGATGATTGACCAGGCCACAAAAGTTTTGAATCAAGCTGATTTTTTTGTTCTTTTAAAAAAAAATTTAAAAATATATGTATACCATCCATGGAGGTTTGTTTGACCTTATCGACATGTTGACTGGCAAATAAAAATTACAGAAACATTATAGTGGGCTGTAGGAAGTTTTTAATGGTTGCCCAATTAATCCCATCTTATGGATGGATTGGATCTTAAAAATATCTGCCATGTTTGCACGTGGGATGGCTTGTGAAAGAGCTCCTTTACATGTGTATGGGCTTGGCAATGTTTTGGAAGTAAACCAATTTTGACTTAGGATGTTGCTTACAGTCTTCCTAGTTGAACGGTTTGGTTAAGAGATCGGATAACCAGCCTGACCTAGGCGGTTCAATTCCAAAAGTAAGTATTATGGCCAGCCAACCGATAAAACCAAACAGTTCCAGTCCAAACTGGTTGAATTGCCCGGTCCACTCTGGGTTTTAAAACACTAAGGTAAACTGTATGGAATTCTTGAAGATGCTTTCTTTTTGCTGATTGATTCTCAAAATTGTTTCCAGGAAGTATAAAATACAACAATGCTAATGATTACACAGGAAAATTATGAAGATCAGCATCGCTTCAATTCTACTTGATGACCTAGGGTCTAACTGAAGATTTGCCCCTCGATAGAGTGGAATGGAGGAACAGGACATGTAGCTGACCCCAATTAATTGGGATAAGGCTTAGATCATGATGATGATAATGATGATGAGGAACTTAGTTTTACTTCTTTAGATCATTATAAAATACTGTTGTGAACATTCAATAAAATGATTACACAATACTATCATCATCATGTTCCACTGGCCTTCACCATAGCCTTGTCCTTGCTCATTAGTATCTACATGATTGAAGGCTACTATTCATTGGCCTGGTGATATTGTAGGTTAAATTTATAACATTTGGTTAAGAAATTATAAAATTATAGAATAGATATATTGCATTTCTTCTCTTTTCTTTCTTTCCTTTCTTCTTTTTTTATTTTTTTTCCTGAAAATATGGTTGTCCTTGACAACCACATCCATGTATAAAAGTACGCACCATTAAACCATCACTCAATTGTGTCTCATAATCACCTGGGTCTCCTAACCAATGCCTTCCCATAATGCACATATTTAGTCAAGTCAATCTGTGCAGATTCTACATGATTACTACTCACAACACTATATACCATATACCAAAACCACCTGTAGGGTATATCTAGGATTCTTAGCCATTCTTGCAGAGAGTGTGCCAATCAAGACGGTGAACCGACAATGCGCATCTGGACTTCAAGCAGTAGCCGATGTTGTGGCAGCAATAAAGTCTGGTTTTTATGAAATTGGTAAGTTCATTCTCTTGAATATGCATGTTCATGCTTGTGAAAAATGTTAGTCTTTGAGCTTCTCTGATGATACTTCTCTTCTAAAAATTCATAGGCATAGCAGCTGGAGTTGAATCCATGTCCATCGATGTTGGAGCTCATAAACCTACTTTTAATCCACAGGTATTGCTAATCATTTTATTAAAATTATGTTTCTTCTCATAGATAAACAAGCATTATGAATGACTGATTTACTGGAGCTCTTTAATTTTCTTTCTTCAAGAGATTGTGCAAAACAATTTCAGTTTTTACCATTACCCATCTTTTGATGCATCTGATGGGGCAGGTTCATATCTGTCCAAACCAAGATGCTAAAGACTACTTGATTCCCATGGGAATCACCTCAGAGATTGTGGCAGAGCAATACAAAGTGTCACGCCTTGATCAAGATAAAGCTGTTGTGAGTTTCCACTGTTCTTCTCTTTGAAGTGAATGCCTCAAACATTTTATAGGATATTTGAGTATTTGTAGTTCAAACAGTCTTTTTTCATCACTCCTTGGAATGGTAAGGGTTGTTGGACTACTTTAAGCCTCTTATGTATGCTTTTATTTCTTTTCCTTACAGCTTTTATCTCATAAAAAGGTTGTAGAAGCTGCTACTGCAGGAAAATTCGTTGATGAAATTGTCCCTGTATACACGAAGGTTTGGATGCAATGTTTTTTCTCATTGGAAACATGGTTACTAAACATCCAGATCTCCAGAATGAAGATGAATATTGGGACTTTTTTTAAGGTAATTGATCATAGAAGTGGCAGCAAAAGATCAGTCGTCGTTTCATATGATGAAGGAATTTGGCCTGATACGTCGCTATCTGCTTTATGTATGCTCAAACCTTCATTCAAAGATGGTGGAACTACCACTGCAGGTACAACTCCATTCATTCATGGAGAGCCATTTCTGTCATTTCGATGGCTATCCATTTTAATCCATTTCTATTTTCAGGCAATTCAAGTCAAGTTAGTGATGGTCTTGCTTGCTGTCATGTTCATGAAACGAGAAGTTGCACTAAGGAGATGCTTGCCAATACTGGGAACATTCGGTACTCTGTACTCATTAGAGGAATCATCAAATCATGATGCACCAAAACCTAAAGTGTCCTTATATGCTCATTCCGTTCAAGTGGTGAATCCAAACTGTTGATGTGATCCCTCACACAGGATTTCTCATCATCATCATATCATCTAAGCCTTACCCAATTAATTGGCGTTGACTACATGAATCCTGTTCCGCCATTCCACTCTATCAAGAGCCATTTGGAATGTCGTGTTGTTCATATTCATGATGGAAGTTATGGCGTAAGTTTGACACTGGCTGCAAACACAGAACTCTCACAGGTGTAATGTAATAGACTACTACATAGGTTGATTACAATCAAGTGCTATCTAATAGTCTATTACATAGGTTGATTACAATCAAGAGTTACATTGGATGTCCGATATGTTAAAAGTATTCCAGTTTGGAAAATCCTAGCCATCCAGCTACAATTCTTCTTAACGATTTATTCTGTGGTCGCTGGTTACCTAGGATCTTCCAATCTGGGAGACTTTTTGGTCATCTGCCATCCATGGTGTGGCCCGTTGGATCAGCAGTCTAGATCACTGAATCGTGGTCCTTACCTGTGCAGATGGGTGCGTTAGGACATTGTTCACATCCCTGATGCATCAAGATCCAATAATTCCAAAGTCATGGCAATGGCATTTATCTACAATTGAATTGATTTAGATTCCTTTGGTAAGGAGTTTTTCTGCTGTCGGAATTAAACCAGCAGTCATGGGTGTTGGTCCTGCATTTGCTATCCTTGCTGCTGTCAAGGCAGCCAAGTTAAAGCTTGATTATATTGACCTTCTTGAGATAAACGAGGTAATAACAGCATGCATAACTGTTGTTAATAGTTGTTGATGTTGAAAGCTATGTAATTTTCATGGAAAATCATCAATAACTTGCAAGGCTTCTATTAGGTGGGCTCCAAATGACTGATTGGTTTGGATATATGACCTTTGAACTGAGCATACCGGTGGGCCCCATAGTAATTTTGATCGGTTCAAATACATAAGGGGTGGTGCACTTAGATTGTACTACATATATACAATGTTTCAGAGAAACATGGGCTCTTACAGTGTAGAGACTCTTGGAGTAATTGTGATGGGTTGAGCTACTCATTCTTTTGAAAAATAGAAAAATGGGAATATTAGTAAATATGGATTTTTTTGTTAAGAAGAAAATGGAAGATGGATTGAAAAAACATAAAAGATATATATTTTTTTTCTTATTTTTTGCTTCAAGAGAGAGACGAAGAGGTGAGAGTGGGGAAATCAAGGGAGAGTGGGGGAATGAAGTGGCCGCGTGAGATTTGAAAATAGCGAGTGTAGTTTGGTTTGAAAATGACGTTTCGTATGCGTGGCGTGCGTGCCTATGAGAGGTGTCTACGGACGCGGATTTGCTAGTGAACGCGACAGTAGCGAGTTTGCAATAGATTTTTGTTCGACGAGTTCATCATTTGGGGTCCCACCAAGAGCAATAGATTTTATTTTTTTAATAGCCAATCAAGTTGATTTCTTTCCAATTTTAGATTGTGTTAATTTTTGGATAAAGACAATCTTTGAATTTTCCCTCGATCCAAGTTGTTGTTGGTTTTTTTTTTTTTTTTTTTTTTTCTCACCTTACCAATGGTTTAGATGGAAACTAAACATTACGGTGGGCCTTAGAAAGTTTTTAATTGTGGGCATTCAATCAACATTGTTTCCTGTTGTATGGTCCACCTAAGATTTGGATATAACTAATTTTTTAGTCCAGATTGTAAAATTTTTTAAAAAATAAATAAAAAAAATTGATTCTTAAGTGTGGGTAGCATCATATGCCAATTTTTCCAGGTTGAATGAAAAGTCAATTTGGTTTATGGTGGTGGAAGGAAGTGTAGGCTAATGGGTCTAATTTCTCATACTGTTTTTAATGGTGGATGCCATGCTCTTGGGTATATATTTTTTCATTGATCTACTTTTTGTAGAAAAATAATGCCGCCTAGATGCCTAGTGGTGTTGATAGTAATCAGGTTGTAGACCTTTATCCTATATATGCATTGACAGATGCAGGTGAAAAGTTTGGAGCTCTATTATGAGCATCATTTATTTGATTTCTATTTTCTCTTTCTCGGCCCGTAGCATGGTTGTAAGGCAATCCAGTCTGTCCAAATCCCCGACCCAACTGTTGATGGATCATCCCTGAAATTTTGCACTGAGAAGATAATATTAATCATCTGATTTTTCCCTTCAAATTTGGGCCACTCACTATTCTACTTTAATAATCCATTTGATAGTCGTTGATTTGAGATGGTTTTGATTGATTTATTAGTGTCATTTTAGAGAGATGCTTCATGCACAATAAGACCCACAATTTGGATGGCCTGGAGAGCTGTACATCAATGCAACACATGAGGAGGATGAGTCACCACCATTTTCAAAATGGTGCTAAACTGATTCTATCAGCAGCTTAGTTATCTTAGCTGTAGAGAGTAACAGTTTTACTATGAAAAATTTATTTCAATGTTGGAAGTCCTTTTGTCAAAAGTACCAAGATCTTGAGTCCATTAATACGCATCACATTGCGGGCTTTGGAGATGGAACCTTGCATGCATGGAGCATCATTAGTAGATGCAATGAGGTATTCTTCAAATACAAGACTCTGGTGGCAGTTAAGGCCACTACCTTTAAAATGGCGGTGGCATCCTCCTTAGATGTGGCATGCATGATGCATGTATGGCAATCCAGGCCGTCTAAATTGTTGGATGAATTATGGTTCAATCATAGCTTGAAATCCAACCAATCAAGCAATCCTAACCATCTGATCATGGTTACGAAATGGATGGTTAAAAGAAAGATGGTTAGTTCGGCTAATTTGATGGGAAAAATCAGATAAGTTGGCTTCCATATTTTGCTGTGTGATTTTGGGTCATGCTCCATCCACATTTGGGTTAGCAATATGGACTGTCTGGATTATCATACCTCTCTCTCTCTCTCTCTCTCTCTCTCTCTCTCCCTCTCTCTCTCTCTCTCTCTCTCTCTCTCTCTCTCTTTTCACAAAAATCTAGGTCACCACAATATTGATTGGTATGGTCCGATTTGTTTTAAACTATGTTAATGCTGTTACAAGTACCTAACTTGTTTTAAACTACATTGGTGCTCATGTTGATATCAATGGTTGTGGTGGTGGTGTTGCTATTTGATCTCTTTCACAGGTGGCATCCTGGAACACCTCTGTTGGTGTGGCGGCTTGCTTGAAGTGGGCCCCTCATCGGGCTATGTTTGTCACCGCATCTGTTTGGGTGAAAAGACGTTAATAAGAGGCATAACATTGTTGTCATCTAGGTAAATTCTCTTTCTCAGTTTTCCTATACACTTCAGTGACATCTTACCTGTTTGGGTGAATTTTTGGACTCCTGTTTTATTTATTTACACTAGTAGGTCATTTTTTTAAATCAGGGGTAGTTGTTCATACAGAAATTGTTTGCTGCAATCAAAATATAGATATCGTCATCATTTCCATGACATGACCCATCCACCTCCACGTGGCATAAATGTATATATGGAGATTCTTACATGCAACCTGAACCATCCAAATCATGAGGACTCTTTTAAATCCTAGATTTCAAATCCTCAAAAGGGCCTCTTTTAAAATTCAAGAGAAAAGGAGTGCAGAAAATCCTGAATTTTCAATCCTCTTCAACTATCATCATTGAAGATTATTAGTTGGTTCTTGTTTTACTGCTCTTTTATAGTTTTAGTGCTCTTATCTATGAGCTAGATTTCATAATGCACCGAGGATTATTGGTTGGTTTGTTTTTCTTTTTACAGTTTTAGTGCTCTTTTACACAATAAAACAATGTTGGTCTTCTTGTGAGCAAATCTCCGTATCCTTGTAAATTTTTTGTGTTGGTTATTACGTCTAACAATTTGTCATTCACATACAAGGCTTACATATTATGGATATAGTCATCAATTTCTGTAGTTTGGGTTGTTTTCGCATTTCATCTTGCTGGGGGATCTTTTTCCTTTTCATTTCATCAATTTCATTACTATAATTGTCTTATCTTTTTGCATTATCTCTATTCTAATGTGCTTAATCATGTGGTTGTTTGTCTTCAACTTAATCATGTGCAAATGCAACCTAGATCTGAATAGTTGAATGTGGACTGCATTTCTAGATTTAAAGCCAAGGACTTCAAGAAGACCCCCACAGGTCAAGCAGCAAAATAATTTATTTTTTTTAAAGCATATATCCCATCCAAATATTTGTAATTTGGATGATATATTTGATTTTGATTTCTTCATTTTCTATTGTGTAGACTTATCTTCTCAAATAGGTTGATTCGTTCAGAGCTTTGGAGAAATGAGTATATCTAGTTTTGGATGTGTGCGTTGATTAATACACATCCATAACTAGATATACCAATTTCTCTAAAGTTCTAATGAACCAACTTATTTGAGAAGGAAAAGTCCACATGAAAAGAAAGATACCAAAATCAAATATATCATCCAAATTCTTTTTTTTTTAATTAATGAGAATCGCTGACGGTTTTTAACCGCCGAGAACGCTAGCGGTTTAGCCGCCAACAACACCGACGGTTTTTAGCCGTCGGCGAGCAACGCCGAAGCACCCTTTACCGACGGACCTTGCGACGGCTAAAAGTCGTCGAGGAAGGTCATTGCCGACAGTTTTTGGCCATCGGTGTTGCCTGTTTTTTAGTAGTGCATGTGATCTAGAATTCAAGGATCTAGGTTAATGGCATTTTTGTAATTATTATTGATCTAAGAGCTTTGTGAAATCTAATGATTCTACATGGTTGTAGGCACATTTCTAAGTAACTCTTATAAAAGAACTTATATCTAAATCGTTATGGATGAAGGGTTATTTGTCAATTTTCTTTAAGGGATGGTTCATTTGTCAAATCACATGATGAAGGGTCTTATCTTAAAATCGACGGTCAGATAACATGATCTATTGAATGGAGATCATCCACAATGGTTAGATTCATGTCAAGAATTCAATGTAAGGTTAGGATAGTTAGATTGGTATCATACACACATAAATTTTATGTTAAATTTCATGGTAACACTCGAGAACTTTCAATACTAGGGTATTGAAAGGTTCAGAGTGTTACAATCTATTCCCCTTAAACATAATTTCACCCCCGAAATTTAGCACTTCTATTATATAGGCCATTTTCCATGCCTCTAAGGATTCCCTACTTCCTATGTTCGAGGTAATATGAATGGATTGTTGCAGTGCGTTTACGCTCGATACATGGATCCTTCGCCTACGCAGTACAGAGGATTTACTAGTATCAGTTCATAATCCTATTAAATCTCGATCCTTTGCTTGATCAGGGCATTGGGATCATTTGAGACTCTCTAGGACTTAGAATTTGAGTCAAACCGATTAAATTTCGTGTAAACATGGTTCCATCAGTCCATAATCTCGATTATTCTAAACTCGTAGGGAATATCACGAAATCTTATATTATCGTAAGGGATAATTCTACGTGGCCCATTAAGCTTTCACTGTGTACTCTGATTATTTGAAATACTACTCGAAATTACTTCTAACATCCTCACTGATTCATTATGTTGAAGTTTTCATTGTATTACTCACAAGGTGTATAATATATATATATATATATATATATATATATATATATATAATATAGGTGCGCGTATAATTGGCTACATGAATCGAGATGCTACAGTTTACCCCCCTTAAACAAACTCTCGACCCCGAGATATGGCAATTGCATTAACCCACCTATACCTTTCCCGATTACGGTTCCGTAAACCTATAGTCCCGATCATCCTACATTTTGGGGAATACCAAGAAATTTTTGTTTCACCCCAAAGGCCAGATATCCTAGCCAGACTAGACGAAAATGGATAGGCCAGGTTTCTTAGGCCAATCATCCATTCATTGTTTGATCCTAAGCTTCAGTGTCATCATTGTGAATACCCAAAATCGTTTTATAGTTACAGCCTGTCACTCTCAGAATTTTAATTTTTGATCCGTGCATCCAATTTATTCAAAATTTGGAAATTGATTCCTTGACTTATTCCTGAAGTTTCAGAAAAACACCTGAGGTAATATTCCACTGTTTGGAGTTGGACAAAAGCTTGCTGTCCAGCAGCAATTCCTACTTCTGTTATTGTCAGATTTTTATAGAATTTTGTACAAATCCAATTGGGTTGAAATTTTAGGAGGAGATTTCTGGGGACCTAAGTGAGGTACCAAAATATTTTCAAAATTTTCTGATAAGTATACCTACCGAGACCAATGGAAGTTTCCTAACGTGTAAATTTTCATCGAAACGGCAACAAAATTTAGGAAAAATGAAAAATATCCAATTTTGGTTGGGAAAACTTATTTTTCTTGCTTGGAAATTCATTTAAGAATGAATTTTAGTTCAAAAAAAGTCTAATTGAAATTTTGGAGATTTGTTCCGAGGGTACCTAGATTCACAGTTTCTAAATTTCATGTCTAGTAGGCGTAATGGGGAACTTGAATATGGGTTTCTAATTACTCAACTTCATAATTTCTTTGGAAAATAATCCTAAGCATAGGTATCTAATTCATTATTCAATCCTAGTCATGTAAAGCTTATGATGGTTCATGCCCACGGGCCTAATTAATCTCATTCTCATGCTCTGATACCAACTGTAGCGCTCCGAATTTTCACGGCCAGAGTTTATGCTCATGACCGAAAAACCGGGTGTTAATAATGTATTAATTGGATGCTTTAAAAATTGCAGCTTTTTTTTTTCATTTGGATCACATCAGATACATTCATGAAGGTAACATTTGCGAGAATAAAATCGACTGTATTGATTATTTTATCAGAGTAAAAGAGTTCAGCAAATAATTAAATGCCCCCTCAATGGGAGCTTATTACATTTATCGAGTTCACAGCAAAAGTATACAGCTAATTCATAAAACTATCTTCTTGTTCTTTCAGTATAATCTTCCATTGGGAGATGGTCCTCTGGGTCTTCAATCTGTACGTCACCTACATCATCTGTATGGTTGGAGAGGGTCAACGCCCTACTCATAGTGATGGTTATCCTTTAAGATTAACAATAATTCAAGAAAATTATAAAAGTAATGTAAGGGTTCTGATACGTCACGTACTCCACTACTACGAGAGATATCAGTATGCACAAACAATCTACATAAATGTATGCCTAACAAAGTATGTGCAGCTCATCGTACGTAGTGATCACTGTCACAATGTGGAAAATAGCTTATAACATTCGACTTGACCCGCATTCTCACACTACGGATATTCGCCGGCATGTTCCACGTTAACGTGAATTTATACGAGCATATCAAGGCAATACAACAATGCGATTGGGGAATTTACGTAACATGATGTGTTCGTGGAGTGACTATTTGCGACATCCAATCCCAAAAAAGTGATGTAACACGCATGGCGATTTACTTACATCGATTGTGCACCACGCCAACCAACCCATGAAATTATGTGCTAACCAAGAGGGCCGCACCCGTAACGTATTACGTCCATGATAAAATATTTAAACCACTAGTTGTGATACATCTAACACATCACTTGTATTGATAGAGAATGTGATTAGAATCATGGGATCCTAGAATATCAAGACACATGCCCAAGCCTTAAAGATAAATAACACAAGGCTAGAGAAGAGTGACAATGGTCAACTCAACAACAAGAACAATGACAATGGCGAACTTAATAAAGAGGAAAGTAACAATGGCTAACTCGACAAAAGGAGAGTGGTAAGGGTCAACTCAATAAAAAGAAGAGTGGCAAGGGTCAATTCAATAAATTTGGTAAAGGCAAGGACAAGGCTTGTACCCATTGCCCACATAAATTCATAAGGGTCACTTATAATTAACATCATAACATAATCTAAAAGGGACTAATTGTTGATGATAAATTAAACATTTGTAAAGAACATCATAGTGTCATGAAAGCTTATAAATAGCAGGATAATAATATCTTAAATCAAGTAAACTTAAAGGATAAAACCCTCACCTTAGAATTTAAATCGTTTCCTGACTGAGGCTAGTTATTTACTCTGTTGATTCCAACCTTATCAAAGATCACGTAATTATCATGGTTAAAATCTGATCTAGAATTGTATCTATAATATGGGTTTAGGATCGCTATATTACAGTTTTGAATATATAAACCTCATTGCTAGGAAGCTTTGGTCATCTACTTACCCTTAGAACTGCTGGACTCAGTCCAATCTCGAACCCGAGTCGACGACTCTGTGAGTCGTGGTTGTAGTGCTAGAAATCGGGCAGAAGTAGGCCCTGTTTTCTCTGTCTCTTCCTAACTCCTTTCCTTCTCTTTTCTTCCCTCTCGTTTCTTTCTTTCTTTCTTTCCTTTTTTCTTTCGTTCTTTCTTTCTCTTCTTTTCTTTTTCTTTTTCTTTTCTTCTGTTTGTTGAGTACGTTCTTTAACGTCAAGGAGTGAAGGAATTTATAGGATTTACAAGGTTCTAGGATGTTCCTACATAAATCATATGCTGAACGGGTTATGCATCTATCCTACAAGCACACGGTGTAATGATTACACTGGACTTTCGTCCTCCGTAGTTCCATTTACACACAGAGACTACGTCGCTAGTCTGCGCAGGGACTTTGAGTCACGGCCTGGTCTTAGCAATCAATCTCATCCAATTGTTGGGGAAGTCTTTCTTAATGAAGGGCTATCCAATGGACATCTTTGATCTGTTTTCTTGGACGCCTATCCCTGATTTTATGCGACCGACATTTGATCGAGCAGATAGCCATCGTTTTAAAGGCAGGTTGATTTCCAGCCTCTTCATTTGAATCTGCCCTTTTGAACATCTGTAGAGGTCTTTCGAGGATCCCTGGCCCATAGGCTTTGTGGCCTGATTGCATTAATATCTTGCGAACATGATTTTTGAAAATCTTGGGTTGAAGTTTCCGGAGTTGTGGTTTGCGCGAGGGGAAAATGGCGGAACAGCGAAACCTATTCTTCATTGCGTCCTTTTCAGACAGCTTGGGTAGAATCGGAACTTCCCTTCTCGAGGTTTGGACGGTCTAGATCGTCGAGAGTGCAAGTTTGGAAGGGATGGAAGGGACTATGTTTAAGTTGTTTGTTTTGTGCGGCATATGTTTGGACGAGTTGGCGTACACAACACAACTCTGTGTCGGAAGTCATTGGGTTCTCTGGTCATGAAAGTCGAGTTCAATGGATGGTTTGGATCATTCAAATGGATCGAACTGGTGGGCCACAGACATCGCAAATGGACGATATCCTCGGTAGAGAAGTTCGAAGTAGATTGATTGTGGCTGGATTCGTGTGCGTGTGGGAGTTTTTCTGTGTACGAAACGACCCTAGGTATGGTTGTCCTTGCCCTAACTTCAAGATGGACGGTTTGGATTGACCATCTAATCAAAGATGGTGGGCCACAACATGTCCCAACGGAGAAATCCTCTTTTTCAAGGATTCACGAGTCAAACCTAGTTTGACCCGATTTTTGATGTGGTGCACAGTGGGTGTGCATGCACTATGTGCACCCTCATCCTCAAAGTTGGGTACACAGTGGCATGTGATCAAATCCATGCCGTCTATTGGACCCTACTTGTCTCATTGGGACGTCTAACTAGAGATGGGGCGAATCTCAAGCTTGGGTGGGCTATATTAAGTGAAGGTTTGTTTTAACTGTGGATCTTGCTAGTCTAAGGGTTGAATTTTGACATATACGGTTAGCTTATGATACATAGGCATGGTGTAAATTTTCACATTAACCAGATCATGGGAACCATGTGATCTAAAATTCAAGGGTCTAAGTTAATGGCATTTTCGTAATTATTGTTGATCTAAGAGTTTTGTGAAATCTAATGATTCTACATAGTTGTAGGAACGTTTCTAAGTAATTCTTATAAAAGAACTTATGTCTAAATCATTATGGATGAAGGGTTATTTTTCAATTTCATTTAAAGGATGGTTCATGTGTCAAATCACATGGAGAGTCTTGCCTTAAAATCGACAGTTAGATGGGTTGATCCATTGAATGGAGATCATCCCCAATGGTTGGATTCATGTCAGGAATTAGATGTAAGGTTATGATAATTAGATTGGTTTCATACACATGTAAGTTTTACGTTAAATTTCATGGTAACACTTGAGAACTTTCAATACTCAGGTATTGAAAAGTTCGGGGCGTTACATTCCACCCCACTTAAACATAATTTCGCCCCTAAAATTTAGCACTTCTATTATGTAATTCATTTTTCATGCCTCTAAGGA
The DNA here is from genome assembly GCA_030180095.1 of Magnolia changhungtana. Taxonomy (NCBI): domain Eukaryota; kingdom Viridiplantae; phylum Streptophyta; class Magnoliopsida; order Magnoliales; family Magnoliaceae; genus Magnolia; species Magnolia changhungtana. The sequence continues at coordinate 33,848 of JASAUF010000046.1, read as the reverse complement.
TTCTCTACTTCCTGTGTTCGAGGTAATATAAATAGATGGTTATATTGGGTTTACGCCCGATACACAGATCCTTCGCCTGTGCCGTACAGAGGATTTACTAGTATCAATTCATAATCCTGTTAAATCTTGATCCTTTACTTGATCAGGGCATTGAGATCATTTGAGACACTCTAGTACTTAGAATTTTAGTCAAACCGCTTAAATTTCGTAATATGGTTCCATTAGTCCATAGTCTCGATTGTTTTAAACTCGTGGGGAATATCACGAAATCTTATATTCTCATAAGGGATAATTTTACGTAGCCCATTAAGCTTTCACTGCGTACTCTGATTATCTGATATACTACCCGAAATTACTTCTATCATCCTCCCTGATTCATTATGCTTAAGTTTTCAATGTATTACTCGCAAGGTAAACATATATATGTGTGTGTGTGTGTGTGTGTGTATAATTGGCTACGTGAATCAGAACGCTACACTCAAATCTCTGTTATCCTTGGTCGTCCATTCATAGCTACATCAAATGCCATAATTAATTGTAAAAATGGAGTTATGAGTTTATCTTTCAGAAATATGACGTTGGAGCTCAATATCTTTTCAAAATGAGTAAAAAGTTAGAAGATGCTGATGATATATACGACATTAACATGATCAACTCTTTCATGGAAAATAGAGCAACCCTGAATCCATACTCTGTTCCTCTAGAAACAAAGTGTGAGGAAAGTGTTCTCAACTCACTTGTGAACTATACTGAATTAGACAATGATGAGGAGTGGGATCACGATCACAAGTTTACAACCCAAAATCCCCTGGAATTGATTTCAACTATGGTCCAGGTAATTGATCACGAGGTACAAGAAGTTATCGACCATAATAATCTACTCCACCTATCTGACACGTTTGATTTAAATGTAGATGATGACTTCCTTCCAATTGAACCGCATGATTCTTTTGAGGCGTGCTCGCTGTAACGCCCCGGATTTTTGCCAACCTGGGATTAGACGACCTTAGGCAATGGGTCAATCCTAATACCTCATTAACTTGTCAGAACTGAATCCCATAGTCTAAAATCACTTCTGAACCCATTTCCTTCACAAATCCAACCCTTCACTACCTTGTGCTTTCAATTTTTCAAAGCACTTTAGCCCTAGACACTAACTTAAACTAGCTAAGTAGTAAAACTTGGATCACTTTATATACAAACTACAAAGGCCTAAGTACCATCTCGAATGATGTAAATCTTACAGACTAAATCCTTTAGAAATTAAGTGAGATTTAGCTAGTGTTAAACTAGAGTGCCTGTGAAATTAGCACCAATCGCTTTAAATACGTTCTGCAAGACTCAAAACTTGTAGAATCATTAACACTAGGTTACCCTAAAACTTAGGATCAATCTCATTACCCGGCTGCTCACGGGAGCATCTCGAAACTTCGTATTAGGTCTAGACCGCACATCGAAAATCCGATTAACACGAAGTTAAGGAATTAGGACCGCTTCACTGGGCTTAACAACCACCTCAGAAATCAGGTCCAGCGATGTCCCACGGCCATTCGCTTGAGTCCGGAGCGAGGGAGTGTGAAAAATATTATTCCCTTTACAAAATAAATATCTGGAATAGTGATCTGGCACCATTCGCTTGCGCATCAGTATTAAGCAACCAGACCGTCAGAATCAGACCATATTACACCCTCGGATCAGGAAAAATTTCAGGAACATTTACATGTACTTGGAATTTTGGATCGTGGCCCACCGACCGTCGAACTGAAAGTGGTCCGCCACGTGCGATCTGGGAATCCGATCGAGTCGAAAACGTAATCCCACATAGATCCATGTGTGGTGAGCTTAAGTCTGACGTTTGGCTCAAGGGGGGCCACCAGAAACACTCTTTTGAGCTGGAACATCGCCGAAATGCTTATAATAGCAGTAACCCTTGAACCTGAGTCTATTTTGGGAAGGTTTGAGACTATATAAGGACCTTAAACCCTCTCTCATGGCAGCCATACGAATTTGAGATTTGAGAGAGGGAAAAGAGAGAGAAAGTGTGGGAGTTGTGGGAAGATCTCCTCGCCGCTCTACCCTGCTGCTATCGGTGCTTAACCACCTCATTCTTGCCGCTTTCCCGGCGATTTCGGCGTCATTTCTAGGTAATAAACCCTAACCCTAACCTGTTTGGGGGATTAGACAGTTATAGGTTATGAAATAACTAACCTGTTTCGTTCTTTAGGCTGCCAAACTCCCGTATACGGAAGCTTAGCGAACCTATCGATTCCGTTGCGATTCTACGACAAAAGGTGCGGACTTTAGGTGTATAGGTTATGGTTTTCAACGCTTTCAATGTCAGATAATGATAGATTCATGATCTGCATGCAATTGCACATGTACAAAGTGCTTTCCGTTTTCAGTTTCGATTAGAATTGTAGAATTTGGAATTTCACATACTCTAGGTATTCGTAAAAAATACCGTATACGTATTTTTTATGGAAATGTATTTGACATGTCTATTTGTCGTATGGATATATGACGTATGGATAAAATACTTATTTGGCGAAAGGATTCGCCTAAATACATGTTTACTAATAAACACTATGTATGTAGAAATACGGTATTGTAAGAAGTACCGTATACATGTATATTTTAGCGATGTGTTTGTCATGATTAATTGTCGTATAAATATATTATGTGCGTATAAAATATTTGCTTGGCGAAAGGAATCGCCGTAATACATGTTTGCTTGTATACTCTATGTATGTTGAAAATGCGTATTTTAGAAAATACTGTATACGTATAAATTTTGGAGATGTATTTATCATGATTATTTGCTGTAGTAATATATTATACATGAATAAAATATTCACTTGGCTAAAGGATAGCCCTAATACATGTTTTGCTAACATACATCATGTATGTTGTAATAGTGTATTCTAAGTGTTTGTGAAAATCACTGAATGAGTATAGAATCCTCATTCGTGCTCGCCATGACTAATTGTCATGGATTCATGATTGTTGTATTGGTGATACCCCTTTGACGAAAGGATTTGCCCTAAATCACGCCACGGCCAATATACACCATATATGCTAAAATGTGTGGCTCAAGTGTTTGTGGAAATGACTGAATGAATATGGAACTTGGATTCCTGCTTGCCATGACTATCCGTCGTGGGTGTACGCGTGTTATGATTGGGGTAACTCCCTAGTGAAAGGATTTGGCCTAATGCCTATGTGATCGACATATGTCATGTATGTTGATGCATGTTTGTTTAAGTGTTTCTTGAAATGTCTGAATGAGTAGTAGTTAGCAAATTGTAATGTATAAGGGTGTTGAGATATGATTCTCAACCTCTTTTAACTATGTGTATGATCTCCTTGGATTGTTGTGTGATTAGGAATTGAACATGTATAAACTCATGCTTGTGTTGTGATTCATAACATGCTCAACTGCTTTATGATTATAACTATGTAATGCATATGTTTAAATTTATATTTACGTTGTATGATCCGTCATGGGTGATGGGGAGCGGAGCAACGAGCGCGCGTCTGATGCTGCACTGACCACAGCGACCCTATACGGATAATACCATACCTTGATTGTATGAGTTGAATCTTGATCCATTACTGCTTTATCTATCTGCAAGTTATCATGTTTAGGGCTATGATTATAGTCCAGACAATCGGTACCAGAATTGAATTCGTGGCTGCGATCATTTGCCATGTGAGATGTGTTCGACGAACCCGAGTCGTACTTCGGTTGGCGATAGTGGTTGGCCACGCGAAGTGCTTATGTACTTCATGTCGTTTAACTTGTTGTGCGCTCGAGCTAGCCGAGCTCGTCAAGTAACCCGATCTGTTTTATGTATGTTCACCATGTTTGGTCGCTATTGCCTGAACCTAGGGTACCAAACTTACCAGTGAAATTCCTTTTAACCATGGTACCTCGATCCGCTAAGACTCATGAGCCGGGCATGGTGGTCGAGCTGTCGGCCTACGCTGGGGCCACGTGCCTCCCCGTAGTGACCAGTGAGCAACCAGACTCGTGAGCCGATTATGGTGGTATGGGACACTATATTCGAGCTGTCGATACTTACGGCGAGAGCCGAGTATGGTGAGACACAGCCACTCGTCTTGACGGGCGACGAGTCCTCCGTAGTATCTTCGAGTATACTCCAAGGTCCGTGATTGGCGACAAGTCTTTCACAAAGAATCGGAGTATGAGTTGAGCCGAGTACGGTGGAGACACATGTCGAGCTATCGGCTAGTGATTGAGCCGAGTACGGTGAGACCTATACTCGGCCGACGGTCGACAATTGAGCCGCATACGGTGAGATCATGTATCCGTCTTTGACGGGTGACGAGCCCTTTGTGATGCCTTCGCTACGCCTCTCAAACCATAATATCGTATGAGATTAACTAGGGTGACGACCCTAGAATGGATCATGTTTGGGAATGATACAAGGGAGGTACCTTAGTTTTCCAATACTCTTGGTTGAAATGGACTAATAATAACTCGGTAATCATGATCATCATCACACCGCATGTGCTTAGTAGATGTGGCGCACCTGAGAGGAGTCACATTCGCGAACGTAAGATGATGTCGCTTGAGGGTGGTTTGGCAAGGGCATCTGACATCATGTCATTTCATTCTCGCATTTAATAAGAGTAGTTAGAATTGTTTGATTTGTACTTGCTTTATCATTCTTGCTGATTGAATTGATAACATGTTAACCTATGCTTTCTTGTTCCACTGAGTTGATCACTCACTCCCACGTTACGGACGGTGTTGTACACACCAACCGCAGTTTGTTGAATTTCAGATGATGGCGATGCTTATGAAGCAAAGCCGGACTACTTCTATGGTGATGAGGAGGAGTTCTCCTATCATGTAACTCTCTGACGGGTCTCTGAAGACCTGGTACTGTATTGACGGGGCTATGGTACTTGGGATAGAAGATATTACACTTACACATTTGGTATATTTTAGAACTGTACTTGTAATTATTTAACCTAGTAATGTTATCACACTCTGAAGACTCATCACAGTTTATATATTTTATCTATCTATCATCGTCTTCCACTTACAATTTAACTGTCTCTGGAGTATGATATGCTGTTTTGGCTTAATCTCACTCATGTTCAGTGCACGAATACAGTCAACATTCAATCATCATTCATTTTGTTGCATAAATGATGTTCTGAAACTCGGGAGTTGAGTTTATGCTCGACCCCCGATTTTTAGGGCGTTACACTCGCCCACCCCCTGATTTAAATGATGATTTGAGTAAGGAGATGGACGACTCACTTGATATAACTCCAGTATTTGAAACTAACCGGCGAAGGCCACCATTTGAATAGTCATCCCTCGATAATACAAATCCTCTAGTAATTAGTATCATGGAACTGAGTTCTCACATTACATCTACGCCTACTGATCCTCAATCCGTTTATTCAGGGCATGGCGAGATGTATTCGGTGATGATTTACTCTCACCGGGATGAAGAGCAAGAGAGTATCCTTCCTACTATATTCAAAAGCGATGAAAGAGTCCTTGGGCATATCATCACAGGCCTCAATGTGGAAAACGAGTCCCTCTCAACTGAATCTCTCAACTCTCTGAAAGAATGTTTGGCACATTATGCAGATTCAAACGATTCCATGATACAAGACATAGTGAATGCCTTGCGAGACAATACCTCGATAGTTGATACTGACTGAGGGAATCATTATTTTGAAGCCCCTCCTTCCACAAATCCTGAATGTTTACCATTAAACGAGGAGCTGACAATTGAACCGAAGTCTGAAACTTCGGAATGTGTTGATACTACACCACCTACTAATAATTTCTCTAAATTTCACCTACTTGTAGTCTCTGATTCACAATATTGTATTAACTTTGAAAATTTGTCTGTCACAAGTGAATCATATGTACTTTGAATACCTCGGGTGATTCAACGATGATTTTTTGCTAAGGTCCATAAATTTCTCTAGAAATTCATGCTCCGAGGCATCCAAGCCTATTGCAAAAAGGGCTTTTTGATGATCTTGTTGAGAAACCTACTGAGAAATTTATCAAGATACTGGCTAGAGGAAAAACTTTGCTACATGATTAAGTAGCTTTCCCTTGCTTTTCCAGTTTAGGATTAGTTTATTGCTTTCATATTATTTAGGACTAAGATAGTTTACTTTTAGTGTTTAGTCGTTGTGCTAACCCATCTTCATATTAAGATCCTTAGAAAAACTTCAATTCTCATTCTCCAGGAACTACCTCTCCATCACTTCTTCTTTCCTTTCATTGTCTCATATGCATTGAATGCTTACATCTTTTACATTGAGGACAATATAGATTTTAGGTTGGGGGTGTGGATTAGGTAAACTAATCAGTATTTTCTTAGTTTTTTAGCAAAAATTTTGAAAATTTTCAATTTTTCAAGCTCAAAACCTATTCAGATAGTTTTTGTAATTAAGAATGCCTTGAGTAGGATAATCAGATGAAGATTGAATCTTGATTTATTGGAGTTTGATCAACCGAGTAAACTATCACTGATGTTCTTGCACTTAATTGACTAGGAGAAGTTTAAATATCATGTTGATCTAAATCACAAGACACATTCAATTTGCTTTCGGTGAATTACGCTAGAATTTCCAATGATTAGTATGTCAATCATTGATAGATGTTGAGAATTAAGTATGGGGAATTTTATCCACTTTTAAAAGATGAAAAGAACCAGTTAAAAAAACAGTGAGATCGACAAAAAGGTCATGTATGGTGAAAAGAGTGAAAATGAATGAAAAGAATATAAAGTCTGAAAAGAATGAATTAAAAGAGACCGTTGATATAAAATTAAAATGAGAAAAGGAAGAAAAATGGGATAAGTACGGAATCAGCACTTGATTATTCAAGTAATCTTGAGGTGATGAGCATGGCTAACATTATAAAATAATAATACTTTTATGGAAAGTAAGTTGAAATTCACTAAGCACATTTGGAAAACTTGATATATAAACTTATGCTCGTAACTGATTGATGAATAACCTATTTAATCGATTGCTTGTTTGATTCGACTCTATGTTTTCAAATTTTCAATCTGACTTCTTTGAATTATACTCATTCATACTTATTTACACAAAATATTGTTTTTTTGGAAGAGGCTTGAACATTAAGAACCGAAGATTTCTTCACGCATGTTTTGCTCAGGACTAGTAAAATGTTGGTTGGGGAGTGTCCTGAGTGTCAAATATTTGTATATTCGCCCCTATTTATATCTTGGTTTTAAGAACATGATAGTACTTATCGGTTTATTTTATACATATTTGTGTTGCAAGGAAACAATGCTAAAAGCATGAATTTAATGCTCGAGAATGACCAAGGCAAAGAATGGATCTTAGGAGGCCAAGAAAGAAGAACTCACATGTCAAAGATCTAACGAAACCAAGTGAGGAATGAAGAGAATCGAAGATTTGAAGTGAAGAAAATGAATCCTAAAAATTTGCGTGAAATTTGACTAACTCGAGAAAATTCGGGTGAAAGTCCAACAACATTGTATTTTGGAACTTTCGAGAAATTCGACCAGTCGAAGGACAAGTTCGACTAGTCGAAGTGCCCTTCGACTAGCCCAAGCTCTGGTTTGACTAGTCAGAGGTTACACAGATTTTGCGCAGGCTGCGTAAATTTGAGGCGGTTTTCGAATTTTTCCAACTCAGTGCGAAACTTGGAGTTCCCCAAAATAGGAGTTCCTAAGATGCTGCAAAGCATCTTCTAGGGTTTAAGGAGTGGCGCAAAAGGGTAGAGAGTCACCACCAAGAGTTTTCTTATTCTTCCTTTATTTGTCTTTATGCTTTCCTTAAGAGATTTTTGTTTAATCATATTTATGGTTAACTAAACCACTTAGCTAGGGCTAAGAGGTGAAGCTTATAGCGTGATTAGGATGTTTACTTTGCTTTAATTCATATTTATATTGAACTTCATTGATTTCTAGTTGATTTTAAGGAATATTTTTAGTTTTCTATGGTTTGTTATGACTCAAATTACAATAGACGCTGCCATAGTATCTTAGGCACGGTTGGGTGACGGAATCCCTTTCAAATCTTCACAATTCTCTTCCATCGAGGCTGGATCAATGAGAAGTTTAAAGATTTGATCATCTCTCCTTCAATTTGATAAGATAGGACTCTGATTCCAATTGGATCTCTTAAATCAAGCAAGGTAGCATCTCGATTACTACAAGTGGATCCTTGGCACCCTAATTCTCACCTTTAAATTCACAAGTTTCAATCTACAATATTCATAATTACTTTTAGAAACTTACTAGTCCCTATGGATTTGACCTCGGTCTCACCGAGCTTATTACTGCATTGCAACCCTACACTTGGGGTTGTGAACACTTGCACTCAACTAGTTTAGATGAAAAGAATTCTAGCTGATTATGGAATCAAGCAAGATACAATGACTTTGTATTGCAATAATTCAAGTGCAAGGACAAGTCTATCATGCTTGAATACATTCAAACTGAGAAGCAACTTGCAGACATACTAACAAAGCCACTTGACAAAACTAGATTTTCTAACCTAAAGCATGATATTGGTATGTGTGTTGTTTAATAATTATCTTGTTTCTTTTTATGCATTTTTTGTTTATATTTATTTTGATTAAATGCATTAAATGATAATAAAATAAATTAGTCAAAAAAATCAAAATTTTGTGATTTTTTGACTAGTCGAAGTACATACTCGACCAGTCGAATTCTTCGACTAGTCAAGTATATACTCGGGCTAGTCGACGAATGCGCGATTTCACCTAAAAAGGGGGGAATCACTTTTCTTTTCATTTCTCTTCTTCCTCGATTAGCCGGTGCCCATTCGACTAACCCATCTTCCATTCTTGCTAGTACATGTTTTCTTTTCAATTTTCTTCTAGTATTTAGTAATCTATTGCTAGAAAATCTCTTTTGGGTATTGTATTCATCAATTCAAACCCTTTTTGGGGTGGGTTTTCTTCAAAATATGATCTACTCTTTCCTTTAGCATTTTCTTTGAATTTTATCTTGTGCAAACTGATATAAAGTTTCGATCCAAGAAAATGGCACGTAAAAATCATGCTAGCTCTTCATCTATATCTACTCATAGTGGTGTGAGAACCCTACGGGCCCTAGAACAGGATTCGGAGCACGTTCGGGATTTCCACACTAAAGATATTATCATCGAAAGATCAGTCAATGTAGACCATATTTCTCCTTTTGTTCTAGTTCCCATTCTTTATGAAGTCGGTTGGGAACGTATGTTGGGATGGGGTGGAACAACTTACCATTCCATTGTGCAAGGAATGTATACATAAATCTCTAATGTATCCATTGATGACTTGACATTCACGGTTAAATTCGTTAAAGCAACATTCCTAGTGACACCGCATATTATTTCGCCGTTGATGGAAATCGATGTTGCGAAAAATGGCAAACTTATAGCCACATTAACTGAAAAAAAATGTCAAATATTGGGAAAAAAAAAAAAAAAAGAAGCGATAACCCGTAAGTTATGTCGCTTTAATGCAGAATGGTAGTCGGGTAATGCCCTCCTCGTAAACCAAATGCTCCCCAAGTATAGAGTTTTGCATAGAATTTTCACTTCCAATGTTTATCCTAAATCTGGTAATAAGACCGATCTTACTCCCTTCATGGTTATCATTCTATTGTGTCTGGTATGCATGTCTGTCTACCATCTTTAATTTGCTACATCATTATTCAGTATCGCTTGCATCCAAAGCACAGTTCGATTCCATTTGCATATCTTATGACTTGCCTTACATTGCATTATAACGTTCAAATTCCATCAGCTGAGGCACCGGAATCCGAACTCCCATTCAATAATGCCAATCTGAATAAGATGAACCTGAAACCTCTTCCCGGTTAAAATGAAGAAGAGGAGGAAACACAACCACCTAAAGACGCATCCATGGAAGACATTTTCAGTGAGTTAGAATAGTTAGATGATCTAGATGATTCCGACTACAAGCCCTCCTAGGTTGATGAGCGACTTAAACCACTGGAGGAGAAGGTTGAAGCATTGCATGTATCGCATGACTCTTTGGTTCAAACCCACAAGTCTTCGATGAAGTACATGAAGTACTTCCATCGTATCACAAGGAGTTTGAATCAACTTGACCCATCGATGCCTGCTCCTTCTTCCTCTTGGTCAGATTGAGACTGATTATCTTTCTGTTTAAACTTATTTTGTTGGTTGTATAACTTAAATTTTACTCTTGTGTTGGTACCTAGATGATTTCCCTTCACACTTTCTTTACCCTTTTAAATTTAAAATTTCATATGCTTTCTTGACTTTAGCTATTTTATATGCTTGCTTCAACATACTTCTTGGATATCTATTTATGCTTACCTGATATTTATCTTATTCTTCCTTTGTCAACTTCTGACAAAAAAGGAGAGAATTAGCATGATTGATAATGATTTATAATGAATATGTTATAGTATGAGGGAGACTGTAGAATGAATGCATGAATGCTATGTAAAATGTTATGGAATACTATAGAGATATGTGTGTGTGTGTGTGTGAGCGCGCGTGTTATGGAATGCTACTATATTTCACATTACAGGGGAAGTACTATTTGAGGGGGAGTACCTATTGAGCTTCTTAACTTACAAGAAGCTCCTACTACAAGATTTCTCCAGATTACATGTCACGCTCCAAACCCGAAAATCGGATTCATAGGAATCCCGGTCGCCAAATCCGGTACCGACAGCCTCCATAGTACCCCATTCTCGGCTCCTAGTGTCCATACGCCAGATTTCGATCCTGAGATCCTACAAGGAGGATTTTTTATTTTTTTTTTGTACATTTAACTTGTAATAAGCATAACCACAAGATTACCCAATTCACAAAGGTAACATCATCATCACATATCCACTAATATAATCATTTGAGTACAATGCTAAAAGGAAAAATACATCAATCGAAAATCAAGCTCCAGAAGACTGCTGCACGCTCCAAGCTCAACACTGCTGCAACCTAATATCACCTGCATGCATCTATCGTGCGTAAGCTTATAGAAAGCTTAGAGGGTGGTGTAAGTGTGTGCACAAGGTAAGTGTCAAGTATTCAATACAATGCCATCATCATACAATACCGAAAATACTGGTAATCGATAATCGTACAATATCGGAATAAACAGAAATACTGACAAGATCATGAATTATACGATAACAGAGTAAGCGAAAATACAGACAAGTCCATGAGTCAATCAATATTAAATACGCAATATAAGACAACTATGCAAACGAGGAGTCATAAAGAGCCAAATATTAGATACCAAGGATGCGATGTAATATGCAATTCCTGATGAGTTCACGATTAGCGTCAGCCGTATCTAGACCATATAAATGTAGAAACACAGTAACCCAAAATGTCATATGCCGCGAATGTAATACAATATGCGATGTGACTGGAATGACAATGCGGGAGTGTGAAGTCGGGATGATAGTACGTAGTATCGCAGGCTATGAGGTCCATCACAAGGGACTTTTATCCAAACTAGTCCCGTACCTAAGTTTCGATAGTCAGACTCAATGTGGTAAACTCCTGATCTCAGGTTAGTCGGGCGCCCCAACTGAAATCCTGGCGACTGTGAAGGTACACGTAATAAATAGTTACGCACTACCAACCCTAGTGGATAGTGAGTGAATGAATGAATGAATGAGTATGTAACTCCTACTCAATAAGTCTACATATCAGTACAGTTCCTCTCTGGGATCATCACCGGGGTCTATTTCACTTTACGCCAGCTTGCCGCCCTTATCCAAGTGTACAATTGGGTAAGTGGAAGAGACCTCACTATCCGCCTGCCAATATCGGGCCCGGCTCGTCGATAGCAGACTCATTCCTCAAGTTGGTCAAACTCAACCTAGACATTGCCCCCTCACTCAAGAGGGTAAGGTCACACCCCCTCCCAACCGACCACGACACAGTAGGAGGCGCGACCTACTAGTATATGGCCCTCATACGCTCATATATATCCACTCGGTCTCGACGTCGGGGCGTCTCCTGGCCACGGAAGTTTAGAAATTTTCACTCAGGGACATCTATGACGCCCGTATGCTAGAACCAAACATTTCCGGTGTCCCATCCGGCCATCCATGATATGCTGTGGAGCTATGGCCCTGATGTCGCTAGGGCGTACAATAGTCATATCACAAAATGCGTGATGCTTGAGTCATATAATCCAGTCATACATCAATCATGCGCATGTCTTGCGCTCATGTGAGAAACCTCCACCTATCAGGGAGTCTCATATCAACCTGCCCAATGACACATGCAATGGTCAATCGCATCTCATAACAAACATGCAGATGATGCGTATGGGCATGTATCATGATGTTATGCTGTCACATACTCATAACCGGTATCAATAACCGGCATCGACAATCGATCTCGACAATGTGGACATTTAACCAACATTGCCCCCAAGGAATGGCGCACATATAGCCTAACATGTAGTGGACTCATGGCCTCACACAAGGGCCGAATGTACAACACCATGGGCCTCACTTAAGAGCTTAACACACATCACGATGGGCCTTTAACATGGGCCTAACATATATCACAATGGGCTACATCGCCTGACCCTCAAATGCATCACAATGGGCCTCATCACATAGGCCTCATATTGGGCCTTAAACACGGGCTGAATACACATCACAACGGGCCTCAAATACGGGCCACATTGGGCCTCAAACACGGGCCGAATGCACATCACGCAGGCCGAATACACGTCACAATGGGCCTCAACTACGGGTCGCATATACATCATGTAGGTCTCGACAATAGGCCTCGATAATTGAAATCGGCCTCAACAATCATAATCGGCCTCGATACTCGGCCTCGACAATCAAAATCGGCCTATACAATCGGCCTCGACAAATCGAAATCGGCCTCGATACTTGGCCTCGACAATCGGAATCAATCGATAATTGGAATTGACAAATCGGTCACGTCAATCGGAATCGGAAATCGGGATTAATCGATAATCAGAATCGGCAAATCAGTCACGTCAATCGAAATCGACAATCGGTCACGACAATCGGGATCGATCGATAATCAGAATCGGTAAATCGGTCACCAATCGGAGTCAGTAATCAGTCACGACAATCGGAATCGATCGATAATCAGAATCGACAAATCGGTCACCAATCGGAGTCGGTAATCGGTCACGACAATCGGAATCGATCAATAATCAGCCTCGATGAGAATAGGCCGAACAAGGTGTAAGGGAAGGTCACAATGTGGACATCAAACCATCATTGCCCAACAATGTGGTCATTTAACCAACATTGTTCCCAAGGAGTGGCCCACACAAGGGATTCATATACAACTTAACGGGCCATACATACATCGCACTGGGCCTCAACCATGGGTCTCGAATACATCACAATGGGCATTGCCAAATGGTTGGAAATACATCACAATGGGCCTCATCATATGGGCCGGGAATACATCATAATGGGCCTTACCAAATGAGCTGAAAATGTATCACAATGGGCCTCTACCCATGGGCCCCAAATACATTACATCGGGCCTCATCAAATGGGTCTATCAAATGGGTCATATCAATGGGCTAAATCAAATGGGCTGATTCAAATGGGCCGAACATATGTTAAGGTGGGCCTCAACGGACAGGCCACATGTACATCAAGATGGGCCTCATCACAGAGGGCTTATATATATATCAAGGTGGGCCTCAACAATAGGCCTCATACACATCAAGGTGGGCCTCAACAATGGGCCTCATACACATAACAATGGGCTGGCAGGTGGGCCTCATGAATAACAAAATGGGCCCCACCAGCTGGATATACCACGCGTACATTATGGTGGGTCCAATGGATAGACTGCTAAGGTAAAATAAACATATGATGGTGGACCTCGAAATGATCTGAAAATAGGATGGACGGTGTGGATACGACACCTACATCATGTGGGTCCGCAGTACCGTCCAAACACTATCCAGCACTGTCCAAGCATTGTGGATGGTGTGGATGGAATAAACACCACGTGGTGTGTCCTCAGCACAATCCAAAGATGATCCAGTGTGGATCAAAATATACATCGTGGTGGTGCACATAGATACATCACGTGGGTACCATAGCAGCACCGTCCAGTGTGGACACGAAATAAATACATCAGTGTGGGTCCCATGCTGGTAAATAGATGGACAACTAGGAGAAATGCATGCATCACGGTGGACCATTGAGATGGACGGTTTGGATATAACAATACCTTATGATGGAGGCCCAAGGACAGCCGACGTCAATACAGTCAGCTATATATAGCTGTGTGCGGTGCACTATCCAATCCATTATACAGCAGGTGGGTCCCACGTGGGGCTACCATAACATATAATATATTATAATATATATATATATATATATATATATATATATATATATATATATATATATCTGATATACATGTATAACACACTCCAGCGTCCAGTGCAATGGACGGCCTGGATATAGATATCATCAAGGTGGGGTTCAGCACATCACCAAGGTGAACCCCACGTGCTAGATACAGCACATGCATCAGGTGTACCTCACGCACTGTCAGATGGATGGCTAGCTGCAAACCACAAGATCATGGTGGTGGGGCTGTCCGAGTTTGGTGATGTCAATACACGGGCTATATAGCTGGTGTGGTAAACTAGCCAATATGTTCCAGCAGCAGGTGGGTCCCATGGTTTCAACGGTGGACGTTCACTCTCTATACTATTTCCTGTGACGTGAACCACTTGAGTCACGTACACGGCTGAATTTTGGAGGGACCCACTATTTAAAAGGGACTTATCAAATGCACGGTGTTGATGTTCAACTCACATCATGGTGGAGCCTGAGGTGGGGCCCACTGACCCTGTGCCAATCCAAGCTTGCTGCAGCGTCTGCTATTTATTATATATATATATATATATATATATATATATATATATATATATATATATATATATATTTGGAGATTTGTTATAGGTGGGCCCACATTAAGGGAATCCAGTCCGTCGACTGAATTCCTTAGCTCAAGACAGGTCTGACAAGCCCGATATTGGGTAGTTTTGATGTATAGAAACATCGCAGTGGGCCCTATCAATTTCTCACTATTAAAATAATTATTTAGATGGTGTGGCCTACTAGAGTTTCGGATTAGACTCATTTTTCAGCTCAACGCCTAAAGTGGGCTGAGAAATAACATGGACGGCGTGGATTTAATCCATACATCATGGTGGGGCCTGCATGAATAGTCCACACATCACCGTTAGCCACACTATGTCAGTTCACACTTCACCATGGGCACGTCCAGCGTCCTTAGACGCTGGACAGTTCGGATACCACACAGCATCATGGTGGGTATCCACGTCACTCACAGGGACGGCATGAATTATACAATACATAAATCAAGGTGGGTCCCACCTACCACATGTGTCACACGTGTGGGTGGGCCCACCCTCTTAAACAGATGGACGACATGAATTATACACATACCACGTGGTGGGGGTCTATGCTTGCTGACGTACTCCCAGCAGTTACGTTGCTGGTATGTTACTCCAGTCAATGTACATCCACCGTCCAGCAGATCTGGACGGCGTGGATGCAACACATCATACAAGGTGGGCCCCACATGCTCCCATGGTGGGGTCCACGTCCATTAGATGGACGGTTAGGATGTAACACATACATCAAACGGTGGTTACCCACCGTCCAGCAGCTGTTGGACGGCTGGGATGCAATATAAATACATTAAGGTGGGAACCACTCCACACACCACGTCTGGATGATCAGACCCCATGTACTGACGTCAACACATCAGCTAGGAGGTGGGGTCCATATAGATGGACGGTCTGAACTAATAGGTACATCAGGGTGGCCCACAACATCACCGCCCAAACAATCCAGCACCGTCCAGACTATCTGGATGGTGTGGATCAACATCAAGGTGGGCCACAAAATGAAGAGAGAGAGAGAGAGAGAGAGAGAGAGAGAGAGAGAGAGAGAGAGAGAAGCACCCACCTTTGATCGTCTCTTACTTCTTCCGCCTATAGTCTCTAGAGCTCGAAGGAAACGATTTCCGACGGATGAGATGGACTTTGAATGGTGGAGATGGGAGGTAGGAAGGTGGACCACACTAGCTCTCTCATGGGGAGCTTGGACGTAGGTTGCTTGGGAGGAAAACTGAGAGAGAGAATGAAAGAGAGAAATGATGGGAGAGGAGTGATGGGAGAGAGGATGGTGAGGTGATGGGAAAGTTGACTTTTGGGATTGCTTTTTGTACTTGGGAATGGGGAGAGTAATGTGTTAAGTGATGGGTGTACTTTTGACAAGTGAGGTGATTGATATGATAGATTCTCTTAGGATTTGCAGCGCGCGGTATTTTCCTCGAACTGAAAGCGGGCCTACATCTCCTGGCCAGGGTACCGCATCGGCGTGCAAGACGCGGCATCGGAACCGTGGCGACACCGCGGTCGCACTGGTACAAGTATCAGATCGAGCCGACTAAGATATACGGGATACGTCTCAGGGTCGTGCGCAAACGTCGATAACCGATCGTGGGTCGCCGGAATTCAACCGGGATGACCGCGGAAGCTTACGGAATAGTACGGGCTAGGATACAGGTCTCACATTAGAAGACTTCAGTATTGTCATATCTGTAATGATAATTGTTTTGTCACGAAATTGACAAAAGGAGAGATTGTAAGTGCTACAATGATTAAGCACACTTTAGTTGTCGAATTTCGTATAGCCAAAACAACTTGACAAGAGATCTTCAAGACCGGTCAATAATCGAGAAAAGATAAAGATTAAGCTCAAGACTGGTACATTCTCAAGAGAATATCAAGCTAAAGATCAACTGATGTTCAAGAATAGATCAACCTCAAAAGTTAAGATAAAGTTCATAATCGAGTTCAAATCAAAGAAGTTTAGATATTTGATGTATCTCAGGTAGTATAAAACCCTAGCAAGATCTTAGGATTAAGTGCTTTAAAAAACGCTTAAAATTTGGTTTTTTATGCTTATTTTCCGTAGATGTCGATTAGCCTAACTTTTGGTTCGACTAGCCTAAGCTTTCTCGGTCAGTCCAAGTTCAAACTCGAAGCAAAAATCATTTTTGGTTACAAATTCGACTAGTCGAATTTTTTGTTTGACCAGTCGAAGCTTGTCCTTCGACCAGCCCAAGAAACTTCGGCTCCAAGTCCAGCAACTATAACATTTCGGATTTTTGAAAATTCAACCAGTTGAAGACTAACTTCCACTAGTCGAATAGAGCTATTCGACTAGTCAAACTAGTCCTTGGTTTAGTTGAACTTTGGATAGATCTTATCCCGTGCGATCCGAACTCCGTTGAACTGAATCTAGTCTGCTCAAGCTAGTCGAAGACTACCTCAGGCTAGTCGAAGATTCAACTTCTTTGTCTATAAATTGAGTTCCTCTCTCAATTCGAAATATCCAAGTTAATTATCAAAATCCTTCTACAATAGAGAGAGAGAAGCTCAAGTTATTATCAAGCTATTGAACGATATTTATAAATTTAATTTATAGCTTCTTGTTTAATTCCCTTAATCTCAGATCTTTCTATTCTGATTCTAAAGAGAGTAAACTGTACTCTTCTCTTGAGATTTAAGAGAATTGATTTAAGTAGTCATTGGTTTGAAGTTAATTAAAATCAATAGAACCCTAGACCATTTCTATCTTACTGAATAAGGAACAATCTACATTCAAGAAAGTGGTTCTTCGGCTACAAGCTTCTGATACGTCTTCTACGGTAAAGATAAGTATACATTCTAATCTTTATTTGGATTTTCTGAGATAGCCAGAAAATCTCAGTGTAGGTTTTGTCTGAGATAACCTAAAAATCTTAGTAAGAGGTTTGATTGTGATAGCTCGGTAAAATCACAAGAATTGTATTAGGTTTTAAGGTGACCCTGGGAAAACTTTTTTCATAGTGAAAGTCAAAATTACGTGGAGAGTAATTTTGGGAGTGGTGTAAGTATAAATGTTTTAAGACAGTTTTTAGAACACCGATCCACTATAATTTCGTGTTATGTAGTGAATGCCTTTACTTTTTATGTGGTTAATGGTTATATTTAATTTTCAGTTATAGTGGTGAACATTGTGATATTTTATTTTTATTTACTGTTGCAAAGTTTGAGGTTTAATTTTAAAGAAATTCGTGAAATAAGGTTGTCCTACCTAAAACTTTAAGTAAAGTTTGTCCTACAAATTATTTGGAAACGTTGTTTCAATACTTAAACAATTGAGAACTCTGATTTATTTATATATTCATTACTTATTTCGATTATTTGGCATGGTCCTATTCACTCTCCCCCCCAGGACATCTTAAACTCTCCTTTTTAGGGGCCCACTGAATTACTCAATATGAATAATCCAACTATCATATCTAAAATGATGATCATGTGTGGCCCACCAGATGGAGTCTTACATATTAATCAACTAACACTGATTGTTGTACACATGGCACACATGTATGGATTCACAATTTCTTCTACTGATGGCTCCATTGGAAATGAATTTTCTCATTTTATGTTGACTGTCTGCTAGACTTGTATTTCCTAATTGCTCCTCATCTTCACGAATGTGGGAAGAAGTTCAAATCTACTGAAAAAAGCGATGCGCTATCTACTCTGAGCAAGTCTAGGTACAAAAATGATGTTGTGTATCCTCCGTTATCTTAAAAAGTTAGTTCAGGAGAGAGAAACGATGCCCCGTCTCCATCTCATTTAATTTGCCAATTCTATGAATTCATAGTTGATACGGTGTAGCCCATGCAACACCGAGCATGCTAAAGTGTTTTGTAGGATGTCTTGGATTCTGCCAATTTGAAGCTGCAAAGAAGGTCGCTATCGGTTCAACCGGTATTCCATCGGTCCAACCGATTTAGTGGGTGAATTTCAGTTTGCACACTGAAGATTTGTACATTTTTTGTTTGACCAATATGTGTGAGTCGGTTTCTTTCGGTCCGACCGAAGGTCTTATTCGATTCGACCGATGAGTTACACGGATTAGCACAAATCGGGGTATTTAAGTCAATTTTCAATTGGACTTAATGACGGAAGTATGTTTTCTTTCTAAGGGCAATGGTTTTGCGATGTGAGAGATTTTTAAACATTTGTAAGGGCTTGGGAAGGAACTTTCTCAAGCGGCTAGGGTTTTCCTAGGTGCGCATTGCAAGGAGAGATCGGGTTTCTTCTGTAATCAAAGAAGGTGAGTGGCGTAAACTATGAGGTTTTTTATTATAGTGGATTTCTATCGCTTTGTGTTGTGGTTTTTTACCACAAGGGTTTTCCACGTAAAATCAATAATTTTATATTTGGTTGCTTGATTATTTTGGTTATTCTAGTTATTGTGATTGTTCTATCTTTGTTGAATGTGCTTCCACAAAGCACATAGATTAACAGTGGTATTAGATCCAAATTTCTAATACATAAGGTTGATCCGGGTTTGTTGTGGCTCGGGATTACATCATGATGGTGCAAGATAAGTGTTAGAACTCTAATAGAGTGGTATCAGAATGTCATGTTTAAGGATGTTCGGGAATTCTACGAAGATTTCAGGGTCAAATTTTGATATATAAAAATTATATAGAAAGAAAAAATTTAGTTTGTGACAGCGAAAGGTTAAGGATATTCTTTTATTACAAAGGTTGAGCAATGCATTTTTGGATATTAAACCAGAGAAGATGGCGGATGATGACTAGAGTGAACATGAGAAAAAGGCTATGAGCATCATCCGTTTATCTATCAGATGAAGTCATGTACAATATTCTAAATGATGAATCTCCCCTAGAGATGTGTAAGAAACTAGAAGATCTATACATGACAAAATCCCTCAATAATAGGTTTTTTATGAAGAAATAACTTTTTGGCCTATGGATGAAGGAAGGATCCAATCCCATAGAGTACATGAACTCGTTTACAAAGGTTTGTAGCGAGTTATTAAGACTCAAAGTGACAATCAAGGATGAAGATAAAGTAGTGCCACTTCTAGCATCGCTTTCCACATTATACAACAATCCCATCACTACTTTATTGTATAGGAAGAATACAGTGAAGCTAGAAGAAATCGTTATGGCTCTCATTTTTAATGAAATGAGGAAGAAGTCAAGCTATGAAGACTCTCGGGCAGAATGGTTAATTGCGAAAGGGGGTCAGGGACGTGGGAGATCTGTTGAGCGATCTCAGTCTGAAAAGAAGAAAAAGTCTAGATCGAAATCAAATTCTAATGATAAATAAATGCTTTTATTGTGCCATAAAGGGGCACTTCAATAGATACTACCATAAATGAAAAGATGACCTAGAAAGCAAGAGTAACAGGAACACATGTGAATCAGTTAGCGTATCTGAAGAGAGCCTAAAAGGAGACTTCCTCTTGGCCTCTTCAAATATGAGTCATCTCTCAGATACATGGATGCATGATTCTGGATGTTTGTATCATATGTTCATGAATAGAACTTTATTCAATTCCTACAGGTCTCATGATGGTGGAAGTGATTTGATGGGGAATGATGCATCATGCAAGGCCATTGGAATATGGACCATCAATATAATGATATTTATGGAGTCATATAGACTCTAGGTGATGTCAAGCATGTCCTAGATTTGAAGAAAATTTTGATATCGTTAGGGGTTTTAGATACAGACGGGTGCACATTCATCGCATCCAGCGGTGTAATCATGGTCATCAGAAGTGCAATGGTGTTAACGAAGAGACATAAGATGGGAAATCTATACAAGTTGGTTAAGAGAATGGTTATAGGTGAGGCCATTACCACCTCATATATAAATTCGGCATAACTGACTCTAGTCTGTGACATATGTGGCTAGGGAAAATGGGCGAGAGGCGCATGATGGAATTTCATAAACGAAAACTGTTGAAGGGGGTTAAGGCGTGCAAGATGGATTTCTATGAGCGTTACATTTATAGGAAGTAATGCATGAAATTGTGGCAGGACCGCTACAATTGAAGTACGGATGTATGACCAAGTGTCCTAGAGGGGGAGGTGAATAGGACTTTTAAAAACTTTAATCATACTAAACTATAAATTTTACCAATTTAAAACAAGTTGAGCTTGATTATCAAGAAGTCATTCATATTCATATTCTGAGATAGTGAGAAATATAAGTGTTGCATTATTTCAAACATGTATTGTGCATACAGTAAACATTTCAACAATCAATACATATGAGCAAGAACAATCATAAAAAACGCAACAAAATATATTGTTCGGCTACATGCCTACTCCACTCCCGGCTAACGCACTCTACCCTAGAGTGTGCCGGATTTCACTATCAATGGTTTTAAATCAGGTTAATTATAAACCTTCACAACCTACACAAGGTATGCAATAATTGTCTACACAAGGCAAATGTTCATGCCTATATAAGGCAAATACACATGCCTAATAAGGCAATAGGTCCTACACAAGGACATAATACGTATTCTCCCATCAGAGGCTTACGAAAGGTCTTAGTGAGTTTGAGAAACAAACTCTGAATCCCAATCCTACACAAGGAAAGGTATTCAGATTCTATAGACTCTATGAACTTATAAGTGAGCCCTATTGATGAGGGTCAAATATTGCATATTAGACCCCGACTATTACTAGATTTTACCAACATGATAATGCTTAATGCCATAATTTAATTGTGTTTTGTTGCAGGATGAAATAAAGAGCGTTGATTGAAAAAAGTGTATTAAAAGCATAGATTTAACGCTCCGAAGTCACCAGAGCAAGGGAGGGACTCAAGAAGACCAATATTGACGAATTTACATGCCAAGGATCCGAGGAAATCAAGCCGTTCATGTTAAAGAGGCCCGAAACTGGTCCAGAATGTAAGATCACATGATTCCCTTTATCCGATTGGCTCGAAACTTTATACATGGGATTAGGGACATAAATTAACCGTACATTTCAAATTTCAGCCCTCGGATTACTATGGAAGTGGCCCAACTGACAAATCAGCTCATAAACCGTTGATTATGGGCCCACCTGATATCTGGAACACGAGTGCTTTCTCTCTAAGGGTAAGGGTTTTGTGAGGTTATTCAATTATCTATACTTGTAAGGGCATGGGAAGGGATTTTTTTCAAGGGGTTTGACTTTTTCTAGGTGCACATTGAAAGGGGATATTGGGTTTCTGCTGTAATCGAAGAAGATGAGTGGTGTAAACTCTAATACTTTTAATTATAGTTGATTTCTATCATTTTGTACAATAGTTGTTTCCCGCAAGGGTTTTATATATTACTTATCATATGCTTTGTTTGGTTTCTTTATTGGTTATTGTTTATTTGATTGTTTTATCTTCGTTGAATGTGGTTCCACAAAGTGTATAGATTAACTATGGTATTAGATCCAAATTTCTACCAAATTTTTAATACCTAAGGTTGATCTGGGCTTGTTGTGGCGGGGATTAGATTATAGTGGTGTGAGATATGTGCCGGAACTCCAATAGGGAGTCTTATGAATTCCTAACCTATAAGCATTATTCTACGATATCTAGCAGACCATAGAATTTACCCTCATTTGGTTAGTGGTGACTTTAAGTTATATGCATTATCTCATCTAAATAAAATCACACCTCAATCACAAAAACGCTAAAGGAGAGTAAGAAAAAGTCGAGTGAGGACACAGTGCTCACGCGAAAGCACTCATTGACTAATAATAAGTTGGTAGTCTAACATCTAAACTAATACCTCATGATTGAAACATCAATTTTAAAACTTTTGCATAAAATATATTAACAATTAAACATCTTAGTAACCCTATATTCTTCTTATTATAATATGATAATGTCTTTTTCTTATTAAGTTCATTGTCTAGCATAATATAAAAAAAAAAAAAAAAAAAACCACATCTTCTCATATATCCAATATCAATACAAGTACACTCTTAACCCAAGACTAAATATATCCAGAGCTTGTTTAGAAAATTATTCAAGAAAGTAATTTTGTTTGAAAATATTTCTCAACATAATTACCAATAATAACTTAGTAATGACTGAGGTAAGACAAACCTCCATCTAATATTTGTGATCTAACTTGTATATCTCGGTGAATCCTAATCCCGAGATACTGGTTCTTGATTGCATGCATTTCTGAAGCCACATCTTTCATGCACATTCGTTCTCTTGGAAACTCTGAAGAGCACAACACACCAATTTTGACCATTGAAAGCAAGCATTCATGCAATCTATTTCTTATATTGATATGATTGTCATTGCCTTGAGTAATTTCAGTGTCTTCTATAAGCAGTCGTGGCTCAATAATCTCCATAACTCGTTCTGGCAAAGCCAACTTAGCGAAATGATGAAGGCTTAGATTGTCCTTAAACATGCCATCAGTTGGCCCCTTTCCAGTGATCATCTCCGATAGAAGGATTCCATAACTGTAAACATCTCCTTATGTAGTTGCTTTATTGCCCATCGCATATTCTGTAATTTATACATCTCATATTAGAATGTAAGTGGCCATTTGGATACAAATAACATCAAAGGTTGAATTTAGAGAGAGGGGGAATATTCTATTTAAATGAGTAATTAGCATTTTTGTTATTCTAAGGATCTAAATTTCTAACATCAATTGGTGTGCTATGAACTTGTAAGTGCTTACAAAGATGTTCAAAATTGATCAAGACTCTACTACTCAAGTGAAAGAACTCAACACGTCAATCATCAGCCAAACAAAAGACTTGTTGTTATGATTTTTGTGTAACACATATCTTAACTAAAGACATTATATAAGAAAATAATTCTTTATATCCTATTATGGCATGCTTCATGTGGGGGCGCAAGTGAGTCCTGCTTTGTCATTCTTTCAGGATCTAGAACCAGACATAATCAAGTTCAAGTAAGATTTACCAGTGTTCCACATTCAATGTACAAGAGGTGGCATACTTGATCACAAGAATGATCAGGCCAAAGCAACACGCTAGAACCCACATAATGAATAGGCATTAGTCATATGTGGAGGCTTCAAAAAACCTAAGCCATTTAACAAGTGGGACCCATTATAAAAATACCATGCCAATACAGTAAAAAGTTCCATTAATCAGCAACACCTATGGGAAATTTTGGAAGCTTTGAAAAACATTACTGTTGTTTCATGTTTAAGGTACATGTGGCCTATCAACGTACACAGATCTACCTATTCAACTCGGAAGCATAATCTTATCCCAGTGCATATTTGAAATGGTCCCAGCTTATGGATGGCTATGATTTTATCGGGTATACCATGATAGCATGTGTACTGTCCCAGTACATGCATCACTAAGAGAATCTATCCACCTAATAACCCAGAGAAGTGAGCGTGAGCGTGAGATGCTCTGGCCAAATGTGTGCTTTGAATTAGTATATTTGGTATACCTCTTAGAAGTGCCCATATGAGTGGATGAGCCTTACTTTTGTGCAAGATTTTCTTCATACTGGGATTACCTTGTCCCACACACCCAAGTGGAAAAGTGTAAAGATATGTAGGGGGCTAGAATACCTTTCTGTCCATACAATTACTAGGGGTGTGCGTAGAGAGGGAGAGAGAGAGAGAGAGAGAGAATGTTACATGTCCAACTGGGTGGACAACAAGTTACGCTCTACCCAATGGATAATCTACAACCTCTTAAGTGAATGCAACATCCAACCAATCTAATAAGTTAATTAGGCCCACCATGAGGATCATTTGTACTGCAAAAATCAGCTCCATCTACCCATCGGGTCAATCGTAAAAAACAATGACAATCCATTGATAAATAAACTTGCTCAATTATTTGATGGTTGGTTTTTTCATAAGGAATTTCTTGTGATGGGGCCAATCTATTGCACTGATTGGATGCTTATTTGAAATCCACCCAGATCACAAGGTTTGTAACCTTATTTCACATCAGTGCCCAAAAAACAATCCCTTCCATGATTTAGGTAGAAAACACAATTGGAAATAATACACAGGGAAACACTCACCTTCTAAACTGTTTCAATTCGTATGGCTTACTTGAATCATCGGATGGGTCTGATTTTTGAGCCTTGGGCCTTATTTTAGTGTGCAAGCTAATGGTTGGAGTTGATTTCATATTATCATGTTAGTAGAGCCAGTAAAAATTAAGGTGATGTGGCCCACTTGAATCATAGATCAACCTGATTTTTGGCCCCGAATCTTCCTCGGGATGACATATCTAATGATCGTTTGGATATATTCTTTAATTTATACATCTCATATTAGAATGTAAGTGACCATTTGGATACAAATAATAGCAAAGGTTGAATTTAGATAGAGGGGGAATATTCTATTTAAACAAGTAATTAGCATTTTTGCTATTCTAAGGATCTGCATTTCTAACATCAATTGGTGTGCTAAGAACTTGTAACTGCTTACAAAAATGTTCAAAATTGACTAAGACTCTACTACTCAAGTGAAAGAACTCAGCACGCCATATCATCAACCACACAAAAGACTAATTGTTTTGATTTTTATGTAACACATATCTTAACTAAAGACATTATATAAGAAAATAATTCTTTATAACTTATTATTGTGTGATTCATGTGGGGTGTGCTTTGTCTATCTAGATCTTCGAAAGCAATAAAAATTTTATGCCATCAAGTTTGAATCGTGTCCGGTATGTCCTTTAAATCTGAGGTCATCCTTTCAGGATCCAAAACCAGATAAAATCAGGTTCAGGTAAGATTTACTAGTGTTCCACATTCAATGTACAAGAGGTGGCCTACTTGATCACAAGAATATGATCAGGCCAAGGCAACAGGCTAGAACCCACATAATGAATATGCATTAGTCATATGTGGGGGCTTATAAAAACCTAAGCAATTCAACAAGTGGAACCTATTATAAAAATACCATGCCAATACAGTAAAAAGTCTCATTAATCATCAACACATATGGGAAAATTTGGAAGCTTAGGAAAACATAACTATTGTTTCACGTTCAAGGTACATGTGGCTGATCAACGTACACAGATCTACCTATTCAACTCAGAAGCATGATGTTATCCCAATGCATATTTGAAATGGTCCCAGCTCATGGATGGCTATGATTTTATAGTGTATACCACAATAGCATGTGTACTGTCCTGGTACATGCACCACCACTACAAGAAATGCTGGAATTAGTGGCGTTTTTTTAATGTCTTGATCACAAATTTATTCTAAAAGTCCCAGTACCCGGCTGAGTCATTCCACTTCTCTTATTTTCTCTCTCATCTCCTCCCTAAAAAAACCCAACGTCCGACCCTTTCTCCCTAAAAAAAACCCTCTCATCTTCACCCTAAAATACGCCCTGTCTCTCCCTTGTCTTCTCCTCAATCGACTGTCCCTCTCTTGCTCTCGATCTCTCTCCCTCTCTAGCTCTTGATTTTTCTCGCTTGCTCTCGATCTCTCTCCCTCTCTAGCTCTCGATTTTTTTTCGCTTGCTCTCGATCTCTCTCCCTCTCTCGCTCTTGATTTTCCTCTCTTGCTCTCGATCTCTCTCCTTCTCTTGCTCTCGATCTCTTTTGTTGAGGATGGTCAGTTTTGCGTCCACGCCGACATCAATGCTGATAGAGGCGAGTTTGGGGATGATCAGATCTCTAAGTTGAAGGAGGCATGTGGCATGTTTGACAAGGACGAAGCCACTCAGATCCCTTCGATCTTCACTTTTTCCCCCTTTTCTACCGGAAATCTGTTGATTTGATGATTTTTTTTATAGCATTTTCATGGTTGAGGATTTTTTTTTCTTTTTTAATTCGATTTGATGTTGATTTCATCAGATCTGATGGTTTACTTTTGAAATTCTTTGTTGTCGGGTTCTGTTCGAAGTCATGTGGTGAATTGAGAGGAATGTCTGACAAGATGGTCTCCTCCCTCAAGAACCTGAAGAATCCGGGCAACATCTCTTACATCTCTTAGAGAGAGGCTGCTGAGACTGACAAGATAGTCATGGGCCCTCTCAGCTTCAATGTTGATCAGTTGATGGTTGGTTGTCCAGTTGCTTTGTGGTTCTTCATTGTCTTTGGTATTTTTTTAATGGCTCTGATTTACTTATGGGTTTGTGATTGTAGGAGCTGGCAGGCTTGGGCGTCGCAACGTCAATAGTAGAGGTCAGGTCTATTTACATATTATCTGATTAATCACTTGCCATGATATTTTTGAGCACTTATTTGTTACTTTTCATTCTTCTTGAAGCTAACAATTTAGTGTAAAACAAAAAGAAAAAGAAAAAGAAAGAACAGAAAGCTAATAGTTCATTTTAGGGTGGTGGTGGGGGGAGTAGCCATCTCCACGATTTCTAAATCTTAGGATACAGTTACATATATTGGTATCCGATTTGCAAGATGCCTTTTATACTTGAGTGTTTGTTACTTAAAAACATTTGATTTTTTTTTCCCCTTAAAAGTCTTGACTAATGATAGTCCATTTAGTTTAAAAAAATATGGCCCACCAAATAGAAGTGGCGTTGTACCTAAGATCATGTCTCCCATTCTTTTATAATCTTCCCTGTTTATTGATTTTTTAAAATTTTTTTTTTTGAAACGCATGAATTGTTTATTGGTTGGCATAAAAATCGTGGCATTATCATGTAAATCCGCTCCATTTTATTTTAATTTCATGATGCTGTCAGATAATGGTTTTCATGGGAGACTTTCTTGTTGGGAACTATTCAACAGGTGAGGAAACATCTCTTAAATCTATGTTTGTTTTCTACATTCCATTGCATGCACCACGTGGTGGAATTTTAAGACATTGTCGTGTTTCTTTCAGGTTTTTGTGCTGATGGTTGTGCTGCCATCGCTGATTCTGGAACTTCCTTACTCATAGGCCCAACAGTATGTGTTGTACCTTTTATTAACTAGTTAAATGAACATCTCAGGGTGCGTTTGGGTTCTCAAGGTAGATAAAATGCAGTAGCATCAGGACTTTGAATTCAGAAGAAGCACATCCCAGTCTTATCTTGACCATGTTTTCAGGCATTAAAAAAAAAAGCATAAAAAAAAAAAAAAAAAAAAAAAAAAAAAAAAAGGAAAAAAGTGGGAGAATGTTATTAAGTTGGATTTAGTTGGCTTGGGAAGCTCCACCAACCATAATTTGGTGGTACACCGAAACACTGCCTGAGAGCATGTTTGGATTAGAAGTGTATTTGATAAAGGGGTCCTTGCATTTGGAATTGAGAAAACATGGGCCTTGTTGATGATCCCATGATTGCAGAGGTCAAAGCCGACATGGTGATCGATGATAGTAGGAGAAATACCAAATTCGGCCAAACCATTCTTGTAAAATCATCTCATGGAATCCGAAAATAAATGACTTAAGAAGGCTGTGTTTGGTTGCAATTCATGCTAGTTGGTGCAACCAAACACATCCTAAACCAAACATCTTGTGTAATGCTATTGGGTAAAACCAAAGTATTTGTGATTTACTGGGTTCTCCTTTGACTAATTTATTCAGTGTTTGACTTCTTGAAGTTTAGGGGGCAGTCTTCAATTGTAGAAATAAATGTTGCCAATAAAAACTTAATGATGGATGGAGAATTTCAAATTGTTGGGCTGAAACAAGAGGTTTGTGTTCTGCCTCTCTCATAATGCTTGGACATTTTCTTTGTCTGAATGTAGATTTCATTCATATTACAGCACACACAGCTTAGGCTTGAGAGTGATGTTAAGCGGCGGTGTCGGTTATATTTACTCTGGAGCCTTTCTATTCATCCATTTGACATGAGATCCTCATTTTGCAATCCAATGATCTTCTAATCCTACGTGCACTCCATGTCAACAATGATAAGGCAAAATGTTATTGAAACCTCGACAAGAGCTTTTTAAGAAGATCAGCAATATTGTATGTTCTTCAAAAAATAAGCAAACCTGCTACTCTGTCATTCTTTGGAAGAGTTCCAATTGGCCCTGTGCTAGAAATCCCATCTGAGTTCCCTCTATCTGATGGGTGAAGTTTATCAATTATAGGTAGCAGTTCATTTACTTGACAAAAGAAATAGACAAAGGACTGAGCAATTCGAACATGGTATATATGTAACTTTTGTCCAACTCGCAATGGGACAAAGATCTTCAAACGAATCAGATTCGGGTATTTGGTTGCCTAATTGGTTTTTCTGCAACAGTGAGATTACATCACTCAATTGGAATACAATTTCTGTTCCTTTTTTCTTGAAAGGCATGTTTCTGTTCATTTAGAAATTATACATGCAGAGTGCATTGACTCAAATGTAATGAATAGATTGTGGAACCCATTATTTTTAAGTCATAGCCCCAAAATCAGAGTGGTCGAACAACCCTGATCCTTGATTCATGGACACTTTTTGTTGAAATTTCATTCTCAACCCTTCAACACTTTTCTTTTTTATTTTATTTTTATTTTTATTTTTTAAAGATTGTTGTTTCTTAGATGCAAATAAATCGAGGTGGGTGAAGATCTCGATTCCATTTTTAGAAGGGAAAGTGGATGCTTGATTATCTTGTCCAAAGAAGTGGTGCATATTGTCATGGACAAGCATCTCCATACCCCATCTCGTGGACTTACCAATTCTGTCTCTCCTTTTATACTATGAGGTTATGTACATAGAGTGTAGAGAATTCTAGAGAAGATTAGTGTATGGATCTCTAGAACATTCTTGAGTTCTCTAATGGCTTCTTATAGCTAGAATAGTGTAGAATAGTTTAGAAGATTGTGGAGTATTCTTAGCCATTGGATGATTGTCACATGGCACCATCCTAGCCATTCATATTCATATCTCGTGTGCAGTGAACATGAATGAGGACTATCAAAGAAAGAAGAACAAGTTTCTCGCTAAAGATACATGCTTGGTACAATACCATTGATGTACGCAATCAGGATGCATGTAGAGTCACCATCTCGCTTTAGCTAATGAAGAGGCGATTATGAAATACAACGATTGATGGGAGAATTCACATAGTTTTACTTTCTTTGCGCATGAGCAAATGTTTCTTGATAGTCCACTTGATCTTGTTGGGTGAATTATTTTCCACTAGACTAGCTATGTATCTTGCAAAACAGTGCATCATGCTAGAATTATTGTAGCAAAGACATTCTTTATGCCTTCTTTTCTCCCCTAATTATTGTAGCAAAGACATTCTTTATGCCTTCTTTATACTCTAGCATGATACTTGTTTTCCTTTTAACAATGATTTGTATTATTGTGATAACTGATAACATGCATTTAAACTTTGTGCTAATGCCTTTCCACTTGGTTTTTTTTTTCTTTTTTTAATATTAGAGTGTAATTAAATTGAGAGTTGTTGTAGATGCTAATAGATTCTCAAGTTTCTAAATCTGTTCCTTTACTACTATTATTGTGATCATTATGTAGAAGATTCTTGCTTAGATTCTCAACACATCTTAGATACCATCCAGTTTCAAATAACCATGAAGCATATTGGAGTAGTCTTCCAAAGTGTGTTAAAATTTTAGAGAGGCTTACTAGGAATCAGGATGTTCCACAAGAATAAACCTACTAAAGGATCCCATCACCATGGCTTCAAGTTTGAATTCCTTTTGGAAGGCAATTTTATTTTATTTTATTTTTAAAAATTTCTTCCTAATTGTTTACTCAGAAACATGTAAGCATGTAGTGACAAACCATGATTAGCAAGTTTTTCCATGGTAGTAACAAACCATGATTTGTAGTCTGGATTGGTATGCATCTTTGCCCATTTACCGTGGATGAGTTCCTAGAATTTGGTGAATTTCTGTTAACACGGGATGCTGTCCCACAATGCATAAATTCTTAACATCTGGAGCCTAAAAACTGGGGCGATCTTCTATAGGATGTTTTCTCAATCTACTTCTTTACTCAATGAAAAAGAATGTTATATTTGTGATGTGATAAAGCACTTCAGAATGTACAAGGGAGAATGAATATTCCAAGTCGAATGATATGTGAGAAACATGTTACACTCTAGGTAACACATTTCAAGATATGTTAAAAAATGGTGGAAGTGGAAGTTGTTTTACTCTCGGAGGAACATGGTTATTGTTATATTTAGTGAATTTAAGATTCTCTCGTATTTTTGCAGCTTCCAGGGATTTATACAATGTCTTCTACTTTTGCTTTTCTTTTTCATGTATTCTTCTAAAAGAAACCCCTTCACAAAGGAATTGTAGAAACCGCACAAGCAATTTGTCATCGGTGGCGTGTTGACTAAGTGAGTTTTGGGCCACAAGAAAGGTCGGTTATCTCTCTCGCTCGGATTTATTATTTACATGGTTGTATATCAAGACATTGTTAATGATTTTTAAACTTTGTTAGATGCTTAAGTTTCTAGCTCAGGCTTCTTTCACGAGTAGAGTGTACTCTCATTTTCACATTTTCTTCTGGGGATGCCAAAAGGTTACAATTTAGTTTGTGATAGGAATACTTTTCATGATCTATTTTCATGCAGAATTTGCTTGATGCTGATGCCCATAGAACGTCAAAGCAACAAGTGGGTTTCAAAAGTGCTATGCTTGCTGATGTCGTGCCATTGACTGATGGTCGGGTACAAAATGCAACTTCTATAGTTTTCTTTATTATTTATTTATTTATATCCATGTTGGTTTAATGGAAGTTGAAACCTTGAAAATGTTGGTATAGCCGTTGCAATCAAAATCCACATTCGTGATGACATAATGCTGATTGAGCTTGTGCATCCCACATTATGCATGCTCTAATGCCCCACACCTGCCGGGTTGGCATGTTTTCTGCATTTATGGGGCTAGCAAGCCTCTTTACATTTATGTCTGTCTATCTGTATGTATTAATCTTGCAAAGATGGTTCCACTAAGGAGGTTGTGTAATGTGTGTTAAATGGTGTTGGTTTCGGTTAATGTGCGGGAGAAAATGAATCTCTTCCTAGCGAGCAATTGCTAGGTTCGGAGGATGGGAAAAGATCTTATACATTGTTTCGTGGTCATGTTTGGGCCTATTTATTCAACTACGTTTAGTCATCTTGGGGACTTTATTCTTTCTTCTTCTTCTGGACTCAACAAGTATGTTTCTTCTCCCGTCATCTTACTTTCTTTTCATCAATTGGGTCCCTAATCTAATGCTTGCCTCGTCACGTGATTCGATTGTGGAGCACCAAGTTGAATGCAAATCTTGTGTGCTACAAGGGTCATAATTACCCAGTTTGGGATGTTCAGTAAACATTCTAACATTCTCACAATGAGCTTTTCTGAATGCAATTGATATGTGATGCCCTTTGATATTAATGAGTATTGTCTTGACATTCAAGGATGTTAGACTTGTTTAATGCCTTCATCCATGATCTGCATTTCATTATAGCGCTTACCACCCTCACATTGATAGGCAAACTGAAGTTGTGAATCACACATTGGGAAACCTCCTTCGATGTATTTCAGGTGAAAGACTGAAGTAGTGGGATTTGGCCTTGTTTCAAGTAGAGTTTACAGTCAACAACATGGTGAACCGCTCGATAAGGAAGTCCCCGTTCCAGATTATTTATGGTTGAGTGCCTCGCCACACACTTGACTTAGTCCCTCTACCCAAGTTCCCAGGCACGAACATTACATAGAACATATGGTAGACAGGATCACGGGCATTGATGCAAAGGTGTAAACCAAGAACATGCCTCGAACGAGAAGTACAATGACAAAGCGGACAAGCATTGCTGAACAAAAGTGTTCGAGGAGGGCGACCACGTTATGGTCCACATACGCAAAAAGAGATTTTCGACCGAGACGTACAACAAATTGAAGAATAAGAAAATTAGACTAGTACCAATCATCCAAAAGATTAATGACAACACTTACGTTGTTGATCTTCCGGATGATATAGCGATCTCATGGACTTCCAACGTTGCGGACCTGACCGAGTATTATGAACCAAAGCAAGACAAGAACTCGAGGATTAATTCTTTTAAAGTGGAGGGGACTGATGTAGAGCGGGTCACGGAAAGTTTCATGGCCCAGATGGATTAGAAAAGGCCCGATCGACGAAAAAAGTGATTTGGACCGTCAGACCTTAAATCGGGCGTATCTCGCAATCTGAAATGAGTTGTTTGACGTACCATATATGATTTTGGGGTAGGACGAGCTACTTTAGCCACCCAACCCCGCTATGCCTGGTTACGTAAGATGGATTTGTGAAATATCATCAGAACGATGGTCATTTTCCTGCTTTAATTCCGTTTTTACTATAAATAGTGAGTTTTAGTTTGATTATAACTCTTCATCCATTGGGCTCCAGGAGTTGTGCCCAACGTGAAAAGTGCTTAGAATAATTAGGAGAACAATGTGGTGAAGCAAAATAAGACACTTACTATTTTTAGCCAAAAACTTTGCGCACTAGTAGACATCACGATCGTCTATAAATAGTAAGTTTACTATTTATAATAAGTTGCGAATTCTAGGAGTTTTAGTTGTAGTTTGATTCCGAAATTTCTTCCATTGCTTAGTATCCCTATTTAAATAGTTGTGAACTCGCTTATTTCATTCATCAATCAAATTATGAATTTTATAGAATTTATTTTCTATTTTCCTTGCTTTTCCTTGTGGATTCGAGAAGTCTCTGTGAGGAGTCCAGAGAAGCTCCGTGGATTCAGAGTAGTTATCCCCTTGAGGAAGACGGTGATCGACCTCATCACGTTCATCCCTACATCAAAATGTTTCACGTCCAAAGTTATGCTCTACCCAATGGATAACCTACAACCTCTTAAGTGAATGGGACATCCAACCAATCTAATAGGTTAGGCCCACCAGGAGGATCATTTCAACTGCAAAAATCAGCTTCATCTACCCATCAGGTCAATCACATCTATAAAAAACAGTGACCATCCATTGATAAATA